>CM055355.1:692465-728255 GCA_029228515.1 Populus alba x Populus x berolinensis | reverse complement strand
CTCTCGCAAAGGCGAAACGCTTTGACTCGTGAGTATTCGTCGCGCATTCCGAGTTTTCTAATTCGATGCCCCGGTTGCCGCCGAAATTCAGTTGCCTTTGAATTATTCGTGAGATCCCTCTTGAGCATGTATGCTTCTGCTACTTGTTCTACATCACATGACTTCCTTCCGCAAAGTGCGAAACGCTTTGACTCGGTGATTTTCGCGGCATTCCGACTTCGATGCCCCGGTTTGCCGAAATTCAGTTGCCTTTGAATTTCGGGTGATCCCTCTTGAGCATGTTATGCTTCTGCTACTTGTTCTAACATCACACTTCCTTCCGCAAACGACGAAACGCTTTGACTCGGTGATTTCCGCGGCATTCCGACTTCGATGCCCCGGTTGCCGAAATTCAGTTGCCATTTGAATTTCGGGTGATCCCTCTTTGAGCATGTATGCTTCTGCTACTTGGTTCTACATCACACTTCCTTCCGCAAAAGCGAAACGCTTTGACTCGGTGAGTTTCGCGGCATTTCCGACTTCGATGCCCCGGTTGCCGAAATTCAGTTGCCTTTGAATTTCGGGTGATCCCTCTTGAGCATGTATGCTTCTGCTACTTGTTCTACATCACACTTCCTTCCGCTAAAGCGAAAACGCTTTGTGACTCGGTGAGTTTCGCGCATTCCGACTTCGATGCACCGGTTGCCGAAATTCAGTTGCCTTTGAATTTCGGGTGATCCCTCTTGAGCATGTATGCTTCTGCTACTTGTTTCTAATCACCACACTCTCCGCAAACGGCGAAACGCTTTGACTCGGTGAGTTTCGCGCATTCCGACTTCGATGCCCCGGTTGCCGAAATTCAGTTGCCTTTGAATTTCGGGTGATCCCTCTTGAGCATGTATGCTTCTGCTACTTGTTCTACATCACACTTCCTTCCGCAAACAGCGAAACGCTTTGACTCGGTGAGTTTCGCGGCATTCCAACTTCGGTGCCCCGGTTGCCGAAATTCAGTTGCCTTTGAATTTGGGGTGATCCCTCTTGAGCATGTATGTTTCTGCTACTTGTTCTACATCACACTTCCTGCCGCAAAGGGCGAAACGCTTTGACTCGGTGAGTTTCGCGGCATTCCGACTTCGATGCCCCGGTTGCAGAAATTCAGTTGCCTTTGAATTTCGGGTGATCCCTGTTGAGCATGTATGCTTCTGCTACTTGTTCTACATCACACTTCCTTCCGCAAATGGCGAAACGCTTTGACTCTGTGAGTTTCGCGGCATTGCGACTTCGATGGCCCGGTTGCCGAAATTCAGTTGCCTTTGAATTTCGGGTGATCCCTCTTCAGCATCTGTGCTTCTGCTACTTGTTCTACATCACACTTCCTTCCGCAATTGGCGAAACGCTTTGACTCGGTGAGTTTCGCGGCATTCCGACTTCGATGCCCCGGTTGCCGAAATTCAGTTGCCTTTGAATTTCGGGTGATCCCTCTTGAGCATGTATGCTTCTGCTACTTGTTCTACATCACACTTCCTTCCGCAAATGGCGAAACGCTTTGACTCGGTGAGTTTCGCGGCATTCCGACTTCGATGCCCCGGTTGCCGAAATTTCAGTTGCCTTTGAATTTCGGGTGATCCCTCTTGAGCATGTATGCTTCTGCTACTTGTTCTACATCACACTTCCTTCCGCAAATGGCGAAACGTTTGACACGGTGAGTTTCGCGGCATTCCGACTTCTAGGCCCCGGTTGCCGAAATTCAGTTGCCATTGAATTTCGGTGATCCCTATTGAGCAAGTATGCTTCTGCTACTTGTTCTCCATCACACTTCCTTCTGCAAAGAGCGAAACGCTTTGACTCGGTGAGTTTCGCGGCATTCCGACTTCGATGCCCCGGTTGCCGAAATTCAGTTGCCTTTGAATTTCGGGTGATCCCTCTTGAGCATGTATGCTTCTGCTACTTGTTCTACATCACACTTCCTTCCGCAAATGGCGAAACGCTTTGACTCGGTGAGTTTCGCGGCATTCCGACTTCGGTGCCCCGGTTGCCGAAAGTCAGTTGCCTTTGAATTTAGGGCGATCCCTTTTGAGCATGTATGCTTCTGCTAATTGTTCTACATCACCCTTCCTTCCAGAAACGGCGAAACGCTATGACTCGGTGAGTTTCGCGCATTCCGACTTCGATGCCCCGGTTGCCGAAATTCAGTTGCCTTTGAATTTCGGGTGATCCCTCTTGAGCATGTATGCTTCTGCTACTTGTTCTACATCACACTTCCTTCCGCAAACGGCGAAACGCTTTGACTCGGTGAGTTTCGCGGCATTCCGACTATCGATGCCCCGGTTGCCGAAATTCAGTTGCCTTTGAATTTCGGGTGATCCCTCTTGAGCATGTATGCTTCTGCTACTTGTTCTACATCACACTTCCTTCCGCAAACGGCGAAACGCTTTGACTCGTGAGTTTCGCGGCATTCCGACTTCGATGCCCCGGTTGCCGAAATTCAGTTGCCTTTGAATTTCGGGTGATCCCTCTTGAGCATGTATGCTTCTGCTACTTGTTCTACATCACACTTCCTTCCGCAAAAGCGAAACGCTTTGACTCGGTGAGTTTCGCGGCATTCCGACTTCGATGCCCCGTTGCCGAAATTCAGTTGCCTTTGAATTTCGGGTGATCCCTCTTGAGCATGTATGCTTCTGCTACTTGTTCTACATCACACTTCCTTCCGCAAACGCGAAACGCTTTGACTCGGTGAGTTTCGCGGCATTCCGACTTCGATGCCCCGTTGCCGAAATTCAGTTGCCTTTGAATTTCGGGTGATCCCTCTTGAGCATGTATGCTTCTGCTACTTGTTCTACATCACACTTCCTTCCGCAAACGGCGAAACGCTTTGACTCGGTGAGTTTCGCGGCATTCCGACTTCGATGCCCCGTTGCCGAAATTCAGTTGCCTTTGAATTTCGGGTGATCCCTCTTGAGCATGTATGCTTCTGCTACTGTTCTACATCACACTTCCTTCCGCAAACGGCGAAACGCTTTGACTCGGTGAGTTTCGCGGCATTCCGACTTCGATGCCCGGTTGCCGAAATTCAGTTGCCTTTGAATTTCGGGTGATCCCTCTTGAGCATGTATGCTTCTGCTACTTGTTCTACATCACACTTCCTTCCGCAAACGGCGAAACGCTTTGACTCGGTGAGTTTCGCGGCATTCCGACTTCGATGCCCCGGTTGCCGAAATTCAGTTGCCTTTGAATTTCGGGTGATCCCTCTTGAGCATGTATGCTTCTGCTACTTGTTCTACATCACACTTCCTTCCGCAAATGGCGAAACGCTTTGACTCGGTGAGTTTCGCGGCATTCCGACTTCGATGCCCCGGTTGCCGAAATTCAGTTGCCTTTGAATTTCGGGTGATCCCTCTTGAGCATGTATGCTTCTGCTACTTGTTCTACATCACACTTCCTTCCGCAAACGGCGAAACGCTTTGACTCGGTGAGTTTCGCGGCATTCCGACTTCGATGCCCCGGTTGCCGAAATTCAGTTGCCTTTGAATTTCGGGTGATCCCTCTTGAGCATGTATGCTTCTGCTACTTGTTCTACATCACACTTCCTTCCGCAAACAGCGAAACGCTTTGACTCGGTGAGTTTCGCGGCATTCCGTTCGATGCCCCGGTTGCCGAAATTCAGTTGCCTTTGAATTTCGGGTGATCCCTCTTGAGCATGTATGCTTCTGCTACTTGTTCTACATCACACTTCCTTCCGCAAAGGGCGTAACGCTTTGACTCGGTGAGTTTCGCGGCATTCCGACTTCGATGCCCCGGTTGCCGAAATTCAGTTGCCTTTGAATTTCGGGTGATCCCTCTTGAGCATGTATGCTTCTGCTACTTGTTCTACATCACACTTCCTTCCGCAAATGGCGAAACGCTTTGACTCGGTGAGTTTCGCGGCATTCCGACTTCGATGCCCCGGTTGCCGAAATTCAGTTGCCTTTGAATTTCGGGCGATCCCTCTTGAGCATGTATGCTTCTGCTACTTGTTCTACATCACACTTCCTTCCGCAAACAGCGAAACGCTTTGACTCGGTGAGTGTCGCGGCATTCCGACTTCGATGCCCCGGTTGCCGAAATTCAGTTGCCTTTGAATTTCGGGTGATCCCTCTTGAGCATGTATGCTTCTGCTACTTGTTCTACATCACTCTGACTAGCGCAAATGGCGAAACGCTTTGACTCGGTGAGTTTCGCGGCATTCCGACTTCGATGCCCCGGTTGCCGAAATTCAGTTGCCTTTGAATTTCGGGTGATCCCTCTTGAGCATGTATGCTTCTGCTACTTGTTCTACATCACACTTCTTCCGCAAACGGCGAAACGCTTTGACTCGGTGAGTTTCGCGGCATTCCGACTTCGATGCCCCGGTTGCCGAAATTCAGTTGCCTTTGAATTTCGGGTGATCCCTCTTGAGCATGTATGCTTCTGCTACTTGTTCTACATCACACTTCCTTCCGCAAACGGCGAAACGCTTTGACTCGGTGAGTTTCGCGGCATTCCGACTTCGATGCCCCGGTTGCCGAAATTCAGTTGCCTTTGAATTTCGGGTGATCCCTCTTGAGCATGTATGCTTCTGCTACTTGTTCTACATCACACTTCCTTCCGCAAAGGGCGAAACGCTTTGACTCGGTGAGTTTCGCGGCATTCCGACTTCGATGCCCCGGTTGCCGAAATTCAGTTGCCTTTGAATTTCGGGTGATCCCTCTTGAGCATGTATGCTTCTGCTACTTGTTCTACATCACACTTCCTTCCGCAAATGGCGAAACGCTTTGACTCGGTGAGTTTCGCGGCATTCCGACTTCGATGCCCCGGTTGCCGAAATTCAGTTGCCTTTGAATTTCGGGTGATCCCTCTTGAGCATGTATGCTTCTGCTACTTGTTCTACATCACACTTCCTTCCGCAAACAGCGAAACGCTTTGACTCGGTGAGTTTCGCGGCATTCCGACTTCGATGCCCCGGTTGCCGAAATTCAGTTGCCTTTGAATTTCGGGTGATCCCTCTTGAGCATGTATGCTTCTGCTACTTGTTCTACATCACACTTCCTTCCGCAAATGGCGAAACGCTTTGACTCGGTGAGTTTCGCGGCATTCCGACTTCGATGCCCCGGTTGCCGAAATTCAGTTGCCTTTGAATTTCGGGTGATCCCTCTTGAGCATGTATGCTTCTGCTACTTGTTCTACATCACACTTCCTCCGCTTTGACTCGTAGTTTCGCGGCATTCCGACTTCGATGCCCCGGTTGCCGAAATTCAGTTGCCTTTGAATTTCGGGTGATCCCTCTTGAGCATGTATGCTTCTGCTACTTGTTCTACATCACACTTCCTTCCGCAAACGGCGAAACGCTTTGACTCGGTGAGTTTCGCGGCATTCCGACTTCGATGCCCCGGTTGCCGAAATTCAGTTGCCTTTGAATTTCGGGTGATCCCTCTTGAGCATGTATGCTTCTGCTACTTGTTCTACATCACACTTCCTTCCGCAAATGGCGAAACGCTTTGACTCGGTGAGTTTCGCGGCATTCCGACTTCGATGCCCCGGTTGCTGAAATTCAGTTGCCTTTGAATTTCGGGTGATCCCTCTTGAGCATGTATGCTTCTGCTACTTGTTCTACATCACACTTCCTTCCGCAAATGGCGAAACGCTTTGACTCGGTGAGTTTCGCGGCATTCCGACTTCGATGCCCCGGTTGCCGAAATTCAGTTGCCTTTGAATTTCGGGTGATCCCTCTTGAGCATGGATGCTTCTGCTACTTGTTCTACATCACACTTCCTTCCGCAAACGGCGAAACGCTTTGACTCGGTGAGTTTCGCGGCATTCCGACTTCGATGCCCCAGTTGCCGAAATTCAGTTGCCTTTGAATTTCGGGTGATCCCTCTTGAGCATGTATGCTTCTGCTACTTGTTCTACATCACACTTCCTTCCGCAAACAACGAAACGCTTTGACTCGGTGAGTTTCGCGGCATTCCGACTTCGATGCCCCGGTTGCTGAAATTCAGTTGCCTTTGAATTTCGGGTGATCCCTCTTGAGCATGTATGCTTCTGCTACTTTTCCTACATCACACTTCCTTCCGCAAACGGCGAAACGCTTTGACTCGGTGAGTTTCGCGGCATTCCGACTTCGATGCCCCGGTTGCCGAAATTCAGTTGCCTTTGAATTTCGGGTGATCCCTCTTGAGCATGTATGCTTCTGCTACTTGTTCTACATCACACTTCCTTCCGCAAACAGCGAAACGCATTGACTCGGTGAGTTTCGCGGCATTCCGACTTCGATGCCCCGGTTGCCGAAATTCAGTTGCCTTTGAATTTCGGGTGATCCCTCTTGAGCATGTATGCTTCTGCTACTTGTTCTACATCACACTTCCTTCCGCAAACGGCGAAACGCTTTGACTCGGTGAGTTTCGCGGCATTCCGACTTCGATGCCCCGGTTGCCGAAATTCAGTTGCCTTTGAATTTCGGGTGATCCCTCTTGAGCATGTATGCTTCTGCTACTTGTTCTACATCACACTTCCTTCCGCAAACGGCGAAACGCTTTGACTCGGTGAGTTTCGCGGCATTCCGACTTCGATGCCCCGGTTGCCGAAATTTAGTTGCCTTTGAATTTCGGGTGATCCCTCTTGAGCATGTATGCTTCTGCTACTTGTTCTATATCACACTTCCTTCCGCAAACGGCGAAACGCTTTGACTCTGTGAGTTTCGCGGCATTCCGCCTTCGATGCCCCGGTTGCCGAAATGCAGTTGCCTTTGAATTTCGGGTGATCCCTCTTGAGCATGTATGCTTCGGCTACTTGTTCTACATCACACTTCCTTCCGCAAATGGCGAAACGCTTTGACTCGGTGAGTTTCGCGGCATTCCGACTTCGATGCCCCGGTTGCCGAAAATTCAGTTGCCTTTGAATTTCGGGTGATCCCTCTTGAGCAATGTATGCTTCTGCTACTTGTTCTACATCACACTTCCTTCCGCAAAAGGCGTAACGCTTTGACTCGATGAGTTTCGCGGCATTCCGACTTCGATGCCCCGGTTGCCGAAATTCAGTTGCCTTTGAATTTCGGGTGATCCCTCTTGAGCATGTATGCTTCTGCTACTTGTTCTACATCACACTTCCTTCCGCAAATGGCGAAACGCTTTGACTCGGTGAGTTTCGCGGCATTCCGACTTCGATGCCCCGGTTGCCGAAATTCAGTTGCCTTTGAATTTCGGGTGATCCCTCTTGAGCATGTATGCGTCTGATACTTGTTCTACATCACACTTCCTTCCGCAAAGGGCGTAAGGCTTTGACTCGGTGAGTTTCACGGCATTCCGACTTCGATACCCCGGTTGCCGAAATTCAGTTGCCTTTGAATTTCGGGTGATCCCTCTTGAGCATGTATGCTTCTGCTACTTGTTCTACACCGACACTTCCTTCCGCGAAAGGGCGTAACGCTTTGAGGACGATGGAGTTTCGCGGCATTGTCCGACTTCGATGCCCCGGTTGCCGAAATTTCAGTTGCCATTTGAATTTAGGGTGATCCCTCTTGAGCATGCTATGCTTTCTGCTACTTGTTCATACATCACACTTCCTTCGGCATAAGGGAGTAACGCTTTGACAATGGATGAGTTTCGCGGCATTCCGACTTCGATGGCCCGGTTGCACGAAATTCAGTTGCCTGTGAATTTCGGGTGATTCCGCTTGAGCATTGTTATTTTTCTGCTACTTGTTCTACATCAGACTTCCTTCCGCAAATGGCCAAACGCTTTGACTCGATGAGTTTCGCGGCATTCCGAACACGAGGCCCCGATTGCCGAAAGTCAGTCTGCCTTTGAATTACGGGTGATCCCTTCTTGGAGCATAAAAACGTATGCTTCATGCTACTTGTTCTACACCATTCTTCCTTCCGCAAAGGGCGTAACGCTTTGACTGGATGAGTTTTGTCGGCATTCCGACTTCGATGCCCCGGTTGCCGAAATTCAGTTGCCTTTGAATTTCGGGTGATCCCTCTTGAGCATGTATGCTTCTGGTACTTTGTTTTACATCACACTTCGTTCCGCAAACAGCGAAACGGCTTTGAATCTGTGTGGTTTCGCGGCATTCCGACTTGGTTTCCCCGGTTGCTAAATTTAGTTTCCTGTGAATTTCGGGTGCATCCCTCTTGAGCTTGTATGCTTCTGCTACTTGTGCTACACCATACTTCCTTCCGCAAAGGGCTAAACGCTTTGACTGGGATGAGTTTCGCGGCGTTCCGACTACGATGCCCCGGTTGCCGAAATTCAGTTGCCTATGAATTTCGGTTGATTCCTCTTGAGCATGTTTGCTTCTTTCTACTTGTTCTACACCTACACTGCCTTCCGCAAACGGTGAGGTATCGCTTTGACTGGATGAGTTTCGCGGCATTCCGACTTGAATGGCCCAGTTGGCTTGAAATTCGATTGCCTTTGAATTTCGGGTGATCCCTCTTGAGCATGTATGCTTCTGCTACTTGTTCTACATCACACTTCCTTCCGCAAACGGCGAAACGCTTTGACTCGGTGAGTTTCGCGGCATTCCGACTTCGATGCCCCGGTTGCCGAAATTCAGTTGCCTTTGAATTTCGGGTGATCCCTCTTGAGCATGTATGCTTCTGCTACTTGTTCTACATCACACTTCCTTCCGCAAACGGCGAAACGCTTTGACTCGGTGAGTTTCGCGGCATTCCGACTTCGATGCCCCGGTTGCCGAAATTCAGTTGCCTTTGAATTTCGGGTGATCCCTCTTGAGCATGTATGCTTCTGCTACTTGTTCTACATCACACTTCCTTCCGCAAACGGCGAAACGCTTTGACTCGGTGAGTTTCGCGGCATTCCGACTTCGATGCCCCGGTTGCCGAAATTCAGTTGCCTTTGAATTTCGGGTGATCCCTCTTGAGCATGTATGCTTCTGCTACTTGTTCTACATCACACTTCCTTCCGCAAACGGCGAAACGCTTTGACTCGGTGAGTTTCGCGGCATTCCGACTTCGATGCCCCGGTTGCCGAAATTCAGTTGCCTTTGAATTTCGGGTGATCCCTCTTGAGCATGTATGCTTCTGCTACTTGTTCTACATCACACTTCCTTCCGCAAACGGCGAAACGCTTTGACTCGGTGAGTTTCGCGGCATTCCGACTTCGATGCCCCGGTTGCCGAAATTCAGTTGCCTTTGAATTTCGGGTGATCCCTCTTGAGCATGTATGCTTCTGCTACTTGTTCTACATCACACTTCCTTCCGCAAACGGCGAAACGCTTTGACTCGGTGAGTTTCGCGGCATTCCGACTTCGATGCCCCGGTTGCCGAAATTCAGTTGCCTTTGAATTTCGGGTGATCCCTCTTGAGCATGTATGCTTCTGCTACTTGTTCTACATCACACTTCCTTCCGCAAACGGCGAAACGCTTTGACTCGGTGAGTTTCGCGGCATTCCGACTTCGATGCCCCGGTTGCCGAAATTCAGTTGCCTTTGAATTTCGGGTGATCCCTCTTGAGCATGTATGCTTCTGCTACTTGTTCTACATCACACTTCCTTCCGCAAACGGCGAAACGCTTTGACTCGGTGAGTTTCGCGGCATTCCGACTTCGATGCCCCGGTTGCCGAAATTCAGTTGCCTTTGAATTTCGGGTGATCCCTCTTGAGCATGTATGCTTCTGCTACTTGTTCTACATCACACTTCCTTCCGCAAACGGCGAAACGCTTTGACTCGGTGAGTTTCGCGGCATTCCGACTTCGATGCCCCGGTTGCCGAAATTCAGTTGCCTTTGAATTTCGGGTGATCCCTCTTGAGCATGTATGCTTCTGCTACTTGTTCTACATCACACTTCCTTCCGCAAACGGCGAAACGCTTTGACTCGGTGAGTTTCGCGGCATTCCGACTTCGATGCCCCGGTTGCCGAAATTCAGTTGCCTTTGAATTTCGGGTGATCCCTCTTGAGCATGTATGCTTCTGCTACTTGTTCTACATCACACTTCCTTCCGCAAACGGCGAAACGCTTTGACTCGGTGAGTTTCGCGGCATTCCGACTTCGATGCCCCGGTTGCCGAAATTCAGTTGCCTTTGAATTTCGGGTGATCCCTCTTGAGCATGTATGCTTCTGCTACTTGTTCTACATCACACTTCCTTCCGCAAACGGCGAAACGCTTTGACTCGGTGAGTTTCGCGGCATTCCGACTTCGATGCCCCGGTTGCCGAAATTCAGTTGCCTTTGAATTTCGGGTGATCCCTCTTGAGCATGTATGCTTCTGCTACTTGTTCTACATCACACTTCCTTCCGCAAACGGCGAAACGCTTTGACTCGGTGAGTTTCGCGGCATTCCGACTTCGATGCCCCGGTTGCCGAAATTCAGTTGCCTTTGAATTTCGGGTGATCCCTCTTGAGCATGTATGCTTCTGCTACTTGTTCTACATCACACTTCTTCCGCAAACGGCGAAACGCTTTGACTCGGTGAGTTTCGCGGCATTCCGACTTCGATGCCCGGTTGCCGAAATTCAGTTGCCTTTGAATTTCGGGTGATCCCTCTTGAGCATGTATGCTTCTGCTACTTGTTCTACATCACACTTCCTTCCGCAAACGGCGAAACGCTTTGACTCGGTGAGTTTCGCGGCATTCCGACTTCGATGCCCCGGTTGCCGAAATTCAGTTGCCTTTGAATTTCGGGTGATCCCTCTTGAGCATGTATGCTTCTGCTACTTGTTCTACATCACACTTCCTTCCGCAAACGGCGAAACGCTTTGACTCGGTGAGTTTCGCGGCATTCCGACTTCGATGCCCCGGTTGCCGAAATTCAGTTGCCTTTGAATTTCGGGTGATCCCTCTTGAGCATGTATGCTTCTGCTACTTGTTCTACATCACACTTCCTTCCGCAAACGGCGAAACGCTTTGACTCGGTGAGTTTCGCGGCATTCCGACTTCGATGCCCCGGTTGCCGAAATTCAGTTGCCTTTGAATTTCGGGTGATCCCTCTTGAGCATGTATGCTTCTGCTACTTGTTCTACATCACACTTCCTTCCGCAAACGGCGAAACGCTTTGACTCGGTGAGTTTCGCGGCATTCCGACTTCGATGCCCCGGTTGCCGAAATTCAGTTGCCTTTGAATTTCGGGTGATCCCTCTTGAGCATGTATGCTTCTGCTACTTGTTCTACATCACACTTCCTTCCGCAAACGGCGAAACGCTTTGACTCGGTGAGTTTCGCGGCATTCCGACTTCGATGCCCCGGTTGCCGAAATTCAGTTGCCTTTGAATTTCGGGTGATCCCTCTTGAGCATGTATGCTTCTGCTACTTGTTCTACATCACACTTCCTTCCGCAAACGGCGAAACGCTTTGACTCGGTGAGTTTCGCGGCATTCCGACTTCGATGCCCCGGTTGCCGAAATTCAGTTGCCTTTGAATTTCGGGTGATCCCTCTTGAGCATGTATGCTTCTGCTACTTGTTCTACATCACACTTCCTTCCGCAAACGGCGAAACGCTTTGACTCGGTGAGTTTCGCGGCATTCCGACTTCGATGCCCCGGTTGCCGAAATTCAGTTGCCTTTGAATTTCGGGTGATCCCTCTTGAGCATGTATGCTTCTGCTACTTGTTCTACATCACACTTCCTTCCGCAAACGGCGAAACGCTTTGACTCGGTGAGTTTCGCGGCATTCCGACTTCGATGCCCCGGTTGCCGAAATTCAGTTGCCTTTGAATTTCGGGTGATCCCTCTTGAGCATGTATGCTTCTGCTACTTGTTCTACATCACACTTCCTTCCGCAAACGGCGAAACGCTTTGACTCGGTGAGTTTCGCGGCATTCCGACTTCGATGCCCCGGTTGCCGAAATTCAGTTGCCTTTGAATTTCGGGTGATCCCTCTTGAGCATGTATGCTTCTGCTACTTGTTCTACATCACACTTCCTTCCGCAAACGGCGAAACGCTTTGACTCGGTGAGTTTCGCGGCATTCCGACTTCGATGCCCCGGTTGCCGAAATTCAGTTGCCTTTGAATTTCGGGTGATCCCTCTTGAGCATGTATGCTTCTGCTACTTGTTCTACATCACACTTCCTTCCGCAAACGGCGAAACGCTTTGACTCGGTGAGTTTCGCGGCATTCCGACTTCGATGCCCCGGTTGCCGAAATTCAGTTGCCTTTGAATTTCGGGTGATCCCTCTTGAGCATGTATGCTTCTGCTACTTGTTCTACATCACACTTCTTCCGCAAACGGCGAAACGCTTTGACTCGGTGAGTTTCGCGGCATTCCGACTTCGATGCCCCGGTTGCCGAAATTCAGTTGCCTTTGAATTTCGGGTGATCCCTCTTGAGCATGTATGCTTCTGCTACTTGTTCTACATCACACTTCCTTCCGCAAACGGCGAAACGCTTTGACTCGGTGAGTTTCGCGGCATTCCGACTTCGATGCCCCGGTTGCCGAAATTCAGTTGCCTTTGAATTTCGGGTGATCCCTCTTGAGCATGTATGCTTCTGCTACTTGTTCTACATCACACTTCCTTCCGCAAACGGCGAAACGCTTTGACTCGGTGAGTTTCGCGGCATTCCGACTTCGATGCCCCGGTTGCCGAAATTCAGTTGCCTTTGAATTTCGGGTGATCCCTCTTGAGCATGTATGCTTCTGCTACTTGTTCTACATCACACTTCTTCCGCAAACGGCGAAACGCTTTGACTCGGTGAGTTTCGCGGCATTCCGACTTCGATGCCCCGGTTGCCGAAATTCAGTTGCCTTTGAATTTCGGGTGATCCCTCTTGAGCATGTATGCTTCTGCTACTTGTTCTACATCACACTTCTTCCGCAAACGGCGAAACGCTTTGACTCGGTGAGTTTCGCGGCATTCCGACTTCGATGCCCCGGTTGCCGAAATTCAGTTGCCTTTGAATTTCGGGTGATCCCTCTTGAGCATGTATGCTTCTGCTACTTGTTCTACATCACACTTTCTTCCGCAAACGGCGAAACGCTTTGACTCGGTGAGTTTCGCGGCATTCCGACTTCGATGCCCCGGTTGCCGAAATTCAGTTGCCTTTGAATTTCGGGTGATCCCTCTTGAGCATGTATGCTTCTGCTACTTGTTCTACATCACACTTCTTCCGCAAACGGCGAAACGCTTTGACTCGGTGAGTTTCGCGGCATTCCGACTTCGATGCCCCGGTTGCCGAAATTCAGTTGCCTTTGAATTTCGGGTGATCCCTCTTGAGCATGTATGCTTCTGCTACTTGTTCTACATCACACTTCCTTCCGCAAACGGCGAAACGCTTTGACTCGGTGAGTTTCGCGGCATTCCGACTTCGATGCCCCGGTTGCCGAAATTCAGTTGCCTTTGAATTTCGGGTGATCCCTCTTGAGCATGTATGCTTCTGCTACTTGTTCTACATCACACTTCCTTCCGCAAACGGCGAAACGCTTTGACTCGGTGAGTTTCGCGGCATTCCGACTTCGATGCCCCGGTTGCCGAAATTCAGTTGCCTTTGAATTTCGGGTGATCCCTCTTGAGCATGTATGCTTCTGCTACTTGTTCTACATCACACTTCTTCCGCAAACGGCGAAACGCTTTGACTCGGTGAGTTTCGCGGCATTCCGACTTCGATGCCCCGGTTGCCGAAATTCAGTTGCCTTTGAATTTCGGGTGATCCCTCTTGAGCATGTATGCTTCTGCTACTTGTTCTACATCACACTTCCTTCCGCAAACGGCGAAACGCTTTGACTCGGTGAGTTTCGCGGCATTCCGACTTCGATGCCCCGGTTGCCGAAATTCAGTTGCCTTTGAATTTCGGGTGATCCCTCTTGAGCATGTATGCTTCTGCTACTTGTTCTACATCACACTTCTTCCGCAAACGGCGAAACGCTTTGACTCGGTGAGTTTCGCGGCATTCCGACTTCGATGCCCCGGTTGCCGAAATTCAGTTGCCTTTGAATTTCGGGTGATCCCTCTTGAGCATGTATGCTTCTGCTACTTGTTCTACATCACACTTCCTTCCGCAAACGGCGAAACGCTTTGACTCGGTGAGTTTCGCGGCATTCCGACTTCGATGCCCCGGTTGCCGAAATTCAGTTGCCTTTGAATTTCGGGTGATCCCTCTTGAGCATGTATGCTTCTGCTACTTGTTCTACATCACACTTCCTTCCGCAAACGGCGAAACGCTTTGACTCGGTGAGTTTCGCGGCATTCCGACTTCGATGCCCCGGTTGCCGAAATTCAGTTGCCTTTGAATTTCGGGTGATCCCTCTTGAGCATGTATGCTTCTGCTACTTGTTCTACATCACACTTCCTTCCGCAAACGGCGAAACGCTTTGACTCGGTGAGTTTCGCGGCATTCCGACTTCGATGCCCCGGTTGCCGAAATTCAGTTGCCTTTGAATTTCGGGTGATCCCTCTTGAGCATGTATGCTTCTGCTACTTGTTCTACATCACACTTCTTCCGCAAACGGCGAAACGCTTTGACTCGGTGAGTTTCGCGGCATTCCGACTTCGATGCCCCGGTTGCCGAAATTCAGTTGCCTTTGAATTTCGGGTGATCCCTCTTGAGCATGTATGCTTCTGCTACTTGTTCTACATCACACTTCCTTCCGCAAACGGCGAAACGCTTTGACTCGGTGAGTTTCGCGGCATTCCGACTTCGATGCCCCGGTTGCCGAAATTCAGTTGCCTTTGAATTTCGGGTGATCCCTCTTGAGCATGTATGCTTCTGCTACTTGTTCTACATCACACTTTCTTCCGCAAACGGCGAAACGCTTTGACTCGGTGAGTTTCGCGGCATTCCGACTTCGATGCCCCGGTTGCCGAAATTCAGTTGCCTTTGAATTTCGGGTGATCCCTCTTGAGCATGTATGCTTCTGCTACTTGTTCTACATCACACTTCCTTCCGCAAACGGCGAAACGCTTTGACTCGGTGAGTTTCGCGGCATTCCGACTTCGATGCCCCGGTTGCCGAAATTCAGTTGCCTTTGAATTTCGGGTGATCCCTCTTGAGCATGTATGCTTCTGCTACTTGTTCTACATCACACTTCCTTCCGCAAACGGCGAAACGCTTTGACTCGGTGAGTTTCGCGGCATTCCGACTTCGATGCCCCGGTTGCCGAAATTCAGTTGCCTTTGAATTTCGGGTGATCCCTCTTGAGCATGTATGCTTCTGCTACTTGTTCTACATCACACTTCCTTCCGCAAACGGCGAAACGCTTTGACTCGGTGAGTTTCGCGGCATTCCGACTTCGATGCCCCGGTTGCCGAAATTCAGTTGCCTTTGAATTTCGGGTGATCCCTCTTGAGCATGTATGCTTCTGCTACTTGTTCTACATCACACTTCTTCCGCAAACGGCGAAACGCTTTGACTCGGTGAGTTTCGCGGCATTCCGACTTCGATGCCCCGGTTGCCGAAATTCAGTTGCCTTTGAATTTCGGGTGATCCCTCTTGAGCATGTATGCTTCTGCTACTTGTTCTACATCACACTTCCTTCCGCAAACGGCGAAACGCTTTGACTCGGTGAGTTTCGCGGCATTCCGACTTCGATGCCCCGGTTGCCGAAATTCAGTTGCCTTTGAATTTCGGGTGATCCCTCTTGAGCATGTATGCTTCTGCTACTTGTTCTACATCACACTTCCTTCCGCAAACGGCGAAACGCTTTGACTCGGTGAGTTTCGCGGCATTCCGACTTCGATGCCCCGGTTGCCGAAATTCAGTTGCCTTTGAATTTCGGGTGATCCCTCTTGAGCATGTATGCTTCTGCTACTTGTTCTACATCACACTTCCTTCCGCAAACGGCGAAACGCTTTGACTCGGTGAGTTTCGCGGCATTCCGACTTCGATGCCCCGGTTGCCGAAATTCAGTTGCCTTTGAATTTCGGGTGATCCCTCTTGAGCATGTATGCTTCTGCTACTTGTTCTACATCACACTTCTTCCGCAAACGGCGAAACGCTTTGACTCGGTGAGTTTCGCGGCATTCCGACTTCGATGCCCCGGTTGCCGAAATTCAGTTGCCTTTGAATTTCGGGTGATCCCTCTTGAGCATGTATGCTTCTGCTACTTGTTCTACATCACACTTCCTTCCGCAAACGGCGAAACGCTTTGACTCGGTGAGTTTCGCGGCATTCCGACTTCGATGCCCCGGTTGCCGAAATTCAGTTGCCTTTGAATTTCGGGTGATCCCTCTTGAGCATGTATGCTTCTGCTACTTGTTCTACATCACACTTCCTTCCGCAAACGGCGAAACGCTTTGACTCGGTGAGTTTCGCGGCATTCCGACTTCGATGCCCCGGTTGCCGAAATTCAGTTGCCTTTGAATTTCGGGTGATCCCTCTTGAGCATGTATGCTTCTGCTACTTGTTCTACATCACACTTCCTTCCGCAAACGGCGAAACGCTTTGACTCGGTGAGTTTCGCGGCATTCCGACTTCGATGCCCCGGTTGCCGAAATTCAGTTGCCTTTGAATTTCGGGTGATCCCTCTTGAGCATGTATGCTTCTGCTACTTGTTCTACATCACACTTCTTCCGCAAACGGCGAAACGCTTTGACTCGGTGAGTTTCGCGGCATTCCGACTTCGATGCCCCGGTTGCCGAAATTCAGTTGCCTTTGAATTTCGGGTGATCCCTCTTGAGCATGTATGCTTCTGCTACTTGTTCTACATCACACTTCTTCCGCAAACGGCGAAACGCTTTGACTCGGTGAGTTTCGCGGCATTCCGACTTCGATGCCCCGGTTGCCGAAATTCAGTTGCCTTTGAATTTCGGGTGATCCCTCTTGAGCATGTATGCTTCTGCTACTTGTTCTACATCACACTTCTTCCGCAAACGGCGAAACGCTTTGACTCGGTGAGTTTCGCGGCATTCCGACTTCGATGCCCCGGTTGCCGAAATTCAGTTGCCTTTGAATTTCGGGTGATCCCTCTTGAGCATGTATGCTTCTGCTACTTGTTCTACATCACACTTCTTCCGCAAACGGCGAAACGCTTTGACTCGGTGAGTTTCGCGGCATTCCGACTTCGATGCCCCGGTTGCCGAAATTCAGTTGCCTTTGAATTTCGGGTGATCCCTCTTGAGCATGTATGCTTCTGCTACTTGTTCTACATCACACTTCTTCCGCAAACGGCGAAACGCTTTGACTCGGTGAGTTTCGCGGCATTCCGACTTCGATGCCCCGGTTGCCGAAATTCAGTTGCCTTTGAATTTCGGGTGATCCCTCTTGAGCATGTATGCTTCTGCTACTTGTTCTACATCACACTTCTTCCGCAAACGGCGAAACGCTTTGACTCGGTGAGTTTCGCGGCATTCCGACTTCGATGCCCCGGTTGCCGAAATTCAGTTGCCTTTGAATTTCGGGTGATCCCTCTTGAGCATGTATGCTTCTGCTACTTGTTCTACATCACACTTCTTCCGCAAACGGCGAAACGCTTTGACTCGGTGAGTTTCGCGGCATTCCGACTTCGATGCCCCGGTTGCCGAAATTCAGTTGCCTTTGAATTTCGGGTGATCCCTCTTGAGCATGTATGCTTCTGCTACTTGTTCTACATCACACTTCCTTCCGCAAACGGCGAAACGCTTTGACTCGGTGAGTTTCGCGGCATTCCGACTTCGATGCCCCGGTTGCCGAAATTCAGTTGCCTTTGAATTTCGGGTGATCCCTCTTGAGCATGTATGCTTCTGCTACTTGTTCTACATCACACTTCTTCCGCAAACGGCGAAACGCTTTGACTCGGTGAGTTTCGCGGCATTCCGACTTCGATGCCCCGGTTGCCGAAATTCAGTTGCCTTTGAATTTCGGGTGATCCCTCTTGAGCATGTATGCTTCTGCTACTTGTTCTACATCACACTTCCTTCCGCAAACGGCGAAACGCTTTGACTCGGTGAGTTTCGCGGCATTCCGACTTCGATGCCCCGGTTGCCGAAATTCAGTTGCCTTTGAATTTCGGGTGATCCCTCTTGAGCATGTATGCTTCTGCTACTTGTTCTACATCAGACTTCTTCCGCAAACGGCGAAACGCTTTGACTCGGTGAGTTTCGCGGCATTCCGACTTCGATGCCCCGGTTGCCGAAATTCAGTTGCCTTTGAATTTCGGGTGATCCCTCTTGAGCATGTATGCTTCTGCTACTTGTTCTACATCACACTTCCTTCCGCAAACGGCGAAACGCTTTGACTCGGTGAGTTTCGCGGCATTCCGACTTCGATGCCCCGGTTGCCGAAATTCAGTTGCCTTTGAATTTCGGGTGATCCCTCTTGAGCATGTATGCTTCTGCTACTTGTTCTACATCACACTTCTTCCGCAAACGGCGAAACGCTTTGACTCGGTGAGTTTCGCGGCATTCCGACTTCGATGCCCCGGTTGCCGAAATTCAGTTGCCTTTGAATTTCGGGTGATCCCTCTTGAGCATGTATGCTTCTGCTACTTGTTCTACATCACACTTTCTTCCGCAAACGGCGAAACGCTTTGACTCGGTGAGTTTCGCGGCATTCCGACTTCGATGCCCCGGTTGCCGAAATTCAGTTGCCTTTGAATTTCGGGTGATCCCTCTTGAGCATGTATGCTTCTGCTACTTGTTCTACATCACACTTCCTTCCGCAAACGGCGAAACGCTTTGACTCGGTGAGTTTCGCGGCATTCCGACTTCGATGCCCCGGTTGCCGAAATTCAGTTGCCTTTGAATTTCGGGTGATCCCTCTTGAGCATGTATGCTTCTGCTACTTGTTCTACATCACACTTCCTTCCGCAAACGGCGAAACGCTTTGACTCGGTGAGTTTCGCGGCATTCCGACTTCGATGCCCCGGTTGCCGAAATTCAGTTGCCTTTGAATTTCGGGTGATCCCTCTTGAGCATGTATGCTTCTGCTACTTGTTCTACATCACACTTCCTTCCGCAAACGGCGAAACGCTTTGACTCGGTGAGTTTCGCGGCATTCCGACTTCGATGCCCCGGTTGCCGAAATTCAGTTGCCTTTGAATTTCGGGTGATCCCTCTTGAGCATGTATGCTTCTGCTACTTGTTCTACATCACACTTCTTCCGCAAACGGCGAAACGCTTTGACTCGGTGAGTTTCGCGGCATTCCGACTTCGATGCCCCGGTTGCCGAAATTCAGTTGCCTTTGAATTTCGGGTGATCCCTCTTGAGCATGTATGCTTCTGCTACTTGTTCTACATCACACTTCCTTCCGCAAACGGCGAAACGCTTTGACTCGGTGAGTTTCGCGGCATTCCGACTTCGATGCCCCGGTTGCCGAAATTCAGTTGCCTTTGAATTTCGGGTGATCCCTCTTGAGCATGTATGCTTCTGCTACTTGTTCTACATCACACTTCCTTCCGCAAACGGCGAAACGCTTTGACTCGGTGAGTTTCGCGGCATTCCGACTTCGATGCCCCGGTTGCCGAAATTCAGTTGCCTTTGAATTTCGGGTGATCCCTCTTGAGCATGTATGCTTCTGCTACTTGTTCTACATCACACTTCCTTCCGCAAACGGCGAAACGCTTTGACTCGGTGAGTTTCGCGGCATTCCGACTTCGATGCCCCGGTTGCCGAAATTCAGTTGCCTTTGAATTTCGGGTGATCCCTCTTGAGCATGTATGCTTCTGCTACTTGTTCTACATCACACTTCCTTCCGCAAACGGCGAAACGCTTTGACTCGGTGAGTTTCGCGGCATTCCGACTTCGATGCCCCGGTTGCCGAAATTCAGTTGCCTTTGAATTTCGGGTGATCCCTCTTGAGCATGTATGCTTCTGCTACTTGTTCTACATCACACTTCCTTCCGCAAACGGCGAAACGCTTTGACTCGGTGAGTTTCGCGGCATTCCGACTTCGATGCCCCGGTTGCCGAAATTCAGTTGCCTTTGAATTTCGGGTGATCCCTCTTGAGCATGTATGCTTCTGCTACTTGTTCTACATCACACTTCTTCCGCAAACGGCGAAACGCTTTGACTCGGTGAGTTTCGCGGCATTCCGACTTCGATGCCCCGGTTGCCGAAATTCAGTTGCCTTTGAATTTCGGGTGATCCCTCTTGAGCATGTATGCTTCTGCTACTTGTTCTACATCACACTTCCTTCCGCAAACGGCGAAACGCTTTGACTCGGTGAGTTTCGCGGCATTCCGACTTCGATGCCCCGGTTGCCGAAATTCAGTTGCCTTTGAATTTCGGGTGATCCCTCTTGAGCATGTATGCTTCTGCTACTTGTTCTACATCACACTTCTTCCGCAAACGGCGAAACGCTTTGACTCGGTGAGTTTCGCGGCATTCCGACTTCGATGCCCCGGTTGCCGAAATTCAGTTGCCTTTGAATTTCGGGTGATCCCTCTTGAGCATGTATGCTTCTGCTACTTGTTCTACATCACACTTCCTTCCGCAAACGGCGAAACGCTTTGACTCGGTGAGTTTCGCGGCATTCCGACTTCGATGCCCCGGTTGCCGAAATTCAGTTGCCTTTGAATTTCGGGTGATCCCTCTTGAGCATGTATGCTTCTGCTACTTGTTCTACATCACACTTCCTTCCGCAAACGGCGAAACGCTTTGACTCGGTGAGTTTCGCGGCATTCCGACTTCGATGCCCCGGTTGCCGAAATTCAGTTGCCTTTGAATTTCGGGTGATCCCTCTTGAGCATGTATGCTTCTGCTACTTGTTCTACATCACACTTCTTCCGCAAACGGCGAAACGCTTTGACTCGGTGAGTTTCGCGGCATTCCGACTTCGATGCCCGGTTGCCGAAATTCAGTTGCCTTTGAATTTCGGGTGATCCCTCTTGAGCATGTATGCTTCTGCTACTTGTTCTACATCACACTTCCTTCCGCAAACGGCGAAACGCTTTGACTCGGTGAGTTTCGCGGCATTCCGACTTCGATGCCCGGTTGCCGAAATTCAGTTGCCTTTGAATTTCGGGTGATCCCTCTTGAGCATGTATGCTTCTGCTACTTGTTCTACATCACACTTCCTTCCGCAAAGGCGAAACGCTTTGACTCGGTGAGTTTCGCGGCATTCCGACTTCGATGCCCCGGTTGCCGAAATTCAGTTGCCTTTGAATTTCGGGTGATCCCTCTTGAGCATGTATGCTTCTGCTACTTGTTCTACATCACACTTCCTTCCGCAAACGGCGAAACGCTTTGACTCGGTGAGTTTCGCGGCATTCCGACTTCGATGCCCCGGTTGCCGAAATTCAGTTGCCTTTGAATTTCGGGTGATCCCTCTTGAGCATGTATGCTTCTGCTACTTGTTCTACATCACACTTCCTTCCGCAAACGGCGAAACGCTTTGACTCGGTGAGTTTCGCGGCATTCCGACTTCGATGCCCCGGTTGCCGAAATTCAGTTGCCTTTGAATTTCGGGTGATCCCTCTTGAGCATGTATGCTTCTGCTACTTGTTCTACATCACACTTCTTCCGCAAACGGCGAAACGCTTTGACTCGGTGAGTTTCGCGGCATTCCGACTTCGATGCCCCGGTTGCCGAAATTCAGTTGCCTTTGAATTTCGGGTGATCCCTCTTGAGCATGTATGCTTCTGCTACTTGTTCTACATCACACTTCTTCCGCAAACGGCGAAACGCTTTGACTCGGTGAGTTTCGCGGCATTCCGACTTCGATGCCCCGGTTGCCGAAATTCAGTTGCCTTTGAATTTCGGGTGATCCCTCTTGAGCATGTATGCTTCTGCTACTTGTTCTACATCACACTTCCTTCCGCAAACGGCGAAACGCTTTGACTCGGTGAGTTTCGCGGCATTCCGACTTCGATGCCCCGGTTGCCGAAATTCAGTTGCCTTTGAATTTCGGGTGATCCCTCTTGAGCATGTATGCTTCTGCTACTTGTTCTACATCACACTTCCTTCCGCAAACGGCGAAACGCTTTGACTCGGTGAGTTTCGCGGCATTCCGACTTCGATGCCCCGGTTGCCGAAATTCAGTTGCCTTTGAATTTCGGGTGATCCCTCTTGAGCATGTATGCTTCTGCTACTTGTTCTACATCACACTTCTTCCGCAAACGGCGAAACGCTTTGACTCGGTGAGTTTCGCGGCATTCCGACTTCGATGCCCCGGTTGCCGAAATTCAGTTGCCTTTGAATTTCGGGTGATCCCTCTTGAGCATGTATGCTTCTGCTACTTGTTCTACATCACACTTCCTTCCGCAAACGGCGAAACGCTTTGACTCGGTGAGTTTCGCGGCATTCCGACTTCGATGCCCCGGTTGCCGAAATTCAGTTGCCTTTGAATTTCGGGTGATCCCTCTTGAGCATGTATGCTTCTGCTACTTGTTCTACATCACACTTCCTTCCGCAAACGGCGAAACGCTTTGACTCGGTGAGTTTCGCGGCATTCCGACTTCGATGCCCCGGTTGCCGAAATTCAGTTGCCTTTGAATTTCGGGTGATCCCTCTTGAGCATGTATGCTTCTGCTACTTGTTCTACATCACACTTCTTCCGCAAACGGCGAAACGCTTTGACTCGGTGAGTTTCGCGGCATTCCGACTTCGATGCCCCGGTTGCCGAAATTCAGTTGCCTTTGAATTTCGGGTGATCCCTCTTGAGCATGTATGCTTCTGCTACTTGTTCTACATCACACTTCCTTCCGCAAACGGCGAAACGCTTTGACTCGGTGAGTTTCGCGGCATTCCGACTTCGATGCCCCGGTTGCCGAAATTCAGTTGCCTTTGAATTTCGGGTGATCCCTCTTGAGCATGTATGCTTCTGCTACTTGTTCTACATCACACTTCCTTCCGCAAACGGCGAAACGCTTTGACTCGGTGAGTTTCGCGGCATTCCGACTTCGATGCCCCGGTTGCCGAAATTCAGTTGCCTTTGAATTTCGGGTGATCCCTCTTGAGCATGTATGCTTCTGCTACTTGTTCTACATCACACTTCCTTCCGCAAACGGCGAAACGCTTTGACTCGGTGAGTTTCGCGGCATTCCGACTTCGATGCCCCGGTTGCCGAAATTCAGTTGCCTTTGAATTTCGGGTGATCCCTCTTGAGCATGTATGCTTCTGCTACTTGTTCTACATCACACTTCCTTCCGCAAACGGCGAAACGCTTTGACTCGGTGAGTTTCGCGGCATTCCGACTTCGATGCCCCGGTTGCCGAAATTCAGTTGCCTTTGAATTTCGGGTGATCCCTCTTGAGCATGTATGCTTCTGCTACTTGTTCTACATCACACTTCCTTCCGCAAACGGCGAAACGCTTTGACTCGGTGAGTTTCGCGGCATTCCGACTTCGATGCCCCGGTTGCCGAAATTCAGTTGCCTTTGAATTTCGGGTGATCCCTCTTGAGCATGTATGCTTCTGCTACTTGTTCTACATCACACTTCCTTCCGCAAACGGCGAAACGCTTTGACTCGGTGAGTTTCGCGGCATTCCGACTTCGATGCCCCGGTTGCCGAAATTCAGTTGCCTTTGAATTTCGGGTGATCCCTCTTGAGCATGTATGCTTCTGCTACTTGTTCTACATCACACTTCTTCCGCAAACGGCGAAACGCTTTGACTCGGTGAGTTTCGCGGCATTCCGACTTCGATGCCCCGGTTGCCGAAATTCAGTTGCCTTTGAATTTCGGGTGATCCCTCTTGAGCATGTATGCTTCTGCTACTTGTTCTACATCACACTTCCTTCCGCAAACGGCGAAACGCTTTGACTCGGTGAGTTTCGCGGCATTCCGACTTCGATGCCCCGGTTGCCGAAATTCAGTTGCCTTTGAATTTCGGGTGATCCCTCTTGAGCATGTATGCTTCTGCTACTTGTTCTACATCACACTTCCTTCCGCAAACGGCGAAACGCTTTGACTCGGTGAGTTTCGCGGCATTCCGACTTCGATGCCCCGGTTGCCGAAATTCAGTTGCCTTTGAATTTCGGGTGATCCCTCTTGAGCATGTATGCTTCTGCTACTTGTTCTACATCACACTTTCTTCCGCAAACGGCGAAACGCTTTGACTCGGTGAGTTTCGCGGCATTCCGACTTCGATGCCCCGGTTGCCGAAATTCAGTTGCCTTTGAATTTCGGGTGATCCCTCTTGAGCATGTATGCTTCTGCTACTTGTTCTACATCACACTTCTTCCGCAAACGGCGAAACGCTTTGACTCGGTGAGTTTCGCGGCATTCCGACTTCGATGCCCCGGTTGCCGAAATTCAGTTGCCTTTGAATTTCGGGTGATCCCTCTTGAGCATGTATGCTTCTGCTACTTGTTCTACATCACACTTCTTCCGCAAACGGCGAAACGCTTTGACTCGGTGAGTTTCGCGGCATTCCGACTTCGATGCCCCGGTTGCCGAAATTCAGTTGCCTTTGAATTTCGGGTGATCCCTCTTGAGCATGTATGCTTCTGCTACTTGTTCTACATCACACTTCTTCCGCAAACGGCGAAACGCTTTGACTCGGTGAGTTTCGCGGCATTCCGACTTCGATGCCCCGGTTGCCGAAATTCAGTTGCCTTTGAATTTCGGGTGATCCCTCTTGAGCATGTATGCTTCTGCTACTTGTTCTACATCACTTCTTCCGCAAACGGCGAAACGCTTTGACTCGGTGAGTTTCGCGGCATTCCGACTTCGATGCCCCGGTTGCCGAAATTCAGTTGCCTTTGAATTTCGGGTGATCCCTCTTGAGCATGTATGCTTCTGCTACTTGTTCTACATCACACTTCCTTCCGCAAACGGCGAAACGCTTTGACTCGGTGAGTTTCGCGGCATTCCGACTTCGATGCCCGGTTGCCGAAATTCAGTTGCCTTTGAATTTCGGGTGATCCCTCTTGAGCATGTATGCTTCTGCTACTTGTTCTACATCACACTTCCTTCCGCAAACGGCGAAACGCTTTGACTCGGTGAGTTTCGCGGCATTCCGACTTCGATGCCCCGGTTGCCGAAATTCAGTTGCCTTTGAATTTCGGGTGATCCCTCTTGAGCATGTATGCTTCTGCTACTTGTTCTACATCACACTTCCTTCCGCAAACGGCGAAACGCTTTGACTCGGTGAGTTTCGCGGCATTCCGACTTCGATGCCCCGGTTGCCGAAATTCAGTTGCCTTTGAATTTCGGGTGATCCCTCTTGAGCATGTATGCTTCTGCTACTTGTTCTACATCACACTTCCTTCCGCAAACGGCGAAACGCTTTGACTCGGTGAGTTTCGCGGCATTCCGACTTCGATGCCCCGGTTGCCGAAATTCAGTTGCCTTTGAATTTCGGGTGATCCCTCTTGAGCATGTATGCTTCTGCTACTTGTTCTACATCACACTTCCTTCCGCAAACGGCGAAACGCTTTGACTCGGTGAGTTTCGCGGCATTCCGACTTCGATGCCCCGGTTGCCGAAATTCAGTTGCCTTTGAATTTCGGGTGATCCCTCTTGAGCATGTATGCTTCTGCTACTTGTTCTACATCAGACTTCTTCCGCAAACGGCGAAACGCTTTGACTCGGTGAGTTTCGCGGCATTCCGACTTCGATGCCCCGGTTGCCGAAATTCAGTTGCCTTTGAATTTCGGGTGATCCCTCTTGAGCATGTATGCTTCTGCTACTTGTTCTACATCACACTTCCTTCCGCAAACGGCGAAACGCTTTGACTCGGTGAGTTTCGCGGCATTCCGACTTCGATGCCCCGGTTGCCGAAATTCAGTTGCCTTTGAATTTCGGGTGATCCCTCTTGAGCATGTATGCTTCTGCTACTTGTTCTACATCACACTTCTTCCGCAAACGGCGAAACGCTTTGACTCGGTGAGTTTCGCGGCATTCCGACTTCGATGCCCCGGTTGCCGAAATTCAGTTGCCTTTGAATTTCGGGTGATCCCTCTTGAGCATGTATGCTTCTGCTACTTGTTCTACATCACACTTCCTTCCGCAAACGGCGAAACGCTTTGACTCGGTGAGTTTCGCGGCATTCCGACTTCGATGCCCCGGTTGCCGAAATTCAGTTGCCTTTGAATTTCGGGTGATCCCTCTTGAGCATGTATGCTTCTGCTACTTGTTCTACATCACACTTCCTTCCGCAAACGGCGAAACGCTTTGACTCGGTGAGTTTCGCGGCATTCCGACTTCGATGCCCCGGTTGCCGAAATTCAGTTGCCTTTGAATTTCGGGTGATCCCTCTTGAGCATGTATGCTTCTGCTACTTGTTCTACATCACACTTCCTTCCGCAAACGGCGAAACGCTTTGACTCGGTGAGTTTCGCGGCATTCCGACTTCGATGCCCCGGTTGCCGAAATTCAGTTGCCTTTGAATTTCGGGTGATCCCTCTTGAGCATGTATGCTTCTGCTACTTGTTCTACATCACACTTCTTCCGCAAACGGCGAAACGCTTTGACTCGGTGAGTTTCGCGGCATTCCGACTTCGATGCCCCGGTTGCCGAAATTCAGTTGCCTTTGAATTTCGGGTGATCCCTCTTGAGCATGTATGCTTCTGCTACTTGTTCTACATCACACTTCCTTCCGCAAACGGCGAAACGCTTTGACTCGGTGAGTTTCGCGGCATTCCGACTTCGATGCCCCGGTTGCCGAAATTCAGTTGCCTTTGAATTTCGGGTGATCCCTCTTGAGCATGTATGCTTCTGCTACTTGTTCTACATCACACTTCCTTCCGCAAACGGCGAAACGCTTTGACTCGGTGAGTTTCGCGGCATTCCGACTTCGATGCCCCGGTTGCCGAAATTCAGTTGCCTTTGAATTTCGGGTGATCCCTCTTGAGCATGTATGCTTCTGCTACTTGTTCTACATCACACTTCCTTCCGCAAACGGCGAAACGCTTTGACTCGGTGAGTTTCGCGGCATTCCGACTTCGATGCCCCGGTTGCCGAAATTCAGTTGCCTTTGAATTTCGGGTGATCCCTCTTGAGCATGTATGCTTCTGCTACTTGTTCTACATCACACTTCTTCCGCAAACGGCGAAACGCTTTGACTCGGTGAGTTTCGCGGCATTCCGACTTCGATGCCCCGGTTGCCGAAATTCAGTTGCCTTTGAATTTCGGGTGATCCCTCTTGAGCATGTATGCTTCTGCTACTTGTTCTACATCACACTTCCTTCCGCAAACGGCGAAACGCTTTGACTCGGTGAGTTTCGCGGCATTCCGACTTCGATGCCCCGGTTGCCGAAATTCAGTTGCCTTTGAATTTCGGGTGATCCCTCTTGAGCATGTATGCTTCTGCTACTTGTTCTACATCACACTTCCTTCCGCAAACGGCGAAACGCTTTGACTCGGTGAGTTTCGCGGCATTCCGACTTCGATGCCCCGGTTGCCGAAATTCAGTTGCCTTTGAATTTCGGGTGATCCCTCTTGAGCATGTATGCTTCTGCTACTTGTTCTACATCACACTTCTTCCGCAAACGGCGAAACGCTTTGACTCGGTGAGTTTCGCGGCATTCCGACTTCGATGCCCCGGTTGCCGAAATTCAGTTGCCTTTGAATTTCGGGTGATCCCTCTTGAGCATGTATGCTTCTGCTACTTGTTCTACATCACACTTCCTTCCGCAAACGGCGAAACGCTTTGACTCGGTGAGTTTCGCGGCATTCCGACTTCGATGCCCCGGTTGCCGAAATTCAGTTGCCTTTGAATTTCGGGTGATCCCTCTTGAGCATGTATGCTTCTGCTACTTGTTCTACATCACACTTCCTTCCGCAAACGGCGAAACGCTTTGACTCGGTGAGTTTCGCGGCATTCCGACTTCGATGCCCCGGTTGCCGAAATTCAGTTGCCTTTGAATTTCGGGTGATCCCTCTTGAGCATGTATGCTTCTGCTACTTGTTCTACATCACACTTCCTTCCGCAAACGGCGAAACGCTTTGACTCGGTGAGTTTCGCGGCATTCCGACTTCGATGCCCCGGTTGCCGAAATTCAGTTGCCTTTGAATTTCGGGTGATCCCTCTTGAGCATGTATGCTTCTGCTACTTGTTCTACATCACACTTCTTCCGCAAACGGCGAAACGCTTTGACTCGGTGAGTTTCGCGGCATTCCGACTTCGATGCCCCGGTTGCCGAAATTCAGTTGCCTTTGAATTTCGGGTGATCCCTCTTGAGCATGTATGCTTCTGCTACTTGTTCTACATCACACTTCCTTCCGCAAACGGCGAAACGCTTTGACTCGGTGAGTTTCGCGGCATTCCGACTTCGATGCCCCGGTTGCCGAAATTCAGTTGCCTTTGAATTTCGGGTGATCCCTCTTGAGCATGTATGCTTCTGCTACTTGTTCTACATCACACTTCTTCCGCAAACGGCGAAACGCTTTGACTCGGTGAGTTTCGCGGCATTCCGACTTCGATGCCCCGGTTGCCGAAATTCAGTTGCCTTTGAATTTCGGGTGATCCCTCTTGAGCATGTATGCTTCTGCTACTTGTTCTACATCACACTTCCTTCCGCAAACGGCGAAACGCTTTGACTCGGTGAGTTTCGCGGCATTCCGACTTCGATGCCCCGGTTGCCGAAATTCAGTTGCCTTTGAATTTCGGGTGATCCCTCTTGAGCATGTATGCTTCTGCTACTTGTTCTACATCACACTTCTTCCGCAAACGGCGAAACGCTTTGACTCGGTGAGTTTCGCGGCATTCCGACTTCGATGCCCCGGTTGCCGAAATTCAGTTGCCTTTGAATTTCGGGTGATCCCTCTTGAGCATGTATGCTTCTGCTACTTGTTCTACATCACACTTCCTTCCGCAAACGGCGAAACGCTTTGACTCGGTGAGTTTCGCGGCATTCCGACTTCGATGCCCCGGTTGCCGAAATTCAGTTGCCTTTGAATTTCGGGTGATCCCTCTTGAGCATGTATGCTTCTGCTACTTGTTCTACATCACACTTCCTTCCGCAAACGGCGAAACGCTTTGACTCGGTGAGTTTCGCGGCATTCCGACTTCGATGCCCCGGTTGCCGAAATTCAGTTGCCTTTGAATTTCGGGTGATCCCTCTTGAGCATGTATGCTTCTGCTACTTGTTCTACATCACACTTCTTCCGCAAACGGCGAAACGCTTTGACTCGGTGAGTTTCGCGGCATTCCGACTTCGATGCCCCGGTTGCCGAAATTCAGTTGCCTTTGAATTTCGGGTGATCCCTCTTGAGCATGTATGCTTCTGCTACTTGTTCTACATCAGACTTCTTCCGCAAACGGCGAAACGCTTTGACTCGGTGAGTTTCGCGGCATTCCGACTTCGATGCCCCGGTTGCCGAAATTCAGTTGCCTTTGAATTTCGGGTGATCCCTCTTGAGCATGTATGCTTCTGCTACTTGTTCTACATCACACTTCCTTCCGCAAACGGCGAAACGCTTTGACTCGGTGAGTTTCGCGGCATTCCGACTTCGATGCCCCGGTTGCCGAAATTCAGTTGCCTTTGAATTTCGGGTGATCCCTCTTGAGCATGTATGCTTCTGCTACTTGTTCTACATCACACTTCTTCCGCAAACGGCGAAACGCTTTGACTCGGTGAGTTTCGCGGCATTCCGACTTCGATGCCCCGGTTGCCGAAATTCAGTTGCCTTTGAATTTCGGGTGATCCCTCTTGAGCATGTATGCTTCTGCTACTTGTTCTACATCACACTTCCTTCCGCAAACGGCGAAACGCTTTGACTCGGTGAGTTTCGCGGCATTCCGACTTCGATGCCCCGGTTGCCGAAATTCAGTTGCCTTTGAATTTCGGGTGATCCCTCTTGAGCATGTATGCTTCTGCTACTTGTTCTACATCACACTTCCTTCCGCAAACGGCGAAACGCTTTGACTCGGTGAGTTTCGCGGCATTCCGACTTCGATGCCCCGGTTGCCGAAATTCAGTTGCCTTTGAATTTCGGGTGATCCCTCTTGAGCATGTATGCTTCTGCTACTTGTTCTACATCACACTTCCTTCCGCAAACGGCGAAACGCTTTGACTCGGTGAGTTTCGCGGCATTCCGACTTCGATGCCCCGGTTGCCGAAATTCAGTTGCCTTTGAATTTCGGGTGATCCCTCTTGAGCATGTATGCTTCTGCTACTTGTTCTACATCAACTTTCTTCCGCAAACGGCGAAACGCTTTGACTCGGTGAGTTTCGCGGCATTCCGACTTCGATGCCCCGGTTGCCGAAATTCAGTTGCCTTTGAATTTCGGGTGATCCCTCTTGAGCATGTATGCTTCTGCTACTTGTTCTACATCAGACTTCTTCCGCAAACGGCGAAACGCTTTGACTCGGTGAGTTTCGCGGCATTCCGACTTCGATGCCCCGGTTGCCGAAATTCAGTTGCCTTTGAATTTCGGGTGATCCCTCTTGAGCATGTATGCTTCTGCTACTTGTTCTACATCACACTTCTTCCGCAAACGGCGAAACGCTTTGACTCGGTGAGTTTCGCGGCATTCCGACTTCGATGCCCCGGTTGCCGAAATTCAGTTGCCTTTGAATTTCGGGTGATCCCTCTTGAGCATGTATGCTTCTGCTACTTGTTCTACATCACACTTCTTCCGCAAACGGCGAAACGCTTTGACTCGGTGAGTTTCGCGGCATTCCGACTTCGATGCCCCGGTTGCCGAAATTCAGTTGCCTTTGAATTTCGGGTGATCCCTCTTGAGCATGTATGCTTCTGCTACTTGTTCTACATCACACTTCCTTCCGCAAACGGCGAAACGCTTTGACTCGGTGAGTTTCGCGGCATTCCGACTTCGATGCCCCGGTTGCCGAAATTCAGTTGCCTTTGAATTTCGGGTGATCCCTCTTGAGCATGTATGCTTCTGCTACTTGTTCTACATCACACTTCTTCCGCAAACGGCGAAACGCTTTGACTCGGTGAGTTTCGCGGCATTCCGACTTCGATGCCCCGGTTGCCGAAATTCAGTTGCCTTTGAATTTCGGGTGATCCCTCTTGAGCATGTATGCTTCTGCTACTTGTTCTACATCACACTTCTTCCGCAAACGGCGAAACGCTTTGACTCGGTGAGTTTCGCGGCATTCCGACTTCGATGCCCCGGTTGCCGAAATTCAGTTGCCTTTGAATTTCGGGTGATCCCTCTTGAGCATGTATGCTTCTGCTACTTGTTCTACATCACACTCCTTCCGCAAACGGCGAAACGCTTTGACTCGGTGAGTTTCGCGGCATTCCGACTTCGATGCCCCGGTTGCCGAAATTCAGTTGCCTTTGAATTTCGGGTGATCCCTCTTGAGCATGTATGCTTCTGCTACTTGTTCTACATCACACTTCCTTCCGCAAACGGCGAAACGCTTTGACTCGGTGAGTTTCGCGGCATTCCGACTTCGATGCCCCGGTTGCCGAAATTCAGTTGCCTTTGAATTTCGGGTGATCCCTCTTGAGCATGTATGCTTCTGCTACTTGTTCTACATCACACTTCTTCCGCAAACGGCGAAACGCTTTGACTCGGTGAGTTTCGCGGCATTCCGACTTCGATGCCCCGGTTGCCGAAATTCAGTTGCCTTTGAATTTCGGGTGATCCCTCTTGAGCATGTATGCTTCTGCTACTTGTTCTACATCAGACTTCTTCCGCAAACGGCGAAACGCTTTGACTCGGTGAGTTTCGCGGCATTCCGACTTCGATGCCCCGGTTGCCGAAATTCAGTTGCCTTTGAATTTCGGGTGATCCCTCTTGAGCATGTATGCTTCTGCTACTTGTTCTACATCAGACTTCTTCCGCAAACGGCGAAACGCTTTGACTCGGTGAGTTTCGCGGCATTCCGACTTCGATGCCCCGGTTGCCGAAATTCAGTTGCCTTTGAATTTCGGGTGATCCCTCTTGAGCATGTATGCTTCTGCTACTTGTTCTACATCACACTTCCTTCCGCAAACGGCGAAACGCTTTGACTCGGTGAGTTTCGCGGCATTCCGACTTCGATGCCCGGTTGCCGAAATTCAGTTGCCTTTGAATTTCGGGTGATCCCTCTTGAGCATGTATGCTTCTGCTACTTGTTCTACATCACACTTCCTTCCGCAAACGGCGAAACGCTTTGACTCGGTGAGTTTCGCGGCATTCCGACTTCGATGCCCCGGTTGCCGAAATTCAGTTGCCTTTGAATTTCGGGTGATCCCTCTTGAGCATGTATGCTTCTGCTACTTGTTCTACATCACACTTCCTTCCGCAAACGGCGAAACGCTTTGACTCGGTGAGTTTCGCGGCATTCCGACTTCGATGCCCGGTTGCCGAAATTCAGTTGCCTTTGAATTTCGGGTGATCCCTCTTGAGCATGTATGCTTCTGCTACTTGTTCTACATCACACTTCCTTCCGCAAACGGCGAAACGCTTTGACTCGGTGAGTTTCGCGGCATTCCGACTTCGATGCCCGGTTGCCGAAATTCAGTTGCCTTTGAATTTCGGGTGATCCCTCTTGAGCATGTATGCTTCTGCTACTTGTTCTACATCACACTTCTTCCGCAAACGGCGAAACGCTTTGACTCGGTGAGTTTCGCGGCATTCCGACTTCGATGCCCCGGTTGCCGAAATTCAGTTGCCTTTGAATTTCGGGTGATCCCTCTTGAGCATGTATGCTTCTGCTACTTGTTCTACATCACACTTCTTCCGCAAACGGCGAAACGCTTTGACTCGGTGAGTTTCGCGGCATTCCGACTTCGATGCCCCGGTTGCCGAAATTCAGTTGCCTTTGAATTTCGGGTGATCCCTCTTGAGCATGTATGCTTCTGCTACTTGTTCTACATCACACTTCTTCCGCAAACGGCGAAACGCTTTGACTCGGTGAGTTTCGCGGCATTCCGACTTCGATGCCCCGGTTGCCGAAATTCAGTTGCCTTTGAATTTCGGGTGATCCCTCTTGAGCATGTATGCTTCTGCTACTTGTTCTACATCAGACTTCTTCCGCAAACGGCGAAACGCTTTGACTCGGTGAGTTTCGCGGCATTCCGACTTCGATGCCCCGGTTGCCGAAATTCAGTTGCCTTTGAATTTCGGGTGATCCCTCTTGAGCATGTATGCTTCTGCTACTTGTTCTACATCACACTTCCTTCCGCAAACGGCGAAACGCTTTGACTCGGTGAGTTTCGCGGCATTCCGACTTCGATGCCCCGGTTGCCGAAATTCAGTTGCCTTTGAATTTCGGGTGATCCCTCTTGAGCATGTATGCTTCTGCTACTTGTTCTACATCACACTTCTTCCGCAAACGGCGAAACGCTTTGACTCGGTGAGTTTCGCGGCATTCCGACTTCGATGCCCCGGTTGCCGAAATTCAGTTGCCTTTGAATTTCGGGTGATCCCTCTTGAGCATGTATGCTTCTGCTACTTGTTCTACATCACACTTCTTCCGCAAACGGCGAAACGCTTTGACTCGGTGAGTTTCGCGGCATTCCGACTTCGATGCCCCGGTTGCCGAAATTCAGTTGCCTTTGAATTTCGGGTGATCCCTCTTGAGCATGTATGCTTCTGCTACTTGTTCTACATCACACTTCTTCCGCAAACGGCGAAACGCTTTGACTCGGTGAGTTTCGCGGCATTCCGACTTCGATGCCCCGGTTGCCGAAATTCAGTTGCCTTTGAATTTCGGGTGATCCCTCTTGAGCATGTATGCTTCTGCTACTTGTTCTACATCACACTTCTTCCGCAAACGGCGAAACGCTTTGACTCGGTGAGTTTCGCGGCATTCCGACTTCGATGCCCCGGTTGCCGAAATTCAGTTGCCTTTGAATTTCGGGTGATCCCTCTTGAGCATGTATGCTTCTGCTACTTGTTCTACATCACACTTCTTCCGCAAACGGCGAAACGCTTTGACTCGGTGAGTTTCGCGGCATTCCGACTTCGATGCCCCGGTTGCCGAAATTCAGTTGCCTTTGAATTTCGGGTGATCCCTCTTGAGCATGTATGCTTCTGCTACTTGTTCTACATCACACTTCCTTCCGCAAACGGCGAAACGCTTTGACTCGGTGAGTTTCGCGGCATTCCGACTTCGATGCCCCGGTTGCCGAAATTCAGTTGCCTTTGAATTTCGGGTGATCCCTCTTGAGCATGTATGCTTCTGCTACTTGTTCTACATCACACTTCTTCCGCAAACGGCGAAACGCTTTGACTCGGTGAGTTTCGCGGCATTCCGACTTCGATGCCCCGGTTGCCGAAATTCAGTTGCCTTTGAATTTCGGGTGATCCCTCTTGAGCATGTATGCTTCTGCTACTTGTTCTACATCACACTTCTTCCGCAAACGGCGAAACGCTTTGACTCGGTGAGTTTCGCGGCATTCCGACTTCGATGCCCCGGTTGCCGAAATTCAGTTGCCTTTGAATTTCGGGTGATCCCTCTTGAGCATGTATGCTTCTGCTACTTGTTCTACATCACACTTCTTCCGCAAACAGCGAAACGCTTTGACTCGGTGAGTTTCGCGGCATTCCGACTTCGATGCCCCGGTTGCCGAAATTCAGTTGCCTTTGAATTTCGGGTGATCCCTCTTGAGCATGTATGCTTCTGCTACTTGTTCTACATCACACTTCTTCCGCAAACGGCGAAACGCTTTGACTCGGTGAGTTTCGCGGCATTCCGACTTCGATGCCCGGTTGCCGAAATTCAGTTGCCTTTGAATTTCGGGTGATCCCTCTTGAGCATGTATGCTTCTGCTACTTGTTCTACATCAGACTTCCTTCCGCAAACGGCGAAACGCTTTGACTCGGTGAGTTTCGCGGCATTCCGACTTCGATGCCCCGGTTGCCGAAATTCAGTTGCCTTTGAATTTCGGGTGATCCCTCTTGAGCATGTATGCTTCTGCTACTTGTTCTACATCACACTTCCTTCCGCAAACGGCGAAACGCTTTGACTCGGTGAGTTTCGCGGCATTCCGACTTCGATGCCCCGGTTGCCGAAATTCAGTTGCCTTTGAATTTCGGGTGATCCCTCTTGAGCATGTATGCTTCTGCTACTTGTTCTACATCACACTTCCTTCCGCAAACGGCGAAACGCTTTGACTCGGTGAGTTTCGCGGCATTCCGACTTCGATGCCCCGGTTGCCGAAATTCAGTTGCCTTTGAATTTCGGGTGATCCCTCTTGAGCATGTATGCTTCTGCTACTTGTTCTACATCACACTTCCTTCCGCAAACGGCGAAACGCTTTGACTCGGTGAGTTTCGCGGCATTCCGACTTCGATGCCCCGGTTGCCGAAATTCAGTTGCCTTTGAATTTCGGGTGATCCCTCTTGAGCATGTATGCTTCTGCTACTTGTTCTACATCACACTTCCTTCCACAAACGGCGAAACGCTTTGACTCGGTGAGTTTCGCGGCATTCCGACTTCGATGCCCCGGTTGCCGAAATTCAGTTGCCTTTGAATTTGGGGTGATCCCTCTTGAGCATGTATGCTTCTGCTACTTGTTCTACATCAGTCTTCTTCCGCAAATGGCCAAAAGCTTTGACTCGGTGAGTTTCGCGGCATTCCGACTTCGATCCCTGGTTGCCGAAATTCAGCTGCCTTTGAATTTCGGGTGATCCCTCTTGAGCATGTATGCTTCTGCTACTTGTTCTACATCACACTTCCTTCCGCAATCAACGAAACGCTTTGACTCGGTGAGTTTCGCGGCATTCCGACTTCGATGCCCCGGTTGCCGAAATTCAGTTGCCTTTGAATTTCGGGTGATCCCTCTTGAGCATGTATGCTTCTGCTACTTGTTCTACATAACACTTCATCCGCAAACGGCGAAACGCTTTGACTCGGTGAGTTTCGCGGCATTCCGACTTCGATGCCCCGGTTGCCGAAATTCAGTTGCCTTTGAATTTCGGGTGATCCCTCTTGAGCATGTATGCTTCTGCTACTTGTTCTACATCACACTTCCTTCCGCAAACGGCGAAACGCTTTGACTCGGTGAGTTTCGCGGCATTCCGACTTCGATGCCCTCGTTGCCGAAATTCAGTTGCCTTTGAATTTCGGGTGATGCCTCTTGAGCATGTATGCTTCTGCAACTTGTTCTACATACACACTTCCTCCGCAAACGGTGAAACG
>CM055355.1:669395-692365 GCA_029228515.1 Populus alba x Populus x berolinensis | reverse complement strand
GGTTGCCGAAAGATTCAGTTGCCTTTGAATTTTGCGAGGGTGATCCCTCTTGAGCATGTATGCTTCTGCTACTTGTTCTACATCAGACTTCTCTTCCGCAAACGGCGAAACGCTTTGACTCGGTGAGTTTCGCGGCATTCCGACTTCTTCGATGCCCCGGTTGCCGAAATTCAGTTGCCTTTGAATTTCGGGTGATCCCTCTTGAGCATGTATGCTTCTGCTACTTGTTCTACATCACACTTCCTTCCGCAAACGGCGAAACGCTTTGACTCGGTGAGTTTCGCGGCATTCCGACTTCGATGCCCCGGTTGCCGAAATTCAGTTGCCTTTGAATTTCGGGTGATCCCTCTTGAGCATGTATGCTTCTGCTACTTGTTCTACATCACACTTCTTCCGCAAACGGCGAAACGCTTTGACTCGGTGAGTTTTGTGGCATTCCGACTTCGATGACCCCGTTGCCGAAATTCAGTTGCCTTTGTATTTCAGGTGATCCCTCTTGAGCATGTATGCTTCTGCTACTTGTTCTACATCACACTTCCTTCCGCAAACGGCGAAAGGCTTTGACTCGGTGAGTTTCGCGGCATTCCGCCTTTGGTGCCCCGGTTGCCGAAATTCTGTGGCCTTTGAATTTCGGGTGATCCCTCTTGAGCATGTATGCTTCTTCTACTTGTTCTACATCACACTTACTTCCGCAAATGGCAAAACACTTTGACTCGGTGAGTTTCGCGGCATTCCGCCTTCGGTGCCCCGGTTTCCGAAATTCAGTTGCCTTTGAATTTCGGGTGATCCCTCTTGAGCATGTATGCTTCTGCTACTTGTTCTACATCACACTTCTTCTTCAAACGGCGAAACGCTTTGACTCAGTGAGTTTCGCGGCATTCCGCCTTCGATGCCCCGGTTGCCGAAATTCAGTTGCCTTTGAATTTCGGGTGATCCATCTTGAGCATGTATGCTTCTGCTACTTGTTCTACAGCACACTTCCTTCCGCAAAACGCAGAACGCTTTGACTCGGTGAGTTTCGCGGCATTCCGACTTCGATGCCCCGGTTGCCGAAATTCAGTTGCCTTTGAATTTCGGGTGATCCCTCTTGAGCATGTATGCTTCTGCTACTTGTTCTACATCACACTTCCTTCCGCAAACGGCGAAACGCTTTGACTCGGTGAGTTTCGCGGCATTCCGACTTCGATGCCCCGGTTGCCGAAATTCAGTTGCCTTTGAATTTCGGGTGATCCATCTTGAGCATGTATGCTTCTGCTACTTGTTCTACATCACACTTCCTTCCGCAAACGGCGAAACGCTTTGACTCGGTGAGTTTCGCGGCATTCCGACTTCGATGCCCCGGTTGCCGAAATTCAGTTGCCTTTGAATTTCGGTGATCCCTCTTGAGCATGTATGCTTCTGCTACTTGTTCTACATCACACTCTTCCTCCCGCAAACGGCGAAACGCTTTGACTCGGTGAGTTTCGCGGCATTCCGACTTCGATGCCCCGTTGCCGAAATTCAGTTGCCTTTGAATTTCGGGTGATCCCTCTTGAGCATGTATGCTTCTGCTACTTGTTCTACATCAGACTTCTTCCGCAAACGGCGAAACGCTTTGACTCGGTGAGTTTCGCGGCATTCCGACTTCGATGCCCCGGTTGCCGAAATTCAGTTGCCTTTGAATTTCGGGTGATCCCTCTTGAGCATGTATGCTTCTGCTACTTGTTCTACATCACACTTCCTCCGCAAACGGCGAAACGCTTTGACTCGGTGAGTTTCGCGGCATTCCGACTTCGATGCCCCGGTTGCCGAAATTCAGTTGCCTTTGAATTTCGGGATCCCTCTTGAGCATGTATGCTTCTGCTACTTGTTCTACATCACACTTCCTTCCGCAAACGGCGAAACGCTTTGACTCGGTGAGTTTCGCGGCATTCCGACTTCGATGCCCCGGTTGCCGAAATTCAGTTGCCTTTGAATTTCGGGTGATCCCTCTTGAGCATGTATGCTTCTGCTACTTGTTCTACATCAGACTTCTTCCGCAAACGGCGAAACGCTTTGACTCGGTGAGTTTCGCGGCATTCCGACTTCGATGCCCCGGTTGCCGAAATTCAGTTGCCTTTGAATTTCGGGTGATCCCTCTTGAGCATGTATGCTTCTGCTACTTGTTCTACATCAGACTTCTTCCGCAAACGCGAAACGCTTTGACTCGGTGAGTTTCGCGGCATTCCGACTTCGATGCCCCGGTTGCCGAAATTCAGTTGCCTTTGAATTTCGGGTGATCCCTCTTGAGCATGTATGCTTCTGCTACTTGTTCTACATCACACTTCTTCCGCAAAGCGAAACGCTTTGACTCGGTGAGTTTCGCGGCATTCCGACTTCGATGCCCCGGTTGCCGAAATTCAGTTGCCTTTGAATTTCGGGTGATCCCTCTTGAGCATGTATGCTTCTGCTACTTGTTCTACATCAGACTTCTTTCCGCAAACGGCGAAACGCTTTGACTCGGTGAGTTTCGCGGCATTCCGACTTCGATGCCCCGGTTGCCGAAATTCAGTTGCCTTTGAATTTCGGGTGATCCCTCTTGAGCATGTATGCTTCTGCTACTTGTTCTACATCACACTTCTTCCGCAAACGGCGAAACGCTTTGACTCGGTGAGTTTCGCGGCATTCCGACTTCGATGCCCCGGTTGCCGAAATTCAGTTGCCTTTGAATTTCGGGTGATCCCTCTTGAGCATGTATGCTTCTGCTACTTGTTCTACATCACACTTCTTCCGCAAACGGCGAAACGCTTTGACTCGGTGAGTTTCGCGGCATTCCGACTTCGATGCCCCGGTTGCCGAAATTCAGTTGCCTTTGAATTTCGGGTGATCCCTCTTGAGCATGTATGCTTCTGCTACTTGTTCTACATCAGACTTCTTCCGCAAACGGCGAAACGCTTTGACTCGGTGAGTTTCGCGGCATTCCGACTTCGATGCCCCGGTTGCCGAAATTCAGTTGCCTTTGAATTTCGGGTGATCCCTCTTGAGCATGTATGCTTCTGCTACTTGTTCTACATCACACTTCTTCCGCAAACGGCGAAACGCTTTGACTCGGTGAGTTTCGCGGCATTCCGACTTCGATGCCCCGGTTGCCGAAATTCAGTTGCCTTTGAATTTCGGGTGATCCCTCTTGAGCATGTATGCTTCTGCTACTTGTTCTACATCAGACTTCCTTCCGCAAACGGCGAAACGCTTTGACTCGGTGAGTTTCGCGGCATTCCGACTTCGATGCCCCGTTGCCGAAATTCAGTTGCCTTTGAATTTCGGGTGATCCCTCTTGAGCATGTATGCTTCTGCTACTTGTTCTACATCAGACTTCTTCCGCAAACGGCGAACGCTTTGACTCGGTGAGTTTCGCGGCATTCCGACTTCGATGCCCGGTTGCCGAAATTCAGTTGCCTTTGAATTTCGGGTGATCCCTCTTGAGCATGTATGCTTCTGCTACTTGTTCTACATCAGACTTCTTCCGCAAACGGCGAAACGCTTTGACTCGGTGAGTTTCGCGGCATTCCGACTTCGATGCCCCGGTTGCCGAAATTCAGTTGCCTTTGAATTTCGGGTGATCCCTCTTGAGCATGTATGCTTCTGCTACTTGTTCTACATCAGACTTCTTCCGCAAACGGCGAAACGCTTTGACTCGGTGAGTTTCGCGGCATTCCGACTTCGATGCCCCGGTTGCCGAAATTCAGTTGCCTTTGAATTTCGGGTGATCCCTCTTGAGCATGTATGCTTCTGCTACTTGTTCTACATCAGACTTCCTTCCGCAAACGGCGAAACGCTTTGACTCGGTGAGTTTCGCGGCATTCCGACTTCGATGCCCCGGTTGCCGAAATTCAGTTGCCTTTGAATTTCGGGTGATCCCTCTTGAGCATGTATGCTTCTGCTACTTGTTCTACATCAGACTTCTTCCGCAAACGGCGAAACGCTTTGACTCGGTGAGTTTCGCGGCATTCCGACTTCGATGCCCCGGTTGCCGAAATTCAGTTGCCTTTGAATTTCGGGTGATCCCTCTTGAGCATGTATGCTTCTGCTACTTGTTCTACATCAGACTTCTTCCGCAAACGGCGAAACGCTTTGACTCGGTGAGTTTCGCGGCATTCCGACTTCGATGCCCGGTTGCCGAAATTCAGTTGCCTTTGAATTTCGGGTGATCCCTCTTGAGCATGTATGCTTCTGCTACTTGTTCTACATCAGACTTCTTCCGCAAACGGCGAAACGCTTTGACTCGGTGAGTTTCGCGGCATTCCGACTTCGATGCCCCGGTTGCCGAAATTCAGTTGCCTTTGAATTTCGGGTGATCCCTCTTGAGCATGTATGCTTCTGCTACTTGTTCTACATCAGACTTCTTCCGCAAACGGCGAAACGCTTTGACTCGGTGAGTTTCGCGGCATTCCGACTTCGATGCCCCGGTTGCCGAAATTCAGTTGCCTTTGAATTTCGGGTGATCCCTCTTGAGCATGTATGCTTCTGCTACTTGTTCTACATCAGACTTCTTCCGCAAACGGCGAAACGCTTTGACTCGGTGAGTTTCGCGGCATTCCGACTTCGATGCCCCGGTTGCCGAAATTCAGTTGCCTTTGAATTTCGGGTGATCCCTCTTGAGCATGTATGCTTCTGCTACTTGTTCTACATCAGACTTCTTCCGCAAACGGCGAAACGCTTTGACTCGGTGAGTTTCGCGGCATTCCGACTTCGATGCCCCGGTTGCCGAAATTCAGTTGCCTTTGAATTTCGGGTGATCCCTCTTGAGCATGTATGCTTCTGCTACTTGTTCTACATCAGACTTCTTCCGCAAACGGCGAAACGCTTTGACTCGGTGAGTTTCGCGGCATTCCGACTTCGATGCCCCGGTTGCCGAAATTCAGTTGCCTTTGAATTTCGGGTGATCCCTCTTGAGCATGTATGCTTCTGCTACTTGTTCTACATCAGACTTCTTCCGCAAACGGCGAAACGCTTTGACTCGGTGAGTTTCGCGGCATTCCGACTTCGATGCCCCGTTGCCGAAATTCAGTTGCCTTTGAATTTCGGGTGATCCCTCTTGAGCATGTATGCTTCTGCTACTTGTTCTACATCAGACTTCCTTCCGCAAACGGCGAAACGCTTTGACTCGGTGAGTTTCGCGGCATTCCGACTTCGATGCCCCGGTTGCCGAAATTCAGTTGCCTTTGAATTTCGGGTGATCCCTCTTGAGCATGTATGCTTCTGCTACTTGTTCTACATCAGACTTCTTCCGCAAACGGCGAAACGCTTTGACTCGGTGAGTTTCGCGGCATTCCGACTTCGATGCCCCGGTTGCCGAAATTCAGTTGCCTTTGAATTTCGGGTGATCCCTCTTGAGCATGTATGCTTCTGCTACTTGTTCTACATCACACTTTCTTCCGCAAACGGCGAAACGCTTTGACTCGGTGAGTTTCGCGGCATTCCGACTTCGATGCCCCGGTTGCCGAAATTCAGTTGCCTTTGAATTTCGGGTGATCCCTCTTGAGCATGTATGCTTCTGCTACTTGTTCTACATCAGACTTCCTTCCGCAAACGGCGAAACGCTTTGACTCGGTGAGTTTCGCGGCATTCCGACTTCGATGCCCCGGTTGCCGAAATTCAGTTGCCTTTGAATTTCGGGTGATCCCTCTTGAGCATGTATGCTTCTGCTACTTGTTCTACATCAGACTTCTTCCGCAAACGGCGAAACGCTTTGACTCGGTGAGTTTCGCGGCATTCCGACTTCGATGCCCCGGTTGCCGAAATTCAGTTGCCTTTGAATTTCGGGTGATCCCTCTTGAGCATGTATGCTTCTGCTACTTGTTCTACATCAGACTTCTTCCGCAAACGGCGAAACGCTTTGACTCGGTGAGTTTCGCGGCATTCCGACTTCGATGCCCCGGTTGCCGAAATTCAGTTGCCTTTGAATTTCGGGTGATCCCTCTTGAGCATGTATGCTTCTGCTACTTGTTCTACATCAGACTTCTTCCGCAAACGGCGAAACGCTTTGACTCGGTGAGTTTCGCGGCATTCCGACTTCGATGCCCCGGTTGCCGAAATTCAGTTGCCTTTGAATTTCGGGTGATCCCTCTTGAGCATGTATGCTTCTGCTACTTGTTCTACATCAGACTTCTTCCGCAAACGGCGAAACGCTTTGACTCGGTGAGTTTCGCGGCATTCCGACTTCGATGCCCCGGTTGCCGAAATTCAGTTGCCTTTGAATTTCGGGTGATCCCTCTTGAGCATGTATGCTTCTGCTACTTGTTCTACATCAGACTTCTTCCGCAAACGGCGAAACGCTTTGACTCGGTGAGTTTCGCGGCATTCCGACTTCGATGCCCCGTTGCCGAAATTCAGTTGCCTTTGAATTTCGGGTGATCCCTCTTGAGCATGTATGCTTCTGCTACTTGTTCTACATCAGACTTCTTCCGCAAACGGCGAAACGCTTTGACTCGGTGAGTTTCGCGGCATTCCGACTTCGATGCCCCGGTTGCCGAAATTCAGTTGCCTTTGAATTTCGGGTGATCCCTCTTGAGCATGTATGCTTCTGCTACTTGTTCTACATCAGACTTCCTTCCGCAAACGGCGAAACGCTTTGACTCGGTGAGTTTCGCGGCATTCCGACTTCGATGCCCCGGTTGCCGAAATTCAGTTGCCTTTGAATTTCGGGTGATCCCTCTTGAGCATGTATGCTTCTGCTACTTGTTCTACATCAGACTTCTTCCGCAAACGGCGAAACGCTTTGACTCGGTGAGTTTCGCGGCATTCCGACTTCGATGCCCCGGTTGCCGAAATTCAGTTGCCTTTGAATTTCGGGTGATCCCTCTTGAGCATGTATGCTTCTGCTACTTGTTCTACATCAGACTTCTTCCGCAAACGGCGAAACGCTTTGACTCGGTGAGTTTCGCGGCATTCCGACTTCGATGCCCCGGTTGCCGAAATTCAGTTGCCTTTGAATTTCGGGTGATCCCTCTTGAGCATGTATGCTTCTGCTACTTGTTCTACATCAGACTTCTTCCGCAAACGGCGAAACGCTTTGACTCGGTGAGTTTCGCGGCATTCCGACTTCGATGCCCCGGTTGCCGAAATTCAGTTGCCTTTGAATTTCGGGTGATCCCTCTTGAGCATGTATGCTTCTGCTACTTGTTCTACATCAGACTTCCTTCCGCAAACGGCGAAACGCTTTGACTCGGTGAGTTTCGCGGCATTCCGACTTCGATGCCCCGGTTGCCGAAATTCAGTTGCCTTTGAATTTCGGGTGATCCCTCTTGAGCATGTATGCTTCTGCTACTTGTTCTACATCAGACTTCTTCCGCAAACGGCGAAACGCTTTGACTCGGTGAGTTTCGCGGCATTCCGACTTCGATGCCCCGGTTGCCGAAATTCAGTTGCCTTTGAATTTCGGGTGATCCCTCTTGAGCATGTATGCTTCTGCTACTTGTTCTACATCAGACTTCTTCCGCAAACGGCGAAACGCTTTGACTCGGTGAGTTTCGCGGCATTCCGACTTCGATGCCCCGGTTGCCGAAATTCAGTTGCCTTTGAATTTCGGGTGATCCCTCTTGAGCATGTATGCTTCTGCTACTTGTTCTACATCAGACTTCTTCCGCAAACGGCGAAACGCTTTGACTCGGTGAGTTTCGCGGCATTCCGACTTCGATGCCCCGGTTGCCGAAATTCAGTTGCCTTTGAATTTCGGGTGATCCCTCTTGAGCATGTATGCTTCTGCTACTTGTTCTACATCAGACTTCTTCCGCAAACGGCGAAACGCTTTGACTCGGTGAGTTTCGCGGCATTCCGACTTCGATGCCCCGGTTGCCGAAATTCAGTTGCCTTTGAATTTCGGGTGATCCCTCTTGAGCATGTATGCTTCTGCTACTTGTTCTACATCAGACTTCTTCCGCAAACGGCGAAACGCTTTGACTCGGTGAGTTTCGCGGCATTCCGACTTCGATGCCCCGTTGCCGAAATTCAGTTGCCTTTGAATTTCGGGTGATCCCTCTTGAGCATGTATGCTTCTGCTACTTGTTCTACATCAGACTTCTTCCGCAAACGGCGAAACGCTTTGACTCGGTGAGTTTCGCGGCATTCCGACTTCGATGCCCCGGTTGCCGAAATTCAGTTGCCTTTGAATTTCGGGTGATCCCTCTTGAGCATGTATGCTTCTGCTACTTGTTCTACATCAGACTTCTTCCGCAAACGGCGAAACGCTTTGACTCGGTGAGTTTCGCGGCATTCCGACTTCGATGCCCCGTTGCCGAAATTCAGTTGCCTTTGAATTTCGGGTGATCCCTCTTGAGCATGTATGCTTCTGCTACTTGTTCTACATCAGACTTCTTCCGCAAACGGCGAAACGCTTTGACTCGGTGAGTTTCGCGGCATTCCGACTTCGATGCCCCGGTTGCCGAAATTCAGTTGCCTTTGAATTTCGGGTGATCCCTCTTGAGCATGTATGCTTCTGCTACTTGTTCTACATCAGACTTCTTCCGCAAACGGCGAAACGCTTTGACTCGGTGAGTTTCGCGGCATTCCGACTTCGATGCCCCGTTGCCGAAATTCAGTTGCCTTTGAATTTCGGGTGATCCCTCTTGAGCATGTATGCTTCTGCTACTTGTTCTACATCAGACTTCTTCCGCAAACGGCGAAACGCTTTGACTCGGTGAGTTTCGCGGCATTCCGACTTCGATGCCCCGGTTGCCGAAATTCAGTTGCCTTTGAATTTCGGGTGATCCCTCTTGAGCATGTATGCTTCTGCTACTTGTTCTACATCAGACTTCTTCCGCAAACGGCGAAACGCTTTGACTCGGTGAGTTTCGCGGCATTCCGACTTCGATGCCCCGGTTGCCGAAATTCAGTTGCCTTTGAATTTCGGGTGATCCCTCTTGAGCATGTATGCTTCTGCTACTTGTTCTACATCAGACTTCTTCCGCAAACGGCGAAACGCTTTGACTCGGTGAGTTTCGCGGCATTCCGACTTCGATGCCCCGGTTGCCGAAATTCAGTTGCCTTTGAATTTCGGGTGATCCCTCTTGAGCATGTATGCTTCTGCTACTTGTTCTACATCAGACTTCTTCCGCAAACGGCGAAACGCTTTGACTCGGTGAGTTTCGCGGCATTCCGACTTCGATGCCCCGGTTGCCGAAATTCAGTTGCCTTTGAATTTCGGGTGATCCCTCTTGAGCATGTATGCTTCTGCTACTTGTTCTACATCAGACTTCTTCCGCAAACGGCGAAACGCTTTGACTCGGTGAGTTTCGCGGCATTCCGACTTCGATGCCCCGGTTGCCGAAATTCAGTTGCCTTTGAATTTCGGGTGATCCCTCTTGAGCATGTATGCTTCTGCTACTTGTTCTACATCAGACTTCTTCCGCAAACGGCGAAACGCTTTGACTCGGTGAGTTTCGCGGCATTCCGACTTCGATGCCCCGGTTGCCGAAATTCAGTTGCCTTTGAATTTCGGGTGATCCCTCTTGAGCATGTATGCTTCTGCTACTTGTTCTACATCAGACTTCTTCCGCAAACGGCGAAACGCTTTGACTCGGTGAGTTTCGCGGCATTCCGACTTCGATGCCCCGGTTGCCGAAATTCAGTTGCCTTTGAATTTCGGGTGATCCCTCTTGAGCATGTATGCTTCTGCTACTTGTTCTACATCAGACTTCTTCCGCAAACGGCGAAACGCTTTGACTCGGTGAGTTTCGCGGCATTCCGACTTCGATGCCCCGGTTGCCGAAATTCAGTTGCCTTTGAATTTCGGGTGATCCCTCTTGAGCATGTATGCTTCTGCTACTTGTTCTACATCAGACTTCTTCCGCAAACGGCGAAACGCTTTGACTCGGTGAGTTTCGCGGCATTCCGACTTCGATGCCCCGGTTGCCGAAATTCAGTTGCCTTTGAATTTCGGGTGATCCCTCTTGAGCATGTATGCTTCTGCTACTTGTTCTACATCAGACTTCTTCCGCAAACGGCGAAACGCTTTGACTCGGTGAGTTTCGCGGCATTCCGACTTCGATGCCCCGGTTGCCGAAATTCAGTTGCCTTTGAATTTCGGGTGATCCCTCTTGAGCATGTATGCTTCTGCTACTTGTTCTACATCAGACTTCTTCCGCAAACGGCGAAACGCTTTGACTCGGTGAGTTTCGCGGCATTCCGACTTCGATGCCCGGTTGCCGAAATTCAGTTGCCTTTGAATTTCGGGTGATCCCTCTTGAGCATGTATGCTTCTGCTACTTGTTCTACATCAGACTTCTTCCGCAAACGGCGAAACGCTTTGACTCGGTGAGTTTCGCGGCATTCCGACTTCGATGCCCCGGTTGCCGAAATTCAGTTGCCTTTGAATTTCGGGTGATCCCTCTTGAGCATGTATGCTTCTGCTACTTGTTCTACATCAGACTTCTTCCGCAAACGGCGAAACGCTTTGACTCGGTGAGTTTCGCGGCATTCCGACTTCGATGCCCCGGTTGCCGAAATTCAGTTGCCTTTGAATTTCGGGTGATCCCTCTTGAGCATGTATGCTTCTGCTACTTGTTCTACATCAGACTTCTTCCGCAAACGGCGAAACGCTTTGACTCGGTGAGTTTCGCGGCATTCCGACTTCGATGCCCCGTTGCCGAAATTCAGTTGCCTTTGAATTTCGGGTGATCCCTCTTGAGCATGTATGCTTCTGCTACTTGTTCTACATCAGACTTCTTCCGCAAACGGCGAAACGCTTTGACTCGGTGAGTTTCGCGGCATTCCGACTTCGATGCCCCGGTTGCCGAAATTCAGTTGCCTTTGAATTTCGGGTGATCCCTCTTGAGCATGTATGCTTCTGCTACTTGTTCTACATCAGACTTCTTCCGCAAACGGCGAAACGCTTTGACTCGGTGAGTTTCGCGGCATTCCGACTTCGATGCCCCGGTTGCCGAAATTCAGTTGCCTTTGAATTTCGGGTGATCCCTCTTGAGCATGTATGCTTCTGCTACTTGTTCTACATCAGACTTCTTCCGCAAACGGCGAAACGCTTTGACTCGGTGAGTTTCGCGGCATTCCGACTTCGATGCCCCGGTTGCCGAAATTCAGTTGCCTTTGAATTTCGGGTGATCCCTCTTGAGCATGTATGCTTCTGCTACTTGTTCTACATCAGACTTCTTCCGCAAACGGCGAAACGCTTTGACTCGGTGAGTTTCGCGGCATTCCGACTTCGATGCCCCGGTTGCCGAAATTCAGTTGCCTTTGAATTTCGGGTGATCCCTCTTGAGCATGTATGCTTCTGCTACTTGTTCTACATCAGACTTCTTCCGCAAACGGCGAAACGCTTTGACTCGGTGAGTTTCGCGGCATTCCGACTTCGATGCCCCGGTTGCCGAAATTCAGTTGCCTTTGAATTTCGGGTGATCCCTCTTGAGCATGTATGCTTCTGCTACTTGTTCTACATCAGACTTCTTCCGCAAACGGCGAAACGCTTTGACTCGGTGAGTTTCGCGGCATTCCGACTTCGATGCCCCGGTTGCCGAAATTCAGTTGCCTTTGAATTTCGGGTGATCCCTCTTGAGCATGTATGCTTCTGCTACTTGTTCTACATCAGACTTCTTCCGCAAACGGCGAAACGCTTTGACTCGGTGAGTTTCGCGGCATTCCGACTTCGATGCCCCGGTTGCCGAAATTCAGTTGCCTTTGAATTTCGGGTGATCCCTCTTGAGCATGTATGCTTCTGCTACTTGTTCTACATCAGACTTCTTCCGCAAACGGCGAAACGCTTTGACTCGGTGAGTTTCGCGGCATTCCGACTTCGATGCCCCGGTTGCCGAAATTCAGTTGCCTTTGAATTTCGGGTGATCCCTCTTGAGCATGTATGCTTCTGCTACTTGTTCTACATCAGACTTCTTCCGCAAACGGCGAAACGCTTTGACTCGGTGAGTTTCGCGGCATTCCGACTTCGATGCCCCGGTTGCCGAAATTCAGTTGCCTTTGAATTTCGGGTGATCCCTCTTGAGCATGTATGCTTCTGCTACTTGTTCTACATCAGACTTCCTTCCGCAAACGGCGAAACGCTTTGACTCGGTGAGTTTCGCGGCATTCCGACTTCGATGCCCCGGTTGCCGAAATTCAGTTGCCTTTGAATTTCGGGTGATCCCTCTTGAGCATGTATGCTTCTGCTACTTGTTCTACATCAGACTTCTTCCGCAAACGGCGAAACGCTTTGACTCGGTGAGTTTCGCGGCATTCCGACTTCGATGCCCCGGTTGCCGAAATTCAGTTGCCTTTGAATTTCGGGTGATCCCTCTTGAGCATGTATGCTTCTGCTACTTGTTCTACATCAGACTTCTTCCGCAAACGGCGAAACGCTTTGACTCGGTGAGTTTCGCGGCATTCCGACTTCGATGCCCCGGTTGCCGAAATTCAGTTGCCTTTGAATTTCGGGTGATCCCTCTTGAGCATGTATGCTTCTGCTACTTGTTCTACATCAGACTTCTTCCGCAAACGGCGAAACGCTTTGACTCGGTGAGTTTCGCGGCATTCCGACTTCGATGCCCGGTTGCCGAAATTCAGTTGCCTTTGAATTTCGGGTGATCCCTCTTGAGCATGTATGCTTCTGCTACTTGTTCTACATCAGACTTCTTCCGCAAACGGCGAAACGCTTTGACTCGGTGAGTTTCGCGGCATTCCGACTTCGATGCCCCGGTTGCCGAAATTCAGTTGCCTTTGAATTTCGGGTGATCCCTCTTGAGCATGTATGCTTCTGCTACTTGTTCTACATCAGACTTCTTCCGCAAACGGCGAAACGCTTTGACTCGGTGAGTTTCGCGGCATTCCGACTTCGATGCCCCGGTTGCCGAAATTCAGTTGCCTTTGAATTTCGGGTGATCCCTCTTGAGCATGTATGCTTCTGCTACTTGTTCTACATCAGACTTCCTTCCGCAAACGGCGAAACGCTTTGACTCGGTGAGTTTCGCGGCATTCCGACTTCGATGCCCCGGTTGCCGAAATTCAGTTGCCTTTGAATTTCGGGTGATCCCTCTTGAGCATGTATGCTTCTGCTACTTGTTCTACATCAGACTTCTTCCGCAAACGGCGAAACGCTTTGACTCGGTGAGTTTCGCGGCATTCCGACTTCGATGCCCCGTTGCCGAAATTCAGTTGCCTTTGAATTTCGGGTGATCCCTCTTGAGCATGTATGCTTCTGCTACTTGTTCTACATCAGACTTCTTCCGCAAACGGCGAAACGCTTTGACTCGGTGAGTTTCGCGGCATTCCGACTTCGATGCCCCGGTTGCCGAAATTCAGTTGCCTTTGAATTTCGGGTGATCCCTCTTGAGCATGTATGCTTCTGCTACTTGTTCTACATCAGACTTCTTCCGCAAACGGCGAAACGCTTTGACTCGGTGAGTTTCGCGGCATTCCGACTTCGATGCCCCGGTTGCCGAAATTCAGTTGCCTTTGAATTTCGGGTGATCCCTCTTGAGCATGTATGCTTCTGCTACTTGTTCTACATCAGACTTCTTCCGCAAACGGCGAAACGCTTTGACTCGGTGAGTTTCGCGGCATTCCGACTTCGATGCCCCGGTTGCCGAAATTCAGTTGCCTTTGAATTTCGGTGATCCCTCTTGAGCATGTATGCTTCTGCTACTTGTTCTACATCAGACTTCCTTCCGCAAACGGCGAAACGCTTTGACTCGGTGAGTTTCGCGGCATTCCGACTTCGATGCCCCGGTTGCCGAAATTCAGTTGCCTTTGAATTTCGGGTGATCCCTCTTGAGCATGTATGCTTCTGCTACTTGTTCTACATCAGACTTCTTCCGCAAACGGCGAAACGCTTTGACTCGGTGAGTTTCGCGGCATTCCGACTTCGATGCCCCGGTTGCCGAAATTCAGTTGCCTTTGAATTTCGGGTGATCCCTCTTGAGCATGTATGCTTCTGCTACTTGTTCTACATCAGACTTCTTCCGCAAACGGCGAAACGCTTTGACTCGGTGAGTTTCGCGGCATTCCGACTTCGATGCCCCGGTTGCCGAAATTCAGTTGCCTTTGAATTTCGGGTGATCCCTCTTGAGCATGTATGCTTCTGCTACTTGTTCTACATCAGACTTCTTCCGCAAACGGCGAAACGCTTTGACTCGGTGAGTTTCGCGGCATTCCGACTTCGATGCCCCGGTTGCCGAAATTCAGTTGCCTTTGAATTTCGGGTGATCCCTCTTGAGCATGTATGCTTCTGCTACTTGTTCTACATCAGACTTCTTCCGCAAACGGCGAAACGCTTTGACTCGGTGAGTTTCGCGGCATTCCGACTTCGATGCCCCGGTTGCCGAAATTCAGTTGCCTTTGAATTTCGGGTGATCCCTCTTGAGCATGTATGCTTCTGCTACTTGTTCTACATCAGACTTTCCAAAAAACGGCGAAACGCTTTGACTCGGTGAGTTTCGCGGCATTCCGACTTCGATGCCCCGGTTGCCGAAATTCAGTTGCCTTTGAATTTCGGGTGATCCCTCTTGAGCATGTATGCTTCTGCTACTTGTTCTACATCACACTTCTTCCGCAAACGGCGAAACGCTTTGACTCGGTGAGTTTCGCGGCATTCCGACTTCGATGCCCCGGTTGCCGAAATTCAGTTGCCTTTGAATTTCGGGTGATCCCTCTTGAGCATGTATGCTTCTGCTACTTGTTCTACATCAGACTTCTTCCGCAAACGGCGAAACGCTTTGACTCGGTGAGTTTCGCGGCATTCCGACTTCGATGCCCCGTTGCCGAAATTCAGTTGCCTTTGAATTTCGGGTGATCCCTCTTGAGCATGTATGCTTCTGCTACTTGTTCTACATCAGACTTCTTCCGCAAACGGCGAAACGCTTTGACTCGGTGAGTTTCGCGGCATTCCGACTTCGATGCCCCGGTTGCCGAAATTCAGTTGCCTTTGAATTTCGGGTGATCCCTCTTGAGCATGTATGCTTCTGCTACTTGTTCTACATCAGACTTCTTCCGCAAACGGCGAAACGCTTTGACTCGGTGAGTTTCGCGGCATTCCGACTTCGATGCCCCGGTTGCCGAAATTCAGTTGCCTTTGAATTTCGGGTGATCCCTCTTGAGCATGTATGCTTCTGCTACTTGTTCTACATCAGACTTCTTCCGCAAACGGCGAAACGCTTTGACTCGGTGAGTTTCGCGGCATTCCGACTTCGATGCCCGGTTGCCGAAATTCAGTTGCCTTTGAATTTCGGGTGATCCCTCTTGAGCATGTATGCTTCTGCTACTTGTTCTACATCAGACTTCTTCCGCAAACGGCGAAACGCTTTGACTCGGTGAGTTTCGCGGCATTCCGACTTCGATGCCCCGGTTGCCGAAATTCAGTTGCCTTTGAATTTCGGGTGATCCCTCTTGAGCATGTATGCTTCTGCTACTTGTTCTACATCAGACTTCTTCCGCAAACGGCGAAACGCTTTGACTCGGTGAGTTTCGCGGCATTCCGACTTCGATGCCCCGGTTGCCGAAATTCAGTTGCCTTTGAATTTCGGGTGATCCCTCTTGAGCATGTATGCTTCTGCTACTTGTTCTACATCAGACTTCTTCCGCAAACGGCGAAACGCTTTGACTCGGTGAGTTTCGCGGCATTCCGACTTCGATGCCCCGGTTGCCGAAATTCAGTTGCCTTTGAATTTCGGGTGATCCCTCTTGAGCATGTATGCTTCTGCTACTTGTTCTACATCAGACTTCTTCCGCAAACGGCGAAACGCTTTGACTCGGTGAGTTTCGCGGCATTCCGACTTCGATGCCCCGGTTGCCGAAATTCAGTTGCCTTTGAATTTCGGGTGATCCCTCTTGAGCATGTATGCTTCTGCTACTTGTTCTACATCAGACTTCTTCCGCAAACGGCGAAACGCTTTGACTCGGTGAGTTTCGCGGCATTCCGACTTCGATGCCCCGGTTGCCGAAATTCAGTTGCCTTTGAATTTCGGGTGATCCCTCTTGAGCATGTATGCTTCTGCTACTTGTTCTACATCAGACTTCCTCCGCAAACGGCGAAACGCTTTGACTCGGTGAGTTTCGGCATTCCGACTTCGATCCCCGGTTGCCGAAATTCAGTTGCCTTTGAATTTCGGTGATCCCTCTTGAGCATGTATGCTTCTGCTACTTGTTCTACATCAGACTTCTTCCGCAAAACGGCGAAACGCTTTGACTCGGTGAGTTTCGCGGCATTCCGACTTCGATGCCCCGGTTGCCGAAATTCAGTTGCCTTTGAATTTCGGGTGATCCCTCTTGAGCATGTATGCTTCTGCTACTTGTTCTACATCAGACTTCTTCCGCAAACGGCGAAACGCTTTGACTCGGTGAGTTTCGCGGCATTCCGACTTCGATGCCCCGGTTGCCGAAATTCAGTTGCCTTTGAATTTCGGGTGATCCCTCTTGAGCATGTATGCTTCTGCTACTTGTTCTACATCAGACTTCTTCCGCAAACGGCGAAACGCTTTGACTCGGTGAGTTTCGCGGCATTCCGACTTCGATGCCCCGGTTGCCGAAATTCAGTTGCCTTTGAATTTCGGGTGATCCCTCTTGAGCATGTATGCTTCTGCTACTTGTTCTACATCAGACTTCTTCCGCAAACGGGCGAAACGCTTTGACTCGTGAGTTTCGCGGCATTCGACTTCGATTTATTTTTGGATAGTTTTGATTTTGATTGGAGCATGTATCTTCTGCTACTTGTTTACATCACACTTTCTTCAAAAAAAACGAATTGACTTTTGTTCGTGATTTCCGGCTTCGATGCCCCGGTTGCCGAAATTCAGTTGCCTTTGAATTTCGGGTGATCCCTCTTGAGCATGTATGCTTCTGCTACTTGTTCTACATCACTTCACTTCTTCCGCAAACGGCGAAACGCTTTGACTCGGTGAGTTTCGCGGCATTCCGACTTCGATGCCCCGGTTGCCGAAATTCAGTTGCCTTTGAATTTCGGTGATCCCTCTTGAGCATGTATGCTTCTGCTACTTGTTCTACATCAGACTTCTTCCGCAAACGGGAAACGCTTTGACTCGATGAGTTTCGCGGCATTCCGACTTCGATGCCCCGGTTGCTGAAATTCAGTTGCCTTTGAATTTCGGGTGATCCCTCTTGAGCATGTATGCTTCTGCGACTTGTTCTACATCAGACTTTCTCCCACAAACGGCGAAACGCTTTGATTCGGTGAGTTTCGCGGCATTCCGACTTCGATGCCCCGGTTGCCGAAATTTAGTTGCCTTTGAATTTCGGGTGATCCCTCTTGAGCATGTATGCTTCTGCGATTTGTTCTAGATCAGAGTTTTTCCACAAACGGTGAAACGCTTTGAGTCGGTGACTTTTGCGGCATTCCGAGTTCGATGCCCCGTTGCCGAAATTCAGTTGCTTTTGAATTTCGGGTGATCCCTCTTGAGCATGTATGCTTCTGCTACTTGTTCTACACCACACTTCCTTCCGCAAAGGGCGTAACGCTTTGACTCGGTGAGTTTCGCGGCATTCCGACTTCGATGCCCCGGTTGCCGAAATTCTGTTGCCTTTGAATTTCGGGTGATCCCTCTTGAGCATGTATGCTTCTGCTACTTGTTCTACATCAGACTTCTTCCGCAAACGGCGAAACGCTTTGACTCGGTGAGTTTCGCGGCATTCCGACTTCGATGCCCCGGTTGCCGAAATTCAGTTGCCTTTGAATTTCGGGTGATCCCTCTTGAGCATGTATGCTTCTGCTACTTGTTCTACATCAGACTTCTTCCGCAAACGAAAACGCTTTGACTCGGTGAGTTTCGCGGCATTCCGACTTCGATGATGCCCGGTTGCCGAAATTCAGTTGCCTTTGAATTTCGGGTGATCCCTCTTGAGCATGTATGCTTCTGCTACTTGTTCTACATCAGACTTCTTCCGCAAACGGCGAAACGCTTTGACTCGGTGAGTTTCGCGGCATTCCGACTTCGATGCCCCGTTGCCGAAATTCAGTTGCCTTTGAATTTCGGGTGATCCCTCTTGAGCATGTATGCTTCTGCTACTTGTTCTACATCATACTTCCTTCCGCAAACGCGAAACGCTTTGACTCGGTGAGTTTCGCGGCATTCCGACTTCGATGCCCCGGTTGCCGAAATTCAGTTGCCTTTGAATTTCGGGTGATCCCTTTTGAGCAGCTAAATGCTTCTGCATACTTGTTCTAACATCACACATCCTTCCGCAAACAGCGAAACGCTTTGACATCGAGTGAGGTTTCGCGGCCATTCCCGACTTCGATGCCCCGGTTGCCGAAATTCAGTTGCCTTTTGAATTTCGGGTGATCCCTCTTGATCATGTATGCTTTCTGCTAACTTGTTTAACTACATCACACCTTTCTTCCCGCAAACAGCGAAACTCTTTGACTCGGTGATGTTTTCCCAACGCATTCTGACTTCAGATGCCCCGGTTGCCAGCAATTCCAGTTGCCTTTGAATTTCGGGTGATCCCTCTTGATCATGTATGCTTTTTCAGCTACTTGTTCTACATCAACACTCTCCTTCCGCAATAACAGGCGAAAAGCGCTTTGACAGGTGAGTTTCGCGTACAATTTCCGACTTCGATGCCCCGGTTGCCGAAATTCAGATTGCCTTTGAATTTCGGGTGATCCCTATTGAGCATGTATGCTACTGCTACTTAGTTCTCCAATCCACACTTCCTTCCCCACAAACGGGGAAAACGCTTTGACTCGGTGCTAGTTTCGCGGCATTCCGAATTCGTATGCCATCGGTTGCCGAAATTCAGTTTGGCCTTTGAATTTCGGAGTGGATCCCTCATCAGCATGTTATGCTTCTGCTACTTGTATCTACATCAACCTTCCTTCCGCAAAACAAGGCGAAACGCCTTTGACTCATGAGTTTCGCGGCATCTCCGACTAAAGTCGATGGCCCGATTTAGCCGAAATTCTAGTTGCCTTATGATTTTCGGGTGATCCCTCTTGAGCATGTATGCTTCTGGCTACTTGATTCTACATCAGACCTTCTTTTGCCGCAAACGCGAAAAACGCTTTGACCTCGGTGAGTTTCGCGGCATTCCGACTTCGATGCCCACCGGTTTGCCGAAATTCAGTTGCCTTTGAATTTCCGGGTGATCCCCTCAGAAACATGTATGCTTCTGCTACTTGTTTCTACATCATACTTATCCTTCCACAAACGGGGAAACGCTTTGACTTCGGTGAGTTTCGCGTCATTCCGACTTCGATGCCACCCCCCCCCCCCCCCCCCCCCCCCCCGCCCCCCCCCCCCCCCCCCGGTTGCCGAAATTCAGTTGCCTTTGAATTTCGGGTGATCCCTCAATGAGCATGTATGCGTCTGCTACTTGTTCTAGCATCATACCATCTTACCATTTCCCCACACACCCCCCCCACAAACGGCGAAACGCTTTGACTCGTTGAGGTTTCGCGAGCAAGTTCCGACTTCGATGCCACCTTTTTGCCGAAATTGAGTTGCCTTTGAATTTCTGTGATCCCTCTTGAGCATGTATGCTTCTGCTACATTGTTCTACATCACATCTTTCCTTCCAACAAGACGGGGAAACGCTTCTGACTCACGGTGAGTTTTCCGCGGCATTCCCGACTTCGATGCCCCGGTTGTAGAAGATTCAGTTGCCTTTGAATTTCGGGTGAATACCTCTTGAGGCATGAATGCTTCTTCTGCTACTTGTTTATCTACATCAGACCTTCATTCGCAAACAGCTGAAACGCTTCGAACTCGGTGAGTTTCGCGGCACTATCCGACTTCGATGCCACGGCTGCACGAAATTCAGTTGCCTTTGAATTTCGCGGGTGAATACCACTCTTGAGCATGTATGCTTCTGCTACTTGTTCTACAGCATACCTCTTCTCGCAAACGGCGAAACGCTTTGGACTCGAATGAGTTTTTCGCGGCATTTTTCCGACTTCGATGCCCCGGTTGTCGAAATTCAGTTGCGTTTGAATTTCGGGTGATCCCTCTTGAGCATGTATGCTTCTGCTACTTGTTCTCTACATCACACTACCCTTCCGCAAACGTGCGAAACGCATTGACTCGGTGAGTTTCGCGTGAATTCCGACTTCGATGCCCCGGTTGAACGAAATTCAGAATTTGCCTTTGAATTTCGGTGTGATCCCTATTGAGCATGTATGCTTCTCTGCTACTTGTTCTACAATCAACCTTCTTCCTACCGCAAACAGGCGAAACCCGCTTTGACTCGGTGAGTTTCGCGGCAATTTCCGACTCGATGCCCCCGGTTGCCGAAATTCAGTTGCCTTTGAATTTCGGTGATCCCTATTGAGCATGTATGCATTCTGCTACTGTGTTCTAACATCAACCCTTCCTTCCGCAAACGGGCGAAACGCTTTGACTCAGTGAGTTTCGCCGGTAAAAATAATTCTAAAATTATAAAAAAAATCCATTTACCGACTTCGATACCCCGATTGCCGAAATTCAGTTGCCTTTGGAATTTCGGGTGATCCCTATTGAGCATGTAATGCTTCCTGCTACTTGTTCTTACATCAACACTTCCTTACCGCAAACAGCGAAACGCATCGACTCGGGTGTAGTTTCGCGGCATTACCCGACTTCGATGTCCGAATTTTATTTTGTCGAAATTCAGTTTGGCCTTTGAATTATCGGGTGATCCCTATTGAGCATGTATGCTTCATGCTACTTGGTTTCTACATCAGACCTTCTTTCCCCGCAATACGGCGAAACGCTTTGACTCTTGAGTATTTCGCGACATTTCCGACTTCGATGCCCCGGTTGCCGAAATTCAGTTGCCTTTGAATTCTTCCGGGTGATCCCTCTTGAGCATGTATCGCTTCTGCTACTTGTGTCTACATCAACCTGCTTCCTTAGAACAGCGAAACGCTTTGACTAACGGTGAGTATCGCGGCATTCATGCGACTTTCGATGCCCCGGTTGCCGGAAATTTCCCTCCACAAAGTTGCCTTTGAATTTCGGGTTATCACCTATTGAGCCATGTTTGCTTCTGCTACTTGTTCCTACAACAAACCTACTTTCTCTTCACCCGCAAACGGAAAAACGTTTTTGAACTCTGTGAGTTTTTCCGCGAGGCATTCCGACTTCGATGCCCCGGTTGCCGAAATTCAATTGCCTTTGAATTTCGGGTGATCCCTATTAAGCCAGTATGCTTCTGCTACTTGTTCTACATCACACTTCCTCCGCCAAACAGCGAAACGCTTTGACTTGTGAGTTTCGAGCATCCAGACTTCGATGCCCCGGTTGCCGAAATTCAGTTTCCCTTATGAATTTCGGGTGATCCCTCTTGAGCATGTATGCTTCTGCTAATTGGTTCTACATCACACTTCTTCTTCCACAAACGGCAAAAGGCTTTGACTCGGTGAGTTTCCGCGGCATTCCAACTTCGATGCCCCGGTTGCCGAAATTCAGTTGCCTTAGAATTTCGGGTGATCCCTTTTACGCTCATGTATGCTTCTGCTACTTGTTCTACATCACACTTCCTTCCACAAACAGCGAAACGCTTTGACTCGGTAGATTTTCGCGCAACTCCGAATTCGATGCCTCGATTGACGAAATTCAGTTGCCTTTGAATTTCGGGTGATCCCTTTTGAGCATGCTATGCTTCTGCTACTTGTTCTACATCACACTTCCTTCCAAAACAGCGAAACGCTTTGACTCGGTGAGTTTCGCGGCTTTCCGACTTCGATGCCCCGGTAGCCGCAAGTCATGTTGCCTTTGAATTTTCGGTGATCCCTCTTGAGCATGTATGCTTCTGCTACTTGTTCTACCATCACACTTCCTCCGCAGAACAGCGAAACGCTTTGACTCGTTGAGTTTCGCGGCATTCCGACTTCGATGCCCCGGTTGACGAAATTCATTTGCCTTTGAATTTCGGTGATCCCTTTTAAGCATGTATGCTTCTGCTACGGTGTTCTACATCACACTTTCCTACCGCAAACAGCGAAACGCTTCGACTCGGTGAGTTTTCGCGGCATTCCGACTTCGATGCCCCGGCTGCCGAAATTCAGTTGCCTTTGAATTTCGGGTGATCCCTCTTGGGCATGTATGCTTCTGCTACTTGTTCTACATCACACTTCCTTCCGCAAATAGCGAAAACGCTTTGACTCTGATGAGTTTCGCGGCAATTTCCGACTTCGATGCCCCGTTGACGAAATTCAGTTCCCTTTGAATTTCGGGTGAATCCCTTTTTGAGCATGTATGCTTCAGCTACTTGTTCTACATCACACTTCCTTCCGCAAACAGCGAAACGCTTTGACTCGATGAGTTCGCGCATGAGTTTCCGACTTCGACACTGCCACCCGGTGAACGAAATTCAGTTGCCTTTGAATTTCGGGTGATCCCTTTTGAGCATGTAATGCTTTCTACTTGTTCTACACATCACACTTCCTTCCGCAAACGGCGAAACGCTTTGACTCGGTGAGTTTCGCGGCATTCCGACTTCGATGCCGGTTTGCCGAAATTCAGTTGCCTTTGAATTTCGGGTGATCCCTCTTGAGCATGTATGCTTCTGCTACTTGTTCTACATCATACTTCTTCCGCAAACGGAAAACGCTTTGACTCGTGAGTTTCGCGGCATTCCGACTTCGATGCCCGGTTGCCGAAATTCAGTTGCCTTTGAATTTCGGGTGATCCCTCTTGAGCATGTATGCTTCTGCTACTTGTTCTACATCAGACTTCTTCCGCAAACGCGAAACGCTTTGACTCGGTGAGTTTCGCGGCATTCGACTTCGATGCCCCGTTGCCGAAATTCAGTTGCCTTTGAATTTCGGGTGATCCCTCTTGAGCATGTATGCTTCTGCTACTTGTTCTACATCACACTTCTTTCGCAAACGAGAAACGCTTTGACTCGGTGAGTTTCGCGGCATTCCGACTTCGATGCCCGGTTGCCGAAATTCAGTTGCCTTTGAATTTCGGGTGATCCCTCTTGAGCATGTATGCTTCTGCTACTTGTTCTACATCATACTTTTCCGCAAACGGCGAAACGCTTTGACTCGGTGAGTTTCGCGGCATTCCGACTTCGATGCC
>CM055355.1:651788-669295 GCA_029228515.1 Populus alba x Populus x berolinensis | reverse complement strand
AATCGAAAGTCGAATGCCGCGAAACTCACCGAGTCAAAGCGTTTCGCCGTTTGCGGAAGAAAGTCTGATGTAGAACAAGTAGCAGAAGCATACATGCTCAAGAGGGATCACCCGAAATTCAAAGGCAACTGAATTTCGGCAACCGGGGCATCGAAGTCGGAATGCCGCGAAACTCACCGAGTCAAAGCGTTTCGCCGTTTGCGGAAGAAGTTGATGTAGAACAAGTAGCAGAAGCATACATGCTCAAGAGGGATCACCCGAAATTCAAAGGCAACTGAATTTCGGCAACCGGGGCATCGAAGTCGGAATGCCGCGAAACTCACCGAGTCAAAGCGTTTCGCCGTTTGCGGAAGAAGTCTGATGTAGAACAAGTAGCAGAAGCATACATGCTCAAGAGGGATCACCCGAAATTCAAAGGCAACTGAATTTCGGCAACCGGGGCATCGAAGTCGGAATGCCGCGAAACTCACCGAGTCAAAGCGTTTCGCCGTTTGCGGAAGAAGTCTGATGTAGAACAAGTAGCAGAAGCATACATGCTCAAGAGGGATCACCCGAAATTCAAAGGCAACTGAATTTCGGCAACCGGGCATCGAAGTCGGAATGCCGCGAAACTCACCGAGTCAAAGCGTTTCGCCGTTTGCGGAAGAAGTCTGATGTAGAACAAGTAGCAGAAGCATACATGCTCAAGAGGGATCACCCGAAATTCAAAGGCAACTGAATTTCGGCAAACGGGGCATCGAAGTCGGAATGCCGCGAAACTCACCGAGTCAAAGCGTTTCGCGTTTGCGGAAGAAGTCTGATGTAGAACAAGTAGCAGAAGCATACATGCTCAAGAGGGATCACCCGAAATTCAAAGGCAACTGAATTTCGGCAACCGGGCATCGAAGTCGGAATGCCGCGAAACTCACCGAGTCAAAGCGTTTCGCCGTTTGCGGAAGAAGTCTGATGTAGAACAAGTAGCAGAAGCATACATGCTCAAGAGGATCACCCGAAATTCAAAGGCAACTGAATTTCGGCAACCGGGGCATCGAAGTCGGAATGCCGCGAAACTCACCGAGTCAAAGCGTTTCGCCGTTTGCGAAGAAAGTCTGATGTAGAACAAGTAGCAGAAGCATACATGCTCAAGAGGGATCACCGAAATTCAAAGGCAACTGAATTTCGGCAAACGGGGCATCGAAGTCGGAATGCCGCGAAACTCACCGAGTCAAAGCGTTTCGCCGTTTGCGGAAGAAGTCTGATGTAGAACAAGTAGCAGAAGCATACATGCTCAAGGGATCACCCGAAATTCAAAGGCAACTGAATTTCGGCAACCGGGGCATCGAAGTCGGAATGCCGCGAAACTCACCGAGTCAAAGCGTTTCGCCGTTTGCGGAAGGAAGTCGATGTAGAACAAGTAGCAGAAGCATACATGCTCAAGAGGGATCTCCCGAAATTCAAAGGCAACTGAATTTCGGCAACCGGGGCATCGAAGTCGGAATGCCGCGAAACTCACCGAGTCAAAGCGTTTCGCCGTTTGCGGAAGGAAGTGTGATGTAGAACAAGTAGCAGAAGCATACATGCTCAAGAGGGATCACCCGATATTCAAAGGCAACTCAATTTCGGCAACCGGGGCATCGAAGTCGGAATCCATGAAACTCACGGAGTCCAAGCGTTTCGTCGTTTGTGGAGGAAACACTGATGTAGAACAAGTAGCAGCAGCATACATGCCCATGAGGGATCACCTGAAATTCAAAGGCAACTGAATTTCGGAAACCGGGGCATCGAAGTCGGAATGCCGCGAAATCACCGAGTCAAAGCGTTTCGCCGTTTGCGGAAAGAGTCTGATGTAGAACAAGTAGCAGAAGCATACATGCTCAAGAGGGATCACCCGAAATTCAAAGGCAACTGAATTTTGGCAACCGGGGCATCAAAGTCGGAATGCGCGAAACTCACCGAGTCAAAGCGTTTCGCCGTTTGCGGAAGAAGTCTGATGTAGAACAAGTAGCAGAAGCATACATGCTCAAGAGGGATCACCCGAAATTCAAAGGCAACTGAATTTCGGCAACCGGGCATCGAAGTCGGAATGCCGCGAAACTCACCGAGTCAAAGCGTTTCGCCGTTTGCGGAAGAAGTCTGATGTAGAACAAGTAGCAGAAGCATACATGCTCAAGAGGGATCACCCGAAATTCAAAGGCAACTGAATTTCGGCAACCGGGGCATCGAAGTCGGAATGCCGCGAAACTCACCGAGTCAAAGCGTTTCGCCGTTTGCGGAAGAAGTTGATGTAGAACAAGTAGCAGAAGCATACATGCTCAAGAGGGATCACCCGAAATTCAAAGGCAACTGAATTTCGGCAACCGGGGCATCGAAGTCGGAATGCCGCGAAACTCACCGAGTCAAAGCGTTTCGCCGTTTGCGGAAGAAGTCTGATGTAGAACAAGTAGCAGAAGCATACATGCTCAAGAGGGATCACCCGAAATTCAAAGGCAACTGAATTTCGGCAAACGGGGCATCGAAGTCGGAATGCCGCGAAACTCACCGAGTCAAAGCGTTTCGCCGTTTGCGGAAGAAGTCTGATGTAGAACAAGTAGCAGAAGCATACATGCTCAAGAGGGATCACCCGAAATTCAAAGGCAACTGAATTTCGGCAACCGGGCATCGAAGTCGGAATGCCGCGAAACTCACCGAGTCAAAGCGTTTCGCCGTTTGCGGAAGAAGTCTGATGTAGAACAAGTAGCAGAAGCATACATGCTCAAGAGGGATCACCCGAAATTCAAAGGCAACTGAATTTCGGCAACCGGGCATCGAAGTCGGAATGCCGCGAAACTCACCGAGTCAAAGCGTTTCGCCGTTTGCGGAAGAAGTCTGATGTAGAACAAGTAGCAGAAGCATACATGCTCAAGAGGGATCACCCGAAATTCAAAGGCAACTGAATTTCGGCAACCGGGGCATCGAAGTCGGAATGCCGCGAAACTCACCGAGTCAAAGCGTTTCGCCGTTTGCGGAAGGAAGTCTGATGTAGAACAAGTAGCAGAAGCATACATGCTCAAGAGGGATCACCCGAAATTCAAAGGCAACTGAATTTCGGCAACCGGGCATCGAAGTCGGAATGCCGCGAAACTCACCGAGTCAAAGCGTTTCGCCGTTTGGAAGAAAGTCTGATGTAGAACAAGTAGCAGAAGCATACATGCTCAAGAGGGATCACCCGAAATTCAAAGGCAACTGAATTTCGGCAACCGGGGCATCGAAGTCGGAATGCCGCGAAACTCACCGAGTCAAAGCGTTTCGCCGTTTGCGGAAGAAGTCTGATGTAGAACAAGTAGCAGAAGCATACATGCTCAAGAGGGATCACCCGAAATTCAAAGGCAACTGAATTTCGGCAACCGGGGCATCGAAGTCGGAATGCCGCGAAACTCACCGAGTCAAAGCGTTTCGCCGTTTGCGGAAGAAGTCTGATGTAGAACAAGTAGCAGAAGCATACATGCTCAAGAGGGATCACCCGAAATTCAAAGGCAACTGAATTTCGGCAACCGGGCATCGAAGTCGGAATGCCGCGAAACTCACCGAGTCAAAGCGTTTCGCCGTTTGCGGAAGAAAGTCTGATGTAGAACAAGTAGCAGAAGCATACATGCTCAAGAGGGATCACCCGAAATTCAAAGGCAACTGAATTTCGGCAACCGGGGCATCGAAGTCGGAATGCCGCGAAACTCACCGAGTCAAAGCGTTTCGCCGTTTGCGGAAGAAGTCTGATGTAGAACAAGTAGCAGAAGCATACATGCTCAAGAGGGATCACCCGAAATTCAAAGGCAACTGAATTTCGGCAACCGGGCATCGAAGTCGGAATGCCGCGAAACTCACCGAGTCAAAGCGTTTCGCCGTTTGCGGAAGAAAGTCTGATGTAGAACAAGTAGCAGAAGCATACATGCTCAAGAGGGATCACCCGAAATTCAAAGGCAACTGAATTTCGGCAACCGGGCATCACATCGAAGTCGGAATGCCGCGAAACTCACCGAGTCAAAGCGTTTCGCCGTTTGCGGAAGAAGTCTGATGTAGAACAAGTAGCAGAAGCATACATGCTCAAGAGGGATCACCCGAAATTCAAAGGCAACTGAATTTCGGCAACCGGGGCATCGAAGTCGGAATGCCGCGAAACTCACCGAGTCAAAGCGTTTCGCCGTTTGCGGAAGAAGTCTGATGTAGAACAAGTAGCAGAAGCATACATGCTCAAGAGGGATCACCCGAAATTCAAAGGCAACTGAATTTCGGCAACCGGGGCATCGAAGTCGGAATGCCGCGAAACTCACCGAGTCAAAGCGTTTCGCCGTTTGCGGAAGAAGTCTGATGTAGAACAAGTAGCAGAAGCATACATGCTCAAGAGGGATCACCCGAAATTCAAAGGCAACTGAATTTCGGCAACCGGGGCATCGAAGTCGGAATGCCGCGAAACTCACCGAGTCAAAGCGTTTCGCCGTTTGCGGAAGAAGTCTGATGTAGAACAAGTAGCAGAAGCATACATGCTCAAGAGGGATCACCCGAAATTCAAAGGCAACTGAATTTCGGCAACCGGGGCATCGAAGTCGGAATGCCGCGAAACTCACCGAGTCAAAGCGTTTCGCCGTTTGCGGAAGAAGTCTGATGTAGAACAAGTAGCAGAAGCATACATGCTCAAGAGGGATCACCCGAAATTCAAAGGCAACTGAATTTCGGCAACCGGGGCATCGAAGTCGGAATGCCGCGAAACTCACCGAGTCAAAGCGTTTCGCCTTTGCGGAAGAAGTCTGATGTAGAACAAGTAGCAGAAGCATACATGCTCAAGAGGGATCACCCGAAATTCAAAGGCAACTGAATTTCGGCAACCGGGCATCGAAGTCGGAATGCCGCGAAACTCACCGAGTCAAAGCGTTTCGCCGTTTGCGGAAGAAGTCTGATGTAGAACAAGTAGCAGAAGCATACATGCTCAAGAGGGATCACCCGAAATTCAAAGGCAACTGAATTTCGGCAACGGGGCATCGAAGTCGGAATGCCGCGAAACTCACCGAGTCAAAGCGTTTCGCCGTTTGCGGAAGAAGTCTGATGTAGAACAAGTAGCAGAAGCATACATGCTCAAGAGGGATCACCGAAATTCAAAGGCAACTGAATTTCGGCAACCGGGCATCGAAGTCGGAATGCCGCGAAACTCACCGAGTCAAAGCGTTTCGCCGTTTGCGGAAGAAAGTCTGATGTAGAACAAGTAGCAGAAGCATACATGCTCAAGAGGGATCACCGAAATTCAAAGGCAACTGAATTTCGGCAACGGGGCATCGAAGTCGGAATGCCGCGAAACTCACCGAGTCAAAGCGTTTCGCCGTTTGCGGAAGAAGTCTGATGTAGAACAAGTAGCAGAAGCATACATGCTCAAGAGGGATCACCCGAAATTCAAAGGCAACTGAATTTCGGCAAGGGGCATCGAAGTCGGAATGCCGCGAAACTCACCGAGTCAAAGCGTTTCGCCGTTTGCGGAAGGAAGTCTGATGTAGAACAAGTAGCAGAAGCATACATGCTCAAGAGGGATCACCCGAAATTCAAAGGCAACTGAATTTCGGCAACCGGGGCATCGAAGTCGGAATGCCGCGAAACTCACCGAGTCAAAGCGTTTCGCCGTTTGCGGAAGAAGTCTGATGTAGAACAAGTAGCAGAAGCATACATGCTCAAGAGGGATCACCGAAATTCAAAGGCAACTGAATTTCGGCAAACGGGGCATCGAAGTCGGAATGCCGCGAAACTCACCGAGTCAAAGCGTTTCGCCGTTTGCGGAAGAAGTCTGATGTAGAACAAGTAGCAGAAGCATACATGCTCAAGAGGGATCACCGAAATTCAAAGGCAACTGAATTTCGGCAACGGGGCATCGAAGTCGGAATGCCGCGAAACTCACCGAGTCAAAGCGTTTCGCCGTTTGCGGAAGGAAGTCTGATGTAGAACAAGTAGCAGAAGCATACATGCTCAAGAGGGATCACCCGAAATTCAAAGGCAACTGAATTTCGGCAACCGGGGCATCGAAGTCGGAATGCCGCGAAACTCCGAGTCAAAGCGTTTCGCCTTTGCGGAAGAAGTCTGATGTAGAACAAGTAGCAGAAGCATACATGCTCAAGAGGGATCACCCGAAATTCAAAGGCAACTGAATTTCGGCAACCGGGGCATCGAAGTCGGAATGCCGCGAAACTCACCGAGTCAAAGCGTTTCGCGTTTGCGGAAGAAGTCTGATGTAGAACAAGTAGCAGAAGCATACATGCTCAAGAGGGATCACCCGAAATTCAAAGGCAACTGAATTTCGGCAACCGGGGCATCGAAGTCGGAATGCCGCGAAACTCACCGAGTCAAAGCGTTTCGCCGTTTGCGGAAGAAGTCTGATGTAGAACAAGTAGCAGAAGCATACATGCTCAAGAGGGATCACCCGAAATTCAAAGGCAACTGAATTTCGGCAACCGGGCATCGAAGTCGGAATGCCGCGAAACTCACCGAGTCAAAGCGTTTCGCCGTTTGCGGAAGAAAGTCTGATGTAGAACAAGTAGCAGAAGCATACATGCTCAAGAGGGATCACCCGAAATTCAAAGGCAACTGAATTTCGGCAACCGGGGCATCGAAGTCGGAATGCCGCGAAACTCACCGAGTCAAAGCGTTTCGCCGTTTGCGGAAGAAGTCTGATGTAGAACAAGTAGCAGAAGCATACATGCTCAAGAGGGATCACCCGAAATTCAAAGGCAACTGAATTTCGGCAACCGGGGCATCGAAGTCGGAATGCCGCGAAACTCACCGAGTCAAAGCGTTTCGCGTTTGCGAAGGAAGAAGTATGATGTAGAACAAGTAGCAGAAGCATACATGCTCAAGAGGGATCACCCGAAATTCAAAGGCAACTGAATTTCGGCAACCGGGGCATCGAAGTCGGAATGCCGCGAAACTCACCGAGTCAAAGCGTTTCGCCGTTTGCGGAAGAAGTCTGATGTAGAACAAGTAGCAGAAGCATACATGCTCAAGAGGGATCACCCGAAATTCAAAGGCAACTGAATTTCGGCAAACGGGGCATCGAAGTCGGAATGCCGCGAAACTCACCGAGTCAAAGCGTTTCGCCGTTTGCGGAAGAAGTCTGATGTAGAACAAGTAGCAGAAGCATACATGCTCAAGAGGGATCACCCGAAATTCAAAGGCAACTGAATTTCGGCAACCGGGCATCGAAGTCGGAATGCCGCGAAACTCACCGAGTCAAAGCGTTTCGCCGTTTGCGGAAGAAGTCTGATGTAGAACAAGTAGCAGAAGCATACATGCTCAAGAGGGATCACCCGAAATTCAAAGGCAACTGAATTTCGGCAACCGGGGCATCGAAGTCGGAATGCCGCGAAACTCACCGAGTCAAAGCGTTTCGCCGTTTGCGGAAGAAAGTCTGATGTAGAACAAGTAGCAGAAGCATACATGCTCAAGAGGGATCACCCGAAATTCAAAGGCAACTGAATTTCGGCAAACGGGGCATCGAAGTCGGAATGCCGCGAAACTCACCGAGTCAAAGCGTTTCGCCGTTTGCGGAAGAAGTCTGATGTAGAACAAGTAGCAGAAGCATACATGCTCAAGAGGGATCACCCGAAATTCAAAGGCAACTGAATTTCGGCAACCGGGGCATCGAAGTCGGAATGCCGCGAAACTCACCGAGTCAAAGCGTTTCGCCGTTTGCGGAAGAAGTCTGATGTAGAACAAGTAGCAGAAGCATACATGCTCAAGAGGGATCACCCGAAATTCAAAGGCAACTGAATTTCGGCAACCGGGCATCGAAGTCGGAATGCCGCGAAACTCACCGAGTCAAAGCGTTTCGCCGTTTGCGGAAGAAGTCTGATGTAGAACAAGTAGCAGAAGCATACATGCTCAAGAGGGATCACCCGAAATTCAAAGGCAACTGAATTTCGGCAACCGGGGCATCGAAGTCGGAATGCCGCGAAACTCACCGAGTCAAAGCGTTTCGCCGTTTGCGGAAGAAGTGATGTAGAACAAGTAGCAGAAGCATACATGCTCAAGAGGGATCACCCGAAATTCAAAGGCAACTGAATTTCGGCAACCGGGGCATCGAAGTCGGAATGCCGCGAAACTCACCGAGTCAAAGCGTTTCGCCGTTTGCGGAAGAAGTCTGATGTAGAACAAGTAGCAGAAGCATACATGCTCAAGAGGGATCACCCGAAATTCAAAGGCAACTGAATTTCGGCAACCGGGCATCGAAGTCGGAATGCCGCGAAACTCACCGAGTCAAAGCGTTTCGCCGTTTGCGGAAGAAGTCTGATGTAGAACAAGTAGCAGAAGCATACATGCTCAAGAGGGATCACCCGAAATTCAAAGGCAACTGAATTTCGGCAACCGGGGCATCGAAGTCGGAATGCCGCGAAACTCACCGAGTCAAAGCGTTTCGCCGTTTGCGGAAGAAGTCTGATGTAGAACAAGTAGCAGAAGCATACATGCTCAAGAGGGATCACCCGAAATTCAAAGGCAACTGAATTTCGGCAACCGGGGCATCGAAGTCGGAATGCCGCGAAACTCACCGAGTCAAAGCGTTTCGCCGTTTGCGGAAGAAGTCTGATGTAGAACAAGTAGCAGAAGCATACATGCTCAAGAGGGATCACCCGAAATTCAAAGGCAACTGAATTTCGGCAACCGGGGCATCGAAGTCGGAATGCCGCGAAACTCACCGAGTCAAAGCGTTTCGCCGTTTGCGGAAGAAAGTCTGATGTAGAACAAGTAGCAGAAGCATACATGCTCAAGAGGGATCACCCGAAATTCAAAGGCAACTGAATTTCGGCAACCGGGCATCGAAGTCGGAATGCCGCGAAACTCACCGAGTCAAAGCGTTTCGCCGTTTGCGGAAGAAGTCTGATGTAGAACAAGTAGCAGAAGCATACATGCTCAAGAGGGATCACCCGAAATTCAAAGGCAACTGAATTTCGGCAACGGGGCATCGAAGTCGGAATGCCGCGAAACTCACCGAGTCAAAGCGTTTCGCCGTTTGCGGAAGAAGTCTGATGTAGAACAAGTAGCAGAAGCATACATGCTCAAGAGGGATCACCCGAAATTCAAAGGCAACTGAATTTCGGCAACCGGGGCATCGAAGTCGGAATGCCGCGAAACTCACCGAGTCAAAGCGTTTCGCCGTTTGCGGAAGAAGTCTGATGTAGAACAAGTAGCAGAAGCATACATGCTCAAGAGGGATCACCCGAAATTCAAAGGCAACTGAATTTCGGCAACCGGGCATCGAAGTCGGAATGCCGCGAAACTCACCGAGTCAAAGCGTTTCGCCTTTGCGGAAGAAGTCTGATGTAGAACAAGTAGCAGAAGCATACATGCTCAAGAGGGATCACCCGAAATTCAAAGGCAACTGAATTTCGGCAACCGGGGCATCGAAGTCGGAATGCCGCGAAACTCACCGAGTCAAAGCGTTTCGCCGTTTGCGGAAGAAGTCTGATGTAGAACAAGTAGCAGAAGCATACATGCTCAAGAGGGATCACCCGAAATTCAAAGGCAACTGAATTTCGGCAAACGGGGCATCGAAGTCGGAATGCCGCGAAACTCACCGAGTCAAAGCGTTTCGCCGTTTGCGGAAGAAGTCTGATGTAGAACAAGTAGCAGAAGCATACATGCTCAAGAGGGATCACCCGAAATTCAAAGGCAACTGAATTTCGGCAAACGGGGCATCGAAGTCGGAATGCCGCGAAACTCACCGAGTCAAAGCGTTTCGCCGTTTGCGGAAGAAGTCTGATGTAGAACAAGTAGCAGAAGCATACATGCTCAAGAGGGATCACCCGAAATTCAAAGGCAACTGAATTTCGGGCAACGGGGCATCGAAGTCGGAATGCCGCGAAACTCACCGAGTCAAAGCGTTTCGCCGTTTGCGGAAGAAGTCTGATGTAGAACAAGTAGCAGAAGCATACATGCTCAAGAGGGATCACCCGAAATTCAAAGGCAACTGAATTTCGGCAACCGGGGCATCGAAGTCGGAATGCCGCGAAACTCACCGAGTCAAAGCGTTTCGCCGTTTGCGGAAGAAGTCTGATGTAGAACAAGTAGCAGAAGCATACATGCTCAAGAGGGATCACCCGAAATTCAAAGGCAACTGAATTTCGGCAACCGGGGCATCGAAGTCGGAATGCCGCGAAACTCACCGAGTCAAAGCGTTTCGCCGTTTGCGGAAGGAAGTCTGATGTAGAACAAGTAGCAGAAGCATACATGCTCAAGAGGGATCACCCGAAATTCAAAGGCAACTGAATTTCGGCAACCGGGGCATCGAAGTCGGAATGCCGCGAAACTCACCGAGTCAAAGCGTTTCGCCGTTTGCGGAAGAAGTCTGATGTAGAACAAGTAGCAGAAGCATACATGCTCAAGAGGGATCACCCGAAATTCAAAGGCAACTGAATTTCGGCAACCGGGGCATCGAAGTCGGAATGCCGCGAAACTCACCGAGTCAAAGCGTTTCGCCGTTTGCGGAAGAAGTCTGATGTAGAACAAGTAGCAGAAGCATACATGCTCAAGAGGGATCACCCGAAATTCAAAGGCAACTGAATTTCGGCAACCGGGGCATCGAAGTCGGAATGCCGCGAAACTCACCGAGTCAAAGCGTTTCGCCGTTTGCGGAAGAAGTCTGATGTAGAACAAGTAGCAGAAGCATACATGCTCAAGAGGGATCACCCGAAATTCAAAGGCAACTGAATTTCGGCAACCGGGGCATCGAAGTCGGAATGCCGCGAAACTCACCGAGTCAAAGCGTTTCGCCCTTTGCGGAAGAAGTCTGATGTAGAACAAGTAGCAGAAGCATACATGCTCAAGAGGGATCACCCGAAATTCAAAGGCAACTGAATTTCGGCAACCGGGGCATCGAAGTCGGAATGCCGCGAAACTCACCGAGTCAAAGCGTTTCGCGTTTGCGGAAGAAGTCTGATGTAGAACAAGTAGCAGAAGCATACATGCTCAAGAGGGATCACCCGAAATTCAAAGGCAACTGAATTTCGGCAACCGGGGCATCGAAGTCGGAATGCCGCGAAACTCACCGAGTCAAAGCGTTTCGCCGTTTGCGGAAGAAGTCTGATGTAGAACAAGTAGCAGAAGCATACATGCTCAAGAGGGATCACCCGAAATTCAAAGGCAACTGAATTTCGGCAAACGGGGCATCGAAGTCGGAATGCCGCGAAACTCACCGAGTCAAAGCGTTTCGCCGTTTGCGGAAGAAGTCTGATGTAGAACAAGTAGCAGAAGCATACATGCTCAAGAGGGATCACCCGAAATTCAAAGGCAACTGAATTTCGGCAACCGGGGCATCGAAGTCGGAATGCCGCGAAACTCACCGAGTCAAAGCGTTTCGCCGTTTGCGGAAGGAAGTCTGATGTAGAACAAGTAGCAGAAGCATACATGCTCAAGAGGGATCACCCGAAATTCAAAGGCAACTGAATTTCGGCAACGGGGCATCGAAGTCGGAATGCCGCGAAACTCACCGAGTCAAAGCGTTTCGCCGTTTGCGGAAGGAAGTCTGATGTAGAACAAGTAGCAGAAGCATACATGCTCAAGAGGGATCACCCGAAATTCAAAGGCAACTGAATTTCGGCAACCGGGGCATCGAAGTCGGAATGCCGCGAAACTCACCGAGTCAAAGCGTTTCGCCGTTTGCGGAAGAAGTCTGATGTAGAACAAGTAGCAGAAGCATACATGCTCAAGAGGGATCACCCGAAATTCAAAGGCAACTGAATTTCGGCAACCGGGGCATCGAAGTCGGAATGCCGCGAAACTCACCGAGTCAAAGCGTTTCGCCGTTTGCGGAAGAAGTCTGAAGTAGCAGAAGCATACATGCTCAAGAGGGATCACCCGAAATTCAAAGGCAACTGAATTTCGGCAACCGGGCATCGAAGTCGGAATGCCGCGAAACTCACCGAGTCAAAGCGTTTCGCCGTTTGCGGAAGGAAGTCTGATGTAGAACAAGTAGCAGAAGCATACATGCTCAAGAGGGATCACCCGAAATTCAAAGGCAACTGAATTTCGGCAACCGGGGCATCGAAGTCGGAATGCCGCGAAACTCACCGAGTCAAAGCGTTTCGCCGTTTGCGGAAGAAGTCTGATGTAGAACAAGTAGCAGAAGCATACATGCTCAAGAGGGATCACCCGAAATTCAAAGGCAACTGAATTTCGGCAACCGGGGCATCGAAGTCGGAATGCCGCGAAACTCACCGAGTCAAAGCGTTTCGCCGTTTGCGGAAGGAAGTCTGATGTAGAACAAGTAGCAGAAGCATACATGCTCAAGAGGGATCACCCGAAATTCAAAGGCAACTGAATTTCGGCAACCGGGGCATCGAAGTCGGAATGCCGCGAAACTCACCGAGTCAAAGCGTTTCGCCGTTTGCGGAAGGAAGTCTGATGTAGAACAAGTAGCAGAAGCATACATGCTCAAGAGGGATCACCCGAAATTCAAAGGCAACTGAATTTCGGCAACCGGGGCATCGAAGTCGGAATGCCGCGAAACTCACCGAGTCAAAGCGTTTCGCCGTTTGCGGAAGAAGTCTGATGTAGAACAAGTAGCAGAAGCATACATGCTCAAGAGGGATCACCCGAAATTCAAAGGCAACTGAATTTCGGCAAACGGGGCATCGAAGTCGGAATGCCGCGAAACTCACCGAGTCAAAGCGTTTCGCCGTTTGCGGAAGAAGTCTGATGTAGAACAAGTAGCAGAAGCATACATGCTCAAGAGGGATCACCCGAAATTCAAAGGCAACTGAATTTCGGCAACCGGGGCATCGAAGTCGGAATGCCGCGAAACTCACCGAGTCAAAGCGTTTCGCCGTTTGCGGAAGAAGTCTGATGTAGAACAAGTAGCAGAAGCATACATGCTCAAGAGGGATCACCCGAAATTCAAAGGCAACTGAATTTCGGCAACCGGGGCATCGAAGTCGGAATGCCGCGAAACTCACCGAGTCAAAGCGTTTCGCCTTTGCGGAAGAAGTCTGATGTAGAACAAGTAGCAGAAGCATACATGCTCAAGAGGGATCACCCGAAATTCAAAGGCAACTGAATTTCGGCAACCGGGCATCGAAGTCGGAATGCCGCGAAACTCACCGAGTCAAAGCGTTTCGCCGTTTGCGGAAAAGTCTGATGTAGAACAAGTAGCAGAAGCATACATGCTCAAGAGGGATCACCCGAAATTCAAAGGCAACTGAATTTCGGCAACCGGGGCATCGAAGTCGGAATGCCGCGAAACTCACCGAGTCAAAGCGTTTCGCCGTTTGCGGAAGAAGTCTGATGTAGAACAAGTAGCAGAAGCATACATGCTCAAGAGGGATCACCGAAATTCAAAGGCAACTGAATTTCGGCAACCGGGCATCGAAGTCGGAATGCCGCGAAACTCACCGAGTCAAAGCGTTTCGCCGTTTGCGGAAGAAGTCTGATGTAGAACAAGTAGCAGAAGCATACATGCTCAAGAGGGATCACCCGAAATTCAAAGGCAACTGAATTTCGGCAACCGGGGCATCGAAGTCGGAATGCCGCGAAACTCACCGAGTCAAAGCGTTTCGCCGTTTGCGGAAGAAGTTGATGTAGAACAAGTAGCAGAAGCATACATGCTCAAGAGGGATCACCCGAAATTCAAAGGCAACTGAATTTCGGCAAACGGGGCATCGAAGTCGGAATGCCGCGAAACTCACCGAGTCAAAGCGTTTCGCCGTTTGCGGAAGAAGTCTGATGTAGAACAAGTAGCAGAAGCATACATGCTCAAGAGGGATCACCCGAAATTCAAAGGCAACTGAATTTCGGCAAACGGGGCATCGAAGTCGGAATGCCGCGAAACTCACCGAGTCAAAGCGTTTCGCCGTTTGCGGAAGAAGTCTGATGTAGAACAAGTAGCAGAAGCATACATGCTCAAGAGGGATCACCCGAAATTCAAAGGCAACTGAATTTCGGCAAACGGGGCATCGAAGTCGGAATGCGCGAAACTCACCGAGTCAAAGCGTTTCGCCGTTTGCGGAAGAAGTCTGATGTAGAACAAGTAGCAGAAGCATACATGCTCAAGAGGGATCACCCGAAATTCAAAGGCAACTGAATTTCGGCAACCGGGGCATCGAAGTCGGAATGCCGCGAAACTCACCGAGTCAAAGCGTTTCGCCGTTTGCGGAAGAAAGTCTGATGTAGAACAAGTAGCAGAAGCATACATGCTCAAGAGGGATCACCCGAAATTCAAAGGCAACTGAATTTCGGCAACCGGGGCATCGAAGTCGGAATGCCGCGAAACTCACCGAGTCAAAGCGTTTCGCGTTTGCGGAAGAAGTCTGATGTAGAACAAGTAGCAGAAGCATACATGCTCAAGAGGGATCACCCGAAATTCAAAGGCAACTGAATTTCGGCAACCGGGGCATCGAAGTCGGAATGCCGCGAAACTCACCGAGTCAAAGCGTTTCGCGTTTGCGGAAGGAAGTCTGATGTAGAACAAGTAGCAGAAGCATACATGCTCAAGAGGGATCACCCGAAATTCAAAGGCAACTGAATTTCGGCAAACGGGGCATCGAAGTCGGAATGCCGCGAAACTCACCGAGTCAAAGCGTTTCGCCGTTTGCGAAAAGTCTGATGTAGAACAAGTAGCAGAAGCATACATGCTCAAGAGGGATCACCCGAAATTCAAAGGCAACTGAATTTCGGCAACCGGGGCATCGAAGTCGGAATGCCGCGAAACTCACCGAGTCAAAGCGTTTCGCCGTTTGCGGAAGAAGTCTGATGTAGAACAAGTAGCAGAAGCATACATGCTCAAGAGGGATCACCCGAAATTCAAAGGCAACTGAATTTCGGCAAACGGGGATCGAAGTCGGAATGCCGCGAAACTCACCGAGTCAAAGCGTTTCGCGTTTGCGGAAGGAAGTCTGATGTAGAACAAGTAGCAGAAGCATACATGCTCAAGGAGATCACCCGAAATTAAAGCAATGTTTATCAAGGTTTTATCGAATCATTTTGCACTGAAGTATCAATAACTCCTTAACTAAAGCATGTTTTACAATAACAAGTTTGATATTATAAGATACCTTAATTTATGGTAAATGCTCATTTTAATTGCAGGACTATCTCATAAATAAAAGCATTGATTGATGAGTTTAAGATTGAAAGTGAAGGAAAAAGAGATGGCAAACTTAGAAAGAGATGTCGGTGCAGTCCAAACCGGGAACATTGCTCGGTAATTGGATCATAATCTGGAGCTCTAGATTTCGGATTAGGTCCACTTTATATGGATGGGAAAGGTAAGACAAGCCTACAACTTTCATGAGGAGCCCAAGATTGAAAAGATCGTTTTGAAGTCCAAATTGAAGGAATAACATCGAAGAAGTCCGAAGCTGTCTGCAGCAAAACACTATTTAGTGTTCAGCCCATATCTTGAGTTCTAGAAGTCCAAATGACCTCATCTTTTTTTTGTTGGAAAGCTGAGACAATTTCCTAGAACATTCTTGAGGATTCTGGGCAAATTATGATGTTAGCAATGACGTCTTGATCAGACAAGAAGATAAGGATTGTTATCTAGTCAAGATGTGGCCACCCACTCATCAATTAGTCAACAAATCAATAGTTCCAAATTTTGGCCTATAAAAGGAGGCACTTACCATGTATTGAGGCATCTTGGTTTCCAGATCAAGATCATGCTCTTGCTTTCTCTCTTTGTATTGCTTATGTCTTGCTTTCATTAATATCAAGTTTATGCACTTCATTTCCTTTCTTTTCTTAGTTAACTTCTTTCTCATTTATGTTCTTATCTTGTTTATTTATGTTTCTTTCTTTTATTATGTTTAGCTAAGTTAATTATGTCAAGTGAAAAGGGTACACTAATGGTGTAAGAATAAGTATAATATAAACTTAACATGGACCTTAACGTTGGATACTACATGTTTTATATTTGTTATCTTGTTCACTTTAATACTTTGCTTGTTAAATGGTTAATCTAGATTTATGTTGTATAACACTTGGTACAACAAATACTTGGCACTTTCATAGCCCATACTGTATGGTTTAAACGACACCTGAGCTATGAAAGGAACTTGATTTGTTGTTAACATAAGTTATAATCATGAATGCCTGCCAACATTTACAAGTATTAGCTTTATTCGAATAAGATAACTAATGTAATCATGTTAACAATTTATAATCTGATTGGAACCTCCTTTATGTGTGGTTTCCAATTGAGTAATAAGAGTTTATATTATACTTGTTTGAAGTACCATTAGTGGATCCTCTAACCTTGACATTTGTTTTTATCATTGTTTAATCCTTACATTAATCTTTCAACTCAAAGTTCTCATTAATTTCTTCATCTTCTGCTTTCATTATTATTATTATTATTAATATTTAGTTCTGTTTTATATTTATAATATATATATTTGATCTTTTCATAAACTCAGTATATAGGCTGGAAACCTGTGACCCGATCTTTAGATCATTCTCAGGTATAACAACGCCACGTACTGAGTATATAATTTTATTATTGTTATTATTATTGTTGTTGTTGTTGTTGTTGTTGTGTTGTTGTTGTCTTGTTATTTATAATTTATACAATTAACCTCTCTGTGGTTCGACCCGGTCTTGCCGGGTTATTTATTACTTCGACACTCCTGCACTTGGGAAAAGACATCAAGCTTTTGGTCGTGTCAAGTTTTTGGCGCCGTTGCCGGGGAGGTAAATTCTTGTATAAATTATAATATTTAATTTATTTTCTCTTTTCACTTTTCATTTTATCTATTTTTGTTTCCTTTGTTTTGTTTGGTTTCTTTTTCTTCTATTTTCTTTTCTTGCTTTTATTCTCTTCTTACACGTGCATGAGAGTTTGGTCACGTACATTAAGTGGTCGACTTTGTAGGGTATCCTCATCATTTTCAGAAAATATGGCCGAAGAAGATAATCAATCGCTTAATAATAATGAGAATAACCGTATGAGAACACTTAGAGACACATGAATCCCACAAGAACAAGTGCACCCTCATGCATAGTTTTCCCTCCTGATGCATCTCATTTTAATTTAAGCCAGGCATTATTCAACTTTTACCATCTTTTCATGGCTTAGACTTAGAAAATCCATACTTGCATTTAAGGGAATTTGAGGAGGTCTGTAATACCTATAATGACTCAAATTGTAGCATGAACACCATTCGATTAAAGCTTTTTCCTTTTTCATTAAAAGATAAAGCTAAAACATGGCTACAAAATTTGAGACCAGGATCCATTCGTGCTTGGGATGAAATGCAACAACAATTTTTAAAGAAGTTTTTTCCATCTCACAGAACAAACTCTTTCAAAAGACAAATCATCACTTTCACTCAAAACCAGGAGAAACATTTTACCAATGTTGGGATAGGTATCGAGATTTGCTTAATACTTGCCCACATCATGGTTTTGAAACATGGAGATTGGTTTCACATTTTTATGAAGGTTAAACACCTAGAGATAGGCAAATGGTTGAATTGATGTGCAATGGAAACTTTGAAGATAAAGACCCTAATGAAGCAATGGAGTACCTAGACTGT
>CM055355.1:645021-647521 GCA_029228515.1 Populus alba x Populus x berolinensis | reverse complement strand
CGCGCGCGCGCCCCGCCCGCGCCCGCGCCCGCGTCTGCGCTTGGCGCTGGGGCCTAAGGGCCTGGGGCCCTTGGGCTCTTGGGCGATTGGGCGCGCGCGCGCGCGGCAATGATTTCCATGCCGCGCTGCGCAACGGGGGCTGACGCGGGGACAGCCCCTGCTGGCTGGCTATCTTACCCGCGGGGGGGCTGCCTTCGGGCCTTGCCCCCCTGCGCTCTTGCCTGCCCCCCGCGCGGGAGAGGCTACGCACACTCTGCGGCAGCGATGCCAGCAGTGGGAAAAATCGGCAGCGCGGACAGCCCCCGCTGGCTTGCTGTCGTGCCCGCGGGGGGGCTGCCTTCGGGCCCGGGGCAGCGGCAGCGATGCCAGCAGTGGGAAAAATCGGCAGCGCGGACAGCCCCCGCTGGCTTGCTGTCGTGCCCGCGGGGGGGCTGCCTTCGGGCCCGGGGCAGCGGCAGCGATGCCAGCAGTGGGAAAAATCGGCAGCGCGGACAGCCCCCGCTGGCTTGCTGTCGTGCCCGCGGGGGGGCTGCCTTCGGGCCCGGGGCAGCGGCAGCGATGCCAGCAGTGGGAAAAATCGGCAGCGCGGACAGCCCCCGCTGGCTTGCTGTCTTGCCCGCGGGGGGGCTGCCTTCGGGCCCGGGGCAGCGGCAGCGATGCCAGCAGTGGGAAAAATCGGCAGCGCGGACAGCCCCCGCTGGCTTGCTGTCTTGCCCGCGGGGGGGCTGCCTTCGGGCCCGGGGCAGCGGCAGCGATGCCAGCAGTGGGAAAAATCGGCAGCGCGGACAGCCCCCGCTGGCTTGCTGTCGTGCCCGCGGGGGGGCTGCCTTCGGGCCCGGGGCAGCGGCAGCGATGCCAGCAGTGGGAAAAATCGGCAGCGCGGACAGCCCCCGCTGGCTTGCTGTCTTGCCGCGCGGGGGGCTGCCTTCGGGCCCGGGGCCCCTGCGCTCTTGCCTGCCCCCCGCGCGGGAGAGGCTAGGCGCTGCTGGGGCCAGCCCGACGTCGCTGGCCGCGCATGCGCGCTGCCGGTTTTCTCGCATCCCGCCAAGAAAACGTCGTGCTTTCCACATGAAACCAATCCAGTAAAATCAGCCATATTTTTGTGAGGCTGCCAGCCGAATTTGGGGTCATTCCGGGCCGGTTCCTATTTTTGCGTATTTCCTTGATTTTTAATGGTAGGAAAATAAAAAAAAATACTTCCCGACCTCGAAAAAATCTGGGAAAATTTATAAAGTTGGATTGGATTTTTGCCAACATATGTGCAAAATTTCAGCTCAAAATACCAAGAAATGAATTTTTTAGAGGGGGGGTGACAGCTGGGACCTAGTAGTGTCTACCCCTGCCAGAGCTGCAATAACACTTATAGCTCTTTAGGGGGGTGCCCCCTGGCTGGCCATGGGGCGCGCTGGCTGGCGCCCATAGGCCTGCCGCGGGGGATTTGTGGGCTGCTGCTATGCTCGGACTAACGTGGGGGGCCTCATGGCCCGAAGTAACGCCGCCATCGATGACCCGTTTTCCGGCCGGCGACGACCCGATTCCGGCCACCGTCCCTGTGACCCGCTCCAAGCCGTTGGGCGCGTTGGGGCTGCTTATCCGCGGCTGCGGGCGCGCACGCACTCTGATTTGCCAGCGCTCGTGCCAACCAATAGGCAGCCCCAACGCGCCCAACGGCTTGGCGCGACGTCACGATTCCGGCCACCGTCCCTGTGACCCGCTCCAAGCCGTTGGGCGCGTTGGGGCTGCTTATCCGCGGCTGCGGGCGCGCACGCACTCTGATTTGCCAGCGCTCGTGCCAACCAATAGGCAGCCCCAACGCGCCCAACGGCTTGGCGCGACGTCACGATTCCGGCCACCGTCCCTGTGACCCGCTCCAAGCCGTTGGGCGCGTTGGGGCTGCTTATCCGCGGCTGCGGGCGCGCACGCACTCTGATTTGCCAGCGCTCGTGCCAACCAATAGGCAGCCCCAACGCGCCCAACAGCTTGGCGCGACGTCACGATTCCGGCCACCGTCCCCGGGACCCGCTCCAAGCCGTTGGGCGCGTTGGGGCTGCTTATCCGCGGCGTGGGCGTGGGGCCTTAACAAGCCGCGCTCGTTCCAAGGTGCTGGCAGCTGACGCGCGCCTCTCAGCTTGCCGCGACGTCCCGGTGGCGGTGGCCGGAATCCCTGCCCGTCACCCGCTCCAAGCCGTTGGGCGCGTTGGGGCTGCTTATCCGCGGTCTCGGGCGTGGGGCCTTAACAGGATTCCCCTCGTGCCAAGGTGCTGGCAGCCCCAACGCGCCCAACGGCTTGGCGCTACGTAACGGCGACGTCCTGATTCCGGCCACCGCTGCCGTGACCCGCTCCAAGCCGTTGGGCGCGTTGGGGCTGCTTATCCGCGGTCTCGGGTGTGGGGCCTTAACAGGATTCCCCTCGTGCCAAGGTGCTGGCAGCCCCAACGCGCCCAATGGCTTGGCGCGACGTCACGGCAGCGGTGGCCTCTGCCTGTGCTCGCAAGCTGGA
>CM055355.1:635021-640021 GCA_029228515.1 Populus alba x Populus x berolinensis | reverse complement strand
AATGACGAAGGAGCTCCTGGACTAAATTGATGTTGTCTGACATCATTCTCCCACCTAGAAAGGCATTTTGCAATGGACTAATAATGACGTTTAGAGCAGAAGCTAATCTCCCCGAAAGGATTTTAGATATCACTTTATAGATCACATTGCAACAAGAAATGGGCCGAAAGTCAGCTGCTGTATTTACATTTGCTGCCTTGGGGATCAGAGCAATAATAGAGTGGTTAACTTGCTTCAAAAGTTTCCCAGAAGTAAAGAAATTCTGAACAGCTGCACAAAAATCCCCTCCAATGATATCCCATGATTTTTTGAAGAAGAATGAAGAATAACCATCCGGCCCTGGAGCTTTATCATTCCCAATACCAAACAGAGCATTTTTAATGTCGTCATTGGATACAGGAGCTAAAAGAGACTCATGAGATCTTTCATTGAGGCAGGGCCCACTTTGAATAACATCAATATCTAGGGGGAGAGTTTCCTTGCAAGAGCCTAGGAGCTGCTGGTAGAACCTTACGAATTCTTCACCCATTTCAGCCTCTGATGTAGTCAAGGTGCCATCACTACAGTGAATAGCAGGAATATAATTCCGTCTGTTTTTCTGATTCATTAGTGCATGAAAAAAGCTTGTGCCTCTGTCACTGTCTTTGAAAAAGTTGCACTTAAGTTTCTGCGAGAAGAACATTTTCTCCAATGATTTAAGATTCATTAGTGTCAACCGTAACTGCTTATCATGCTCCAATAGGTGTAAATTGTCCCTGTCATCATGAAGAGCAATTTGGTGATTCTCTAGTGATGCCTCAGCTCTAGCAACTCTTTCAGATATGTGGCTGAAATGTAGTTTATTTAGCTCTTTCAAAGGTCTCTTCAGAAACTTGAGCTTCTTACAAAGAGAGAACATAGGCGAGCCTTGGATGTGGCTGGTCCAGTTATCAGATATAATCTGCAAGAAATTATCGTGAGAAGCCCACATATTGAAGAATTTAAAATGGCGTCTCCCCTGTCTGTTCTGGTAATCAAACCGAATAATTGCTGGAGAATGATCAGTGAAGGCCCCAGGATTGCCGAAGTGGACGTGAGCTGGAGCTTGTAGTGAAGACCAAAATGAGTTGACCAGAACTCTATCAATTTTGCTCCATACTCTTCCATTATTCCAGGTAAAGTGGCAACCCGTGAAATTGAGATCAACAAGCCCAAGGTCTGTACAACATTCTCTAAAATCCGATGTTTCATAGGTGGAGACAGGCTCTCCATTGTGCTTGTCAGTTTGAGACAGGACAGAGTTAAAGTCACCCATAACCAACCATGGGCAATTAGGCTGCCATGCTCTTAAGTCTGTCCATAGAGATCTTCTTGCAACAATTGTATTGAATCCATACACAAAAGTGACAGTGAAGCTAAGCTGGAGGACTAAGCTGCTGATAATTACATGTAACCCTTGAGCTGAACAATCAAGTAATTCAACTTTGACCGTTGATGGATTCCAAAAAACCAATATTCTGGCATTGTTGGCAGCTGTAGCATTAGTAAGGAACTTCCAGTGTTTCATCCGAAACTTATGCATGGAGGAAACCTTAGAAGAGTGCAACTTGGTCTCCAGAAGCCCACAAACATCCATCTTATGTTTCTTCATGAGGTTAACCACCTCATGTTGCTTCAGAGGACTGTTGAGTCCTCTGACATTCCAGCAATAGATAATCATTTACCAGCAGGAGAGGTAGGAGGCCTCCTACCACTACCACCTGATTTCCGAGTGTTACTCCTTGTAACCACACCTGGGGAAGCCGGAGGAGCTGCTTTCTGAGTGATCTCATTACCAACCGTCTCCCCAGTCCTGACATTGCAGCCAACCGAAATATCTTCACGAGATTGCTTTTGTGTTCTGAGCAATACAACATTTGAACCTGTCGTGCCTTCATTACTGATATTCTGATGAGTAATAGATTCATCACCCCGCACTCTAACATCCGTTGGGCCTGCCACTTCCTTGTCCTTGCTTGTTATCCTCTGGTGAGTAGCAGTTATAGGTGTTTCCTTGTGACTGGAGTTTGACTTCTTCCCCTTTACCACTTCCCAGCCACCAGAGACAGCTTCAACCTCTGCTTGCAGTGGATCTAAAGGCTGCTGAGAGGACTGACTACTCCCTTTGTTTCCCATAGCATTATTTGGTTTGGAAATGCTGGGGGAGTTCCTTGCTTTCTTGCTTCTGACTATTTCCCATTCTCCAGATGCAACTTCAGTAGCCATGGGATCATAACTATGTGAGGACTCACCAATCTGCCCGTTAGCTTTTCCCTGGCTAGTTGCAACACCAATCTGCCCATCAACCGGCCCAAGGCGATTAAAGACACTTCGGTCCTTGTTTGTAGTGGTAGCTGGATGGTTTTGCTTATCCACCGGTCTTGCCACCACGGGTTTAGGAGGAGGGGTACAAGCTCCCGTTTTGTGTCCCAAAACTTTACACAATGTGCAGAATCTGGGAAGTGTCTCATAGATCACCGGTTGGTTCAATGTGGTACCATTTGGTAAGTTGATGGCAATAGATGATTTCAAGTCTACACTTAGATCCAGTTCTACTAAAACTCTAGCATATGAAATTCTCAACATATTACAAGTAAGCTGGTCACTTTGGATGGGAGTGCCAAGCTTGCTGGCAATCTTGGCAAGGCAACGTGGTGACCAACATTTCAGCGGCAAATTAGGAAACTTCACCCATACGGGAACACAGGCCATTTCATCCTTCCCAAAACTAAAATATTCAGGCATGGCTTTGAGGATTAAGGGCCGGCCATAGATCAAATATGGACCATTAGCTAAGACTGCAAGCTTATCATCTATGTTTTTGAATTTATAAACAAGCCATCCAGATTCATGAATAGACAAAGTGGCATCACATTTCCAAGAGCTAGAAATAATATTATTCAAAGCTTTAAACCCAGGAGATTTTCCAGCAATGTAGCCAACAATACATAACTCCCAAACATTATAATTATTATCAAGATCATCAGAAACCAAGTCACAAGGTAAATCATTGCAAGAAGCTGAAAAACGTGGTAATTTAGGACCTGTTATTGTGCTTCGGTTGGTTGCAAATAAGTCACGCCATTTCTCAACAGGAGCTGGAGCTTGTGGGCCATCTGTATGAGGAGCAACCTTTGGGAGATTATGGGCAACCCCATCGCAACCAGGGGAGAATTGTTGGAGAGGAGGCACCGGTGAGGATCTCCTATTTGAAGGCGAAGGCTCTGGAGTCACTGAATGTCCAGATTCACTTATAGGCGAAACCCTCGAAGCACTGTTGGGGTTGATATCTACAATTTTCCCTGTAGAAGTTGGCAACGGGGAGTGAAAAGAACTTGGATATTCTCCAGATGCAGAATAATCAACTTCCTCATCTTCGAAGTCTTCCTGGTCAGAGCAATCCTCTACAATAATATGGTCCGGTGTAGAGGGGGAGGGGACAATCGGCTGTTGAACAGCCCCTTCCTCAGCAAAAAACACAAATTTGTCGGGACTGGACCCTCCAGCAACCACTTTAGGTGAGGGGGTAAGAGGCGGAGGAGATGGGGGGAGAGGCGGAGCAGCTAGGGCAAGAACCGAGTTGTTGTGTAACTCAACCTGAAGTTGTTGCTGATTCTGTACAGTGGTACGACGCGTGGTTCTCTTGTTTCTGGCCATGTGAAAGGAGGGAGACAGATTATCGACTGAGAGCTCTTTCTTTTTTTTTGATCAAATGTAAGAAGTATATAGATCAAAAATGTTTGCAAGACAAGCTTGCGAGACAGGCTGGAAACCAGCAATACAAATGGGCGCATACCCGGGCGAGGGCAGACTCCCTTAAACAAACCAGAGCAAGACAGCTTGCAGTACAGAAAGTGAGATAGCTAAAGGGAACAAACTCCCTTGAAAATAAGAAAATAAATATAAACATGGACAGCCCCCATGTGGGCAAAGCCATAAATCCTCACAAAGGAAAAAAGGCGCCAGACAATTTGATTGAAACCACCAATTGAAACCTCCACGTGGAAAGGGATCATAAGCAATAATGCGCTACAAGGAGACATCCCAAAAATAATTTTCCAACCGACAGCCTTTCCCATGCCTCAATGATCCTGCACATGAAAAGGAGCTCACCCTTGATGGAGCATAAAAAAACCCCAAAAAGCAATTGATAATCCATGCAGGAAAAGCTCAACCGTGAGAATGAAAGAGCCAGCTAGAAAGCACATGAACTGAGTCAACATAAGCTGCCAGCAGCTGAATCACCGAGCAAACAATGCCACGGCCTCTAGGCATGCAACCAATTGGAGACGAGGACAGCTGCACACCACCCATGCATAGATCAAGTCCCAGCGTCCAGCCTTCCATCCAATGACCTCACAGCAGCGCATATAGGGACGTGAAATGAATGTCCAACAGAACGTGAAGGCCTTCTGCATGAGCCATGCAGCCACCTAGCCGTGTGCAACAGCAGGGACCGGGAGCACCCACAGGAAAAGTGGCGGGCCAGACCTTGAATGCAACCCGTAGAAATGCATGCATGACTCTACCTTCTCCATGCACACCCAAATATACACCAAGCCATCCGATCCAGAGAGCAAAAGCACCTGCCATTCGGCGATGTAACCTGAAGCCGACCTTCCTATACGATCACCCAACAGCCAATTGAAAGTGATCTTTTTCGTGAAAATGAAAGACAATATAAAACAAAATTTGAAATCTCCTGAAGAGGATATCAACTCCTCTAGACTTTGCATCAAAGACCCGCTTATTTCTTTCTTCCCAGATAAGGTATACCGTGATGGCCAAAGAGACTCTGCGCATCCGAGACACTAGGTTAGATTTTTTGGGATATAACCCGCGAAGAGCACTGTTGATGGACAACATTCTCCTACCAATTCTAAGCCAAGCTTTTATCCTAGTCCACAAATTGCCCGTCCAATTGCAAGTGAAAAACAAATGGGCGTGGGTCTCTGCTTCACACCGACAGAAGACACAGGAGG
>CM055355.1:625021-627521 GCA_029228515.1 Populus alba x Populus x berolinensis | reverse complement strand
GCTTTCCACGTGAAATCAATCCAGTAAAATCAGCCATATTTTTGTGAGGCTGCCATCCGAATTTGGGGTCATTCCTGGCCGGTTCCTATTTTTGCGTATTTCCTTGATTTTTAATGGTAGGAAAATAAAAAAAAATACTTCCCGACCTCGAAAAAATCTGGAAAAATTTATAAAGGTGAATTGGATTTTTTGCCAACCTATGTGCAAAATTTCAGCTCAAAATACCAAGAAATGAATTTTTTAGAGGGGGGGTGACAGCTGGGACCTAGTAGTGTCTGCCCCTGCCAGAGCTGCAATAACACTTATAGCTCTTTAGGGGGGTGCCCCCCGACTGGCCATGGGGCGCGCTGGCTGGCGCCCATAGGCCTGCCGCGGGGGATTTGCGAGCTGCTGCTACACACGTGGGGGGCCTCACGGCCCGAAGTAACGCCGCCATCGATGACCCGTTTTCCGGCCGGCGACGACCCGATTCCGACCACCGCCCTATAAAAATCACGCGCGCGCGCGCGCGCCCGCCCGCGCCCGCGCCCGCGTCTGCGCTTGGCGCTGGGGCCTGAGGGCCTGGGGCCCTGGGGCTCTTGGGCGATTGGGCGCGCGCGCGCGCGGCAATGATTTCCATGCCGCGCTGCGCAACGGGGGCTGACGCGGGGACAGCCCCTGCTGGCTGGCTATCTTACCCGCGGGGGGGCTGCCTTCGGGCCTTGCCCCCCTGCGCTCTTGCCTGCCCCCCGCGCGGGAGAGGCTACGCACACTCTGCGGCAGCGATGCCAGCAGTGGGAAAAATCGGCAGCGCGGACAGCCCCCGCTGGCTTGCTGTCGTGCCCGCGGGGGGGCTGCCTTCGGGCCCGGGGCAGCGGCAGCGATGCCAGCAGTGGGAAAAATCGGCAGCGCGGACAGCCCCCGCTGGCTTGCTGTCGTGCCCGCGGGGGGGCTGCCTTCGGGCCCGGGGCAGCGGCAGCGATGCCAGCAGTGGGAAAAATCGGCAGCGCGGACAGCCCCCGCTGGCTTGCTGTCGTGCCCGCGGGGGGGCTGCCTTCGGGCCCGGGGCAGCGGCAGCGATGCCAGCAGTGGGAAAAATCGGCAGCGCGGACAGCCCCCGCTGGCTTGCTGTCTTGCCCGCGGGGGGGCTGCCTTCGGGCCCGGGGCAGCGGCAGCGATGCCAGCAGTGGGAAAAATCGGCAGCGCGGACAGCCCCCGCTGGCTTGCTGTCTTGCCCGCGGGGGGGCTGCCTTCGGGCCCGGGGCAGCGGCAGCGATGCCAGCAGTGGGAAAAATCGGCAGCGCGGACAGCCCCCGCTGGCTTGCTGTCGTGCCCGCGGGGGGGCTGCCTTCGGGCCCGGGGCAGCGGCAGCGATGCCAGCAGTGGGAAAAATCGGCAGCGCGGACAGCCCCCGCTGGCTTGCTGTCTTGCCGCGCGGGGGGGCTGCCTTCGGGCCCGGGGCCCCTGCGCTCTTGCCTGCCCCCCGCGCGGGAGAGGCTAGGCGCTGCTGGGGCCAGCCCGACGTCGCTGGCCGCGCATGCGCGCTGCCGGTTTTCTCGCATCCCGCCAAGAAAACGTCGTGCTTTCCACATGAAACCAATCCAGTAAAATCAGCCATATTTTTGTGAGGCTGCCAGCCGAATTTGGGGTCATTCCGGGCCGGTTCCTATTTTTGCGTATTTCCTTGATTTTTAATGGTAGGAAAATAAAAAAAAATACTTCCCGACCTCGAAAAAATCTGGGAAAATTTATAAAGTTGGATTGGATTTTTGCCAACATATGTGCAAAATTTCAGCTCAAAATACCAAGAAATGAATTTTTTAGAGGGGGGGTGACAGCTGGGACCTAGTAGTGTCTACCCCTGCCAGAGCTGCAATAACACTTATAGCTCTTTAGGGGGGTGCCCCCTGGCTGGCCATGGGGCGCGCTGGCTGGCGCCCATAGGCCTGCCGCGGGGGATTTGTGGGCTGCTGCTATGCTCGGACTAACGTGGGGGGCCTCATGGCCCGAAGTAACGCCGCCATCGATGACCCGTTTTCCGGTCGGCGACGACCCGATTCCGGCCACCGTCCCTGTGACCCGCTCCAAGCCGTTGGGCGCGTTGGGGCTGCTTATCCGCGGCTGCGGGCGCGCACGCACTCTGATTTGCCAGCGCTCGTGCCAACCAATAGGCAGCCCCAACGCGCCCAACGGCTTGGCGCGACGTCACGATTCCGGCCACCGTCCCTGTGACCCGCTCCAAGCCGTTGGGCGCGTTGGGGCTGCTTATCCGCGGCTGCGGGCGCGCACGCACTCTGATTTGCCAGCGCTCGTGCCAACCAATAGGCAGCCCCAACGCGCCCAACGGCTTGGCGCGACGTCACGATTCCGGCCACCGTCCCTGTGACCCGCTCCAAGCCGTTGGGCGCGTTGGGGCTGCTTATCCGCGGCTGCGGGCGCGCACGCACTCTGATTTGCCAGCGCTCGTGCCAACCAATAGGCAGCCCCAACGCGCCCAACAGCTTGGCGCGACGTCACGATT
>CM055355.1:612521-620021 GCA_029228515.1 Populus alba x Populus x berolinensis | reverse complement strand
CTGAGGAAGGGTCACCACGAGAAAGGAGCAGGATGTCATCTGCGAATGCAAGGTGACTAATTCCTTGCAGCTCACATTTGGGATGAAAACGAAATCCATCCTGTTGGGTGGCCAGCTTGAGCATCCTGGAGAAATACTCCATACAGCAAATGAAAATGTATGGGGAAAGGGGATCCCCCTGTCGAACACCTCTTTTCCCCAGGAAGAACCCATGGATGTCACCATTAACTGCAACAGAGAAGGAAGCAGTAGACACACATTGCATGACAAGGCCAACAAACTTTGTTGGAAAACCAAGGTGGCAGAGAAGGTTTTCTACAAATCCCCACTGGACAGAGTCGAATGCTTTCTTAAAGTCTACCTTCAACAAACAGCGGGGGGATGATCTTTTCCTGCCATATTGACGAAGGAGCTCCTGCACCAGATTGATATTGTCACTCATAAATCTGCCACCTAGGAAGGCATTTTGCATGGGGCTGACAATCTCCTTAAGCACATGAGCTAGACGTCCCGCTAAGATTTTGGCTATCACCTTATAGATGACATTACAGCAGGATATAGGTCTGAAGTCTGAGGGAGAAGAGGTATTCACTGCCTTGGGGACCAATGAGATAATGGAGTGATTAACCTGTTTAAGGAGATTGCCCGAATGGAAAAAGTCTTGCACTGCTGAACAGAAATCACCTCCCACCACAGACCATGCTTGCTTGTAGAAGAAAGAAGAGTATCCATCTGGCCCCGGGGCTTTGTCATTGCTAATACTGAAGACTGCCTTGCGTATGTCCTCATGGGTCACTGGAGCTAAGAGGAAATCAAAGGAGCTAGAAGGAAGACATGGCCCACAACTTATTACTGCACTGTCAATGGGAGTGGTGGCGTTGGATGTGCCTAAGAGCTGCTGGTAGTAGGCAACGAATTCATCGCCAACCTGCTGTAGAGAATTGCTAAGACCACCATGGCTACACGTAATTGCAGAGATGAAGTTCCTCCGGTGGTTGTGGCTCATGAGAGCATGAAAGAACTTTGAGCCCCTGTCACTGTGTTGAAGAAAAGTGCATTTGGTCTTCTGGCTAAAGAATTGTTTCTCTGCAAATTTTAAAGTGGACAGCTTGGAGCGAAGGAGGCTGTCATGTGCATGCAAGAGCTGGTTATCCATGTCTTGGTGTAAAGCATATTGGTGCTGCTCCAGGTCAGATTCTAGCCTAGCTACACGTTCAGATATATGGCTGAAGTGTAGACGATTGAGCTCCTTCAAATGCACTTTTAACAATTTGAGGCGGCGACATAAGATGTACATAGGAGTGCCATATACATGGGAGGGCCAATGAGAAGAGACCAAGGACGTGAAATCAGCATGGGATGCCCACATGTCAAAGAACTTAAAGCACCGTCTACCCTGCTCAAGAGGACCCAAACGGACTGCTGCTGGAGAGTGATCTGTAAATGCTCCAGGAGGACTAAAATGAACATGAGTGGAATGATGCAGTGAAGACCACGTTGGATTAATCATAACTCTATCCAGCTTACTCCAAACAGAACCATTAGTCCAACTAAAATGGCAGCCCGTGAAGTTTACATCATGCAGACCAAGGTCAGAACAACAAGCTCGAAAATCAGTGATTTCATACAAGGAAACAGCCTCACCGTTGTGTTTGTCTGCTGATGAAAGCACTGAGTTAAAGTCTCCAAGAACCATCCAAGGTGAGATAGAGCTATATTGCCTCAATTCCCCCCACAGCAATCGTCTAGCAACAATGGTATTAAACCCATACACAAAAGTAAGCATAAAGTTAACCTGAGATATCAAGCTGGTTACAGAAAAGTGAAGAGACTGAGCTGATGAGGCAAGCAAGTTTAGTTTAACCGTTGTGGGGTTATAAAACACCACTATTCTGGCAGTCCCTGTTGTATCAACATTTGTAAAATATTTCCAATGCTTGAGACGAAGTTTATGCAGTGCTACTACTCGAAAGGGGAGCAGTTTGGTTTCAAGCAAGCCACACACGTCCATCCTATGCTTCTGCATGAGGCGTACAACCTCATGCTGTTTCAGGGGATTGTTGAGTCCCCTGATGTTCCAACTGTGAATTATCATGGGAGTGTAGAGGAAGGGGGAACCCTTCCACCACGGTCACGATTCTTCTGGTTACGGGTTCTGACCCCATTCCTTGCAGACACATCCAATGAAGGAGCAATATCAGTCTTTCCAGCCATAGCAACAGGATGGCTAATCTCAACAGCACTAACTTGTGCTACCACCGGTACTACATTAGGGGGGGGAGCCAAATCTTCTCCATCACATGAGGGAACCACCAATGGAACAGGTATAGAGGGGGGGAGAGGCCAAACGGTTTCTGGACATATAGGAGATGAAGGAGCATCCACCCTTGTCTCAGAAACTGCCACCTCCTTTCCCTTAGGACTGGGGCCGGGCTTCTTGCTATGTTTGCGCCTAGATTCCACCGTGACCCAAACTGCAGTAGAAGCATGGTCAACTTCTGAAGTGGCAGCTGTTGAATAATTAAACTCAATCTAGAAGGTTCCAGTCAAGGAAGGCAACCAGCCACCAGCCACCGACCACCGACCAGCCGCCAGCCACCAGCCGCAGCCGCCAGCCGCCTTCACACCGCCGGTCAACAGCCGCCTTCACACCTGGAACAGTAGATTTTCGTATTCTGAATTTATGTATAAATAGGATGCTCAGTTATGTTATTTTGTGTGGAGAGAATTGAGAGGAACACTTGTAAGAGAAAGAGAGAGAGAGAGGGCGTGTAATTTTAAGCTTTTGTGTTAATTAATTGTAAGCTTCGGATTTTGTAATAAAACCAGTGTGTTTTATCCCCTCTGAGTGTTTCAAAGTCACCAACAGTGGCTCCTCCCACCATCAATTGGTATCAGAGCCCCGTTCATCGGAAAACAGAAGAGTTTTGGGGTATATCCGAATTTTCAAAATTGTCAAAAACAAGTTTTGATCATTCCATAGTGTAGAGCTCATCAAGACGAACTCACTGCCGCAAAAATCAGCCAAATCGGAGTTCGGGGTAGCCCACACGCGCCGCCTGAATATTCAGCCAGTTATCCCACGCGCATCCCACGCGCCCCGAGGTTGAAGACGACTGACGTGCACGCGCGCCATATTCAAGCCGAGCCGAGCCGTCGCGCCGAGTCCAAGCCGAGCCGCAAGCCGAGTCCAGCCGAGCCACAAGCCGAGCCGTACCTCGCGCCGAGCCGAGCCGCTTTCAAGCCTCAGCCGAGCCGAAGGAATATTCCCCAGAATATTCCCCGAATATTCCACAGAATATTCCCAGAATATTCCCGGTTCAACCCAGCGAACCGCCCGCCGTACAGAATTGGTTTTGTGACCGGTTCACCCATTTTTTGACCCGATTTCAACAAAGTCAGACCGGTTCCCTACTATTTGGACCATTCCGGATCTATCTACAGTGTTCGTTTGGCCAAATTCGGCTTCCAAAGAGGTGATATAGTCATTCCAAGAGTAAAATGACTACAGAAGGTACACATACACTCATCCCTAAGCTGACCAAAGACAATTATGATAGTTGGTGCATCAGATTGAAGGCATTTCTTGGGTCACAAGAGTGTTTGGATATTGTACAAACTGGTTATGATGAACCAGAGTCTAAAGAAAGAGAAGATGCTTTACAAGAGGCTCAGAAGCAAGCCTTGAAAGTCAACAGAAAGAAGGACAACAAAGCCAAGACCATCATCTACCAAGGTCTTGATGAAGACACATTCGAGATAATAGCTTCCGCTGAAACATCACATGATATATGGGAGGCTCTCCAACAGAAATACAAAGGTGCTGACAGAATCAAGAAGATTCGTCTTCAATCTTTGCGAGGTGAATTTGAGTTATTGCAAATGAAGTCCTCGGAGTCTATTTCTGATTATCACACAAGGATTATGGTGATAGTCAACCAGATGAGGAGAAATGGAGAAGCCATCATCGATGCTCGAATTACTGAAAAAATTTTGAGATCCCTAGATCCAAAATTCGATTTTGTTGTTGTCGCAATTGAAGAGTCCAAAGATGTGGACAAGTTGACGGTTGATGAGCTTATGAGTTCTTTGCAAGCTCATGAGCAGAAGATTGTAAAGCGAAATGGAGATAAGGCAATTGAGCATGCCTTACAAGCAAAGCTGTCTCTCAAGGACAGATATGAGCAAGGGGAGACTTCATCAAGTGGCTACACCACTCAAGGAGGAAGTCAACAATCCAGAGGAGGATTCCAGCAATTCCAAGGAAGAGGTTCTTGGAATACAAGTTTTAGAGGAAGAGGTGGCAGAAACACCACCAGAGGAGGCCGAGGACAACAAGCATTCACTCCCAGAGGAAGAGGAGGCGGTTACAATAACCGTGACAAGAGGAATATCAAATGTTATAGTTGCAATCAATTTGGGCACTATAGCACTGAATGCAGAAGAAAAGCTCCGTTGGAGATACGTGAGCAAGCCAACTATGTAGAGAAGGATGACAGAGAAGAAACTGCATTTCTTGTCCAACAAGGACTTGATAAGAAAAAGGAGGACATATGGTATCTAGATACTGGAGCCAGCAATCACATGTGCGGCTATCGAGAGTTATTTAGTGATCTAGATGAGACCAAGCAAGGTCTAGTTACTTTTGGAGATACCACAAAGGTTCCATTCAAAGGTAAAGGCAGCATCCCAATTAAGTTGAAGAACGGCGATTCCAGCTACATCGCCAATGTCTATTATGTCCCAGCCATAAAGCAGAACCTAATCAGCTTAGGTCAACTTTTGGAGAGAGGCTATACTTTTTACTCGGAGAATTGTCATCTAGCAATTAGAGACAACAATTGGAGATTAATGGCCTACGTGAAAATGTCCAAGAATAGGATGTTTCCTTTGAACATCCAGTATGATGCAACAAGGTGTTTGAGCGCCATCACCAACAGTGAAGAATGGCTTTGGCACCTGAGGTTTGGACATCTGAATTTCACGAGTTTGAAGATGCTAGCAAGCAAGAAGATGGTTAAAGGTTTGCCTCACATTGATCATCCAGAAGAAGTCTGTGAGAGTTGTGTCCTCAGCAAACATCACAGATCCAGTTTTGCCAAAGAAGTCAACTGGAGAGCAAAGAGGCCACTGGAGTTAGTACACACAGATGTGTGTGGCCCGATAACGCCTATGTCGACTGGACAAAATAGGTACTTCCTCACTTTTACTGATGATTTTAGTAGAAAGACGTGGATATACTTTCTGAAGAGGAAGTCAGAAGTATTCAATTGTTTTAAAGATTTTAAAGCAATTGTGGAGAAGCAAACTGGTTATACGATCAGAACAGTAAGATCTGATCAAGGAGGAGAATATACAGCCAATGACTTTGAAGCCTATTGTACACAACAAGGCATCAGACATCAAACAACGCCAGCTTATACACCACAGCTGAATGGTGTAGCAGAAAGGAAAAATCGCACGATTCTTGACATGGCCAGAAGTTTGCTCAAAGCAAAGAAGCTGCCCAAGCAATACTGGGCTGAAGCTGTATCATGTGCAGTGTATCTGTTGAATCGCTGCCCAACCAGAAGTTTGCAAGGAGTCATTCCAGAAGAAGCATGGAGTGGTCACAAACCAAGTGTTACTCATCTACGAGTCTTTGGTTGTGTGGCATATGCAAAGATCCCAGATGCAAGAAGGAGAAAGCTCGATGATAAGAGCGAGAAATGCATCTTTGTCGGATATGGTGAAAGAAGGATGGGATACAGACTGTATAATCCCATCACGAAGAAGGTGATTACGAGTAGAGATGTTATCTTTGAAGAAGATAAATCTTGGGAATGGAATGGTGATCAAGAAGCAGTCAAATGGATCAACATGGATTTGATCCTTGAAGGTGAAGAAGTACCAACAGTACTTGTCGAAGAACCGATTGTACCTGCAGAAGAACCGATTGTGCCAGCAGCTGAACCACAAAGTCCAGTGTTTATACCAGCAGCTGAACCACAAAGTCCGGTACACAGATTCCCTGTATTCAACAGGAGGAACACATCAGGAGCATCATTATCAACACCACCATCAGCATCCTCGTCAGAAGGACCAAGAAAGATGCGGAATCTTGAAGAGTTGTACGATACCACTCAGGTTATGGAAGATACAACTCTATTTTGTTTCCATGCAGATAAGGACCCACCAGAAAAGAAGAAAGCAATAGGTGTCAAAAGGGTCTACAAGACGAAAGCCAAATTAGTGGATAAAGGCTACAAGCAGAAAGAAGGCAATGAAGAGTAAAGTTCATGCTTAGCATGACATCCCTCGATTGAGTTTAAAGGGGAGATTTGTTGAATAATTAAACTCAATCTAGAAGGTTCCAGTCAAGGAAGGCAACCAGCCACCAGCCACCGACCACCGACCAGCCGCCAGCCACCAGCCGCAGCCGCCAGCCGCCTTCACACCGCCGGTCAACAGCCGCCTTCACACCTGGAACAGTAGATTTTCGTATTCTGAATTTATGTATAAATAGGATGCTCAGTTATGTTATTTTGTGTGGAGAGAATTGAGAGGAACACTTGTAAGAGAAAGAGAGAGAGAGAGGGCGTGTAATTTTAAGCTTTTGTGTTAATTAATTGTAAGCTTCGGATTTTGTAATAAAACCAGTGTGTTTTATCCCCTCTGAGTGTTTCAAAGTCACCAACAGTGGCTCCTCCCACCATCAGCAGCCACCCCGGAGGCTATTGGGATGGCATTGTCTGGGACTTGAGACTGGCTTTGCACTGGAGGTGTAGGAGGAGCATCCTGGTGAGATATCTGAGGGCCCAAGCGGCTGAAAGCATTCCCTTTCGCTGATGGAGCTGCCTGAGTCTGAGGATGGCTTGAAGAAACTAAGTTGGAAGCAGCAGCAGCCTTGGGACAAAGAAGGCGAGAATGGCCAAGAACATGGCAGAAGTTACAATACTTGGGCAGGGACTCATAAACTACTTTCTGGTGCAATGCAAGACCATCTGGTAGAGATATCTCCACAGAGTGACGAAGCTCCTCAAGCAAGTCAATTTCAATCAACACTCTAGCATAAGACATACGGGAGAGATTGGAGGTGAGCTGATCACACTGGATCGGCTTACCTATTACACTGGCTATCTTTGAGAGACAGATTGGGGACCAGCAACACAGTGGAAGACATGGAAATTTTACCCAAACTGGCACCCGTGACATCTCTTCACTGGAGAAATCAAAGAACTTCGACATAGGCCTGAGAACAAGGGGCCGGCCATACACAAGATAGGGGCCCCCCCGAAGAACAGCAAGCTTCTCCTCCTCAGTCTTAAAACGATAAATCAGCCAGCCAGTCTCATGGATGGTGAGGGTGGCTTCAGTTTTCCAAACAGTGGAAATTATACCATTGAGTGCTTTAAACCCAGGACTCCTTCCAGAAATATAACCCACAGCACATACATTCCAAATGTCAAACTGAGACATGATATCCTCATGGGATATATCACACGATTTAGACAAATGGTT
>CM055355.1:602521-605021 GCA_029228515.1 Populus alba x Populus x berolinensis | reverse complement strand
TTTTAATGGTAGGAAAATAAAAAAAAATACTTCCCGACCTCGAAAAAATCTGGGAAAATTTATAAAGGTGGATTGGATTTTTGCCAACCTATGTGCAAAATTTCAGCTCAAAATACCAAGAAATGAATTTTTTAGAGGGGGGGTGACAGCTGGGACCTAGTAGTGTCTGCCCCTGCCAGAGCTGCAATAACACTTATAGCTCTTTAGGGGGGTGCCCCCCGACTGGCCATGGGGCGCGCTGGCTGGCGCCCATAGGCCTGCCGCGGGGGATTTGCGAGCTGCTGCTACACACGTGGGGGGCCTCACGGCCCGAAGTAACGCCGCCATCGATGACCCGTTTTCCGGCCGGCGACGACCCGATTCCGACCACCGCCCTATAAAAATCACGCGCGCGCGCGCGCCCGCCCGCGCCCGCGCCCGCGTCTGCGCTTGGCGCTGGGGCCTGAGGGCCTGGGGCCCTTGGGGGCCCTTGGGCTCTTGGGCGATTGGGCGCGCGCGCGCGCGCGGCAATGATTTCCATGCCGCGCTGCGCAACGGGGGCTGACGCGGGGACAGCCCCTGCTGGCTGGCTATCTTACCCGCGGGGGGGCTGCCTTCGGGCCTTGCCCCCCTGCGCTCTTGCCTGCCCCCCGCGCGGGAGAGGCTACGCACACTCTGCGGCAGCGATGCCAGCAGTGGGAAAAATCGGCAGCGCGGACAGCCCCCGCTGGCTTGCTGTCGTGCCCGCGGGGGGGCTGCCTTCGGGCCCGGGGCAGCGGCAGCGATGCCAGCAGTGGGAAAAATCGGCAGCGCGGACAGCCCCCGCTGGCTTGCTGTCGTGCCCGCGGGGGGGCTGCCTTCGGGCCCGGGGCAGCGGCAGCGATGCCAGCAGTGGGAAAAATCGGCAGCGCGGACAGCCCCCGCTGGCTTGCTGTCGTGCCCGCGGGGGGGCTGCCTTCGGGCCCGGGGCAGCGGCAGCGATGCCAGCAGTGGGAAAAATCGGCAGCGCGGACAGCCCCCGCTGGCTTGCTGTCTTGCCCGCGGGGGGGCTGCCTTCGGGCCCGGGGCAGCGGCAGCGATGCCAGCAGTGGGAAAAATCGGCAGCGCGGACAGCCCCCGCTGGCTTGCTGTCTTGCCCGCGGGGGGGCTGCCTTCGGGCCCGGGGCAGCGGCAGCGATGCCAGCAGTGGGAAAAATCGGCAGCGCGGACAGCCCCCGCTGGCTTGCTGTCGTGCCCCGCGGGGGGGCTGCCTTCGGGCCCGGGGCAGCGGCAGCGATGCCAGCAGTGGGAAAAATCGGCAGCGCGGACAGCCCCCGCTGGCTTGCTGTCTTGCCGCGCGGGGGGGCTGCCTTCGGGCCCGGGGCCCCTGCGCTCTTGCCTGCCCCCCGCGCGGGAGAGGCTAGGCGCTGCTGGGGCCAGCCCGACGTCGCTGGCCGCGCATGCGCGCTGCCGGTTTTCTCGCATCCCGCCAAGAAAACGTCGTGCTTTCCACATGAAACCAATCCAGTAAAATCAGCCATATTTTTGTGAGGCTGCCAGCCGAATTTGGGGTCATTCCGGGCCGGTTCCTATTTTTGCGTATTTCCTTGATTTTTAATGGTAGGAAAATAAAAAAAAATACTTCCCGACCTCGAAAAAATCTGGGAAAATTTATAAAGTTGGATTGGATTTTTGCCAACATATGTGCAAAATTTCAGCTCAAAATACCAAGAAATGAATTTTTTAGAGGGGGGGTGACAGCTGGGACCTAGTAGTGTCTACCCCTGCCAGAGCTGCAATAACACTTATAGCTCTTTAGGGGGGTGCCCCCTGGCTGGCCATGGGGCGCGCTGGCTGGCGCCCATAGGCCTGCCGCGGGGGATTTGTGGGCTGCTGCTATGCTCGGACTAACGTGGGGGGCCTCATGGCCCGAAGTAACGCCGCCATCGATGACCCGTTTTCCGGCCGGCGACGACCCGATTCCGGCCACCGTCCCTGTGACCCGCTCCAAGCCGTTGGGCGCGTTGGGGCTGCTTATCCGCGGCTGCGGGCGCGCACGCACTCTGATTTGCCAGCGCTCGTGCCAACCAATAGGCAGCCCCAACGCGCCCAACGGCTTGGCGCGACGTCACGATTCCGGCCACCGTCCCTGTGACCCGCTCCAAGCCGTTGGGCGCGTTGGGGCTGCTTATCCGCGGCTGCGGGCGCGCACGCACTCTGATTTGCCAGCGCTCGTGCCAACCAATAGGCAGCCCCAACGCGCCCAACGGCTTGGCGCGACGTCACGATTCCGGCCACCGTCCCTGTGACCCGCTCCAAGCCGTTGGGCGCGTTGGGGCTGCTTATCCGCGGCTGCGGGCGCGCACGCACTCTGATTTGCCAGCGCTCGTGCCAACCAATAGGCAGCCCCAACGCGCCCAACAGCTTGGCGCGACGTCACGATTCCGGCCACCGTCCCCGGGACCCGCTCCAAGCCGTTGGGCGCGTTGGGGCTGCTTATCCGCGGCGTGGGCGTGGGGCCTTAACAAGCCGCGCTCGTTCC
>CM055355.1:571947-592421 GCA_029228515.1 Populus alba x Populus x berolinensis | reverse complement strand
GGGAGAGAGAGTGAAGGGGGCTGGCAAGTAGAGACGAAGGTAAGTGAAAGCTAAGATGTTTCAACACCGAAATTTTTCTTGGTCGAAAATCCTTGATTACCGAAAAAAATAAAATATCACTTGTTCTATAAGATAAAATACATCGGTATTTCTGAAAAACCCTCAATTATGCGTGGTTTTTGGTGATAAGAGATGAGATAAACTTTCTGAGTTACAAGTGATTTGTTATTAGAAAGGCAAAGAAAGAGATGGATAGAAATAGAGAAGCAAGAAGAGCGGGTATGACAGCTAGTAATGGTTTGTCTAGAAGAAGACACAGAAGTAGCAGCCTAAGAGACTCTCCAGGTTTAATTTCTCATCAGATCTAACTCTCTTTGGCTCCTGTTAAATCAAGACCGTTTCGTATTAATTTTGATGTGTTTTGGTGTCCGTTATTGCAGAAGATGATGGACCGTGGAGTTGCAAGAAACAACGAAGCTGCGAATCGAAAAAAGGATCGAGATCGGGATCGGGATAGAGACAGGGACCGGACGGACCGGGACCGGGACCGTGAGAAAGACCGAGAAAGAGATCGATTAGCGGCAGGAGTAAGAGGAGGAGAGGGGAGAGACTGATGCACGGAGCAATAGGGAAGATGGAGAGCGAGACGAGACCTCAGACGAAGAGAGCGTTAATGATGACGAAGATGAAGATGAAGATGATGCGGTTGGTGTTGTAGGAAGTTCCATGAGGATGCTCCCACCGAACCCTTCTTCTTTCTTCTTCTATGTCTAATCATCATCATAGGAAGAGCTTTCCGCCGCAGGCAAAAGTTTTTTCGAGCCGCGCCGACGGCGACGAATACCACTGCTGCAGTTACACCGTGGAAGGCTCCTGATGAGATGATTGGTGTGTCGGTTCCAAGAAAAGCTCGGTCAGGTATAGAGGTGGAAGAGATTTAATATACAGAGGCAAATTTTCAGATTTTAGTTGATTGTTGATTTTTGGTTTCTTTGCAGCATCTACAAAGAGGTCACATGAATGTTGGAATTCGAGTGGTGGAGTTGGTAGTGAGCAAATTCCCTGTCAAGCTTCAATATCTCCGGTAAGATCGAGTGGACCAGCTATGTTAGCTTCAGCTTCTCCGGCGGCTCCTGTCTCTCCTCCATCATCTTCCAATGCTTCAGTGAAAAAGAAGATGGTCCGTTGCTTCATTTCTACAGGATTTTGCCTTTTCTTTTAATAATTTTTGGGTCTTAAACTGACGATTGCTTTTGCTTTTGCTGTTGTAGAAACCTAATGGAACGAAACAGAGACCTCCTAAATCTTCTTCAAAATCTACTTCTGCACAAGATGAGATTGAGTTTGAGATCGCTGAGGTGTTATATGGGTTGCTGAGGCAACCTCAAGGAGCTACAAAGCAAGAAATCATGGGAAATGATTCGATCAAGTTTGATTTCAGAGAAGCGAACCACAATAAAACTACTAGTGATGCTAAATCCAGAGTTTCCTCACCGATCTCCAACTCACAGTCCACTGTTCCTCAGTCATCTTCTATCCCACCATCTAATTCTAGTTCTTCTGCTGCTCCCATGTCTGCAATTGGTGAGTTTTCATGAGCAGAAGCGGTTTCATTTTCTTCCTCAATGCTCTGGCGATTTTAAGGGAAAAGGATGTGATCAGAGCAAAGGTTCCTCATTTTTGATTTCATTCTTTATGTTGATATAATCTTTTTTGGGTTTTGGTTTGCAGCACCTAAGAGGAAAAGACCGCGGCCAGTCAAGTATGATGACGAGCATCCCACAAACTTTCCTGCTCGTAATAGTTCCATTTTGTCAATAGCCAAGGTTGACGTTGATCAGCCTGCAAGAATTGATTCTTCTCCTAATTTAGAGAACTCGGGATCTGCAGCTGAAAATGGTGGAGTTTCACATGATTTATTGTCTAATCAAGCTGCTCCCGCAATGACAGAGGCGCAGCTGCAGGAGGCGGTTAAGCTGGAGAATCATCCGATATCGGATTCTAAGCCCACGACTGAAGGATCAGAATGTAGAGATTTGGGTGGACTGATAGAAGAAACTCGGTCTCCGAAGAAGGAATCTACTCCTAGTCTTAGATTGGATGATGATTGCGAGAGTTTGACAGCAAATAAAGCGTGAGCATCGATTAAATGGACGCTTGTTTGATTTTGATCTTCTTCATTGTTCTGAAGCCTGGGATCTGATTTTGGTTATCTCGGATATTTTTTTTACAGGAATTTGATGGTCTCTGAGATTGATTGTCAGCAAGAAGAGAAGTTCCAGATAGATCTGATGGTGAAGATTTATTCACAATTTTACAACTTTAATACTTTTCCTCTAGGAAAATCATTTCCGGGATTGTAATCTATATATATACACACATATATATTTATTTTTTTATTTTCATCGAGTCACAGGCTCCTCCATCAAGTTCATCTCCAGAAAGGGACAGTGAGATTGATTTTGTGGCCGTAGATCCTAAATCTATGGTCACATATGGGGAAACGGTGAGTGGGACCACCTTGTACTTTCTGCTTTTTATCACTTACCAGCTTATCTGTTTGTTATGATGCGGTTTGTGAAAAATTAATGATGTTGGTTCTTATGCTTTTGCTTGTTCAATATGGCAGGAAAAGAAGCCTGTGATGGTCAAAAAGATGAGAAAGCATTGAAAGTTGTAAAGGAAGATATAAATGTGGAACCTGTAGAGAAAAAGACAAAAGTTACTGGCGAAGAAGTTGAATCCCAGAAGCCACTTGTTAATAAAGAGAGGAATATCGATCTCCAGCTTGATCTAGGGAAGGCTGATAGAGATAGCGCCACCGTTACTACAAGTAGAAATAAGCTGCTTCAGCATGTGCAGCCGCAACCCAACACAGAGAAAATTGGTAAAAAGAAAATAGCGGATTCTCCTTTTTTTTTTTTTTTTTTATTGAGAACTGTTGTTCTCGTCAAATTTTTTCAATTGGGTTGATGATTCAATTTTTTTCCTTCTCTTTTTTCTGTCCCATTCTCAGCGCAATCCAGTTCTTTACCTTTGCCAATGTCTATGACTGGCTGGCCGGTGGGCTTCCTCACATGGGGTATTGTCTTTTGGGTGTTGTTTGATTCTTTCATTCTTTGGCCGTACAATGCTTTAGATTCTCTTCTCTGGGGAAATGACATTTTCGTATCGGCAGATATATGGCACCTCTACAAGGAGTTGTATCCATGGATGGAAGCACCTTGTCTTCTGCAGCCATACAGGTATGTATGTTATGGCTTTTTTTTTTCCTTTGTTCTCTAAACTGTTGTTTGAGCATCTGGAAAAAAAATGTAATCCCTCCTCCTTTCTGATGGGTTCTTTGTGAACTTGTTGCAGCCTCCTCATTTAATTTTTAGCCAACCACGGCCAAAAAGGTGTGCAACACATTGCTACATTGCAAGGAATATTCATTGTTACCAGCAATTTACAAGGATGAATCCTTTCTGGCCACCAGCTGCTGGTTCTGCTTTACAATATGGGGCTAAAGCGTGCAATATGAATGTGGTGCCATCCGCTGACTTGCATGCAGGTAGAGGTGTGAATTCTTGTGCATGAAAAGGGACAGAGTCTTGCCATTTTTCCAGGTCCCTGTGGGAAGGAGAAGAATTCTCAAGGTGCCAACATTGCAGAAGCTGCACAGAGAAAGCAGATTTTGCTCCAGCAAGCCCTGCCCCCAGGTGCTCCTAGTAATATAATGGTATGGTCGTCTCTTGAGTTGTAATGTTCTTAACTCTGTGATCTGTCCATGGGTTTTGGTTTTTTGAGTGTTAGTTTTCTTTTTGTTAAATTCCAGCATGGGCCCACTTTTATCTTCCATTGAATCAACAACAAGCTGCTGCTGCTGCTGCAGCAGCAGCTTCTGTCCGACCTGGAAGTGTGAAGTCTCCTCCTGCTGCAGGCAGTGTAGCCTCTTCAAGTGCCTCAAGTTCTGCTTCAATGAGTGCCACAGCATCAGCTATAGCTGGTCCTACACAAATGAGCTTCAACTACCCGCCTGGCAATGAAACCCAATACTTGGCAATTTTGCAGAATGGAGCATTCCCGATTCCCATCCCTGCTCATGTTGGGGCCGCAACAGCTTATAGAGGAACCCATCCCCAGGCAATGCCTTTGTTTAATGGATCGTTTTATTCTTCTCAAATGCTCCATCCTTCACAGCTTCAGCAACAGCAGCAGCCATCCACCCAGACACAACAAAGCCAACAAGGCCATCACAATCCGAGCATTACCAGTGGTTCCTCATCATCCCAGAAACATTTGCAGAATCAGCAGCAGAGATTGCATGGCAATGGGGTTGGTGGAGATCTGAAAGGTTTTCCTGGCCCTAAAAATCAGCTGCCCCATTCCCTGCCACACCAGCAACGGCAGCAGATGCAAAGTCAGACTGTTTCTCCCCAAGCTCGTCAACTCGAGAGTGAATTAGGTGGTGAAGACAGCCCTTCAACTGCTGATAGTCAAGTCTCCCGTCCAAATACGAGTCTTTATGGCCAGAATTTAATGCCAATACATCCAGCAAACTTTGCTTTGATGAATCCCACACCGATGGGTGGTGCCCATAGTGCAAGTGGCAATACTAGTGAAAAGAACCCCGGCAACCACAAACACAGGTCTCCAAGGCTGGGGCTGAACCTTCAGCCTCTCAGGCTTTTGCCATGTCATTTACTTCCATCAATGGAACCACTGCTTCCCGGGACTTGATATTCTTCAATTGCACAGAATCATGCTCTTCTCCAAAGCCTCCCAGAGGCAGCAAGGCATGGATATCACTTAATTCCTGCTGCCCAAGCAGCACAGCAGAAGAAGAATTACCGTGTTTCTGAAGAAGGGAAAACTGGAGGAAATGACACTTCTAATGTGGAAGAAGAGAGGAAGGCCATTACAGGAGTAAAGGCTCCATTAACTGCTGGGCAGTCAATTGTGTTCTTCGGGCAGATTTAACAGACTCCCCCATTTCAACAATGCCAGTCAACAATGTCATTGATAGCTCAGCCCGAACTTTAACCTTGGGTCTACTCCTTCTCGGACCTCTGGCTCTGTTATGTCAGCTACTATCAGTGGTGCAAATGCACAAGTATACAGCAGCAGATGCAGCGGAATCAGCAGCAGCAGCAGCAGCAGCAAATTCTTCAGCTTCAGAAGCATCAACAATTTGTGGCTGCAGCTTCCTCTCGTAGTAAAACCCAGCAACTAGCAATGGAAGTGCTTATCCCGATCATATTTCATCATCATCAGCCATGGCCACCAAGTTCCCTAATGCACTTTCTGCCTTCCCTCAAAATTTTGTTCAAAACAGCAGTAGCCCTGCTCAATCACCCCAGTGGAAAAATTCCGTGAGGACCACCACCTCTCAAGTTCCTTCTCCATCTCTAACGCCAGCTTCATCAACCCTCAAAAATCTTACCAACAACAAGGCCGAACACAAGGAGGGCATGCACAGATATCTTTTGCAGCTAACCAAAAACCATCTGCTTCGCCGCAAGGGCAACCAAATCCCAGCAGTAACCAATCCATCTCCCCGATGATGGTTGGTTCTCCCACAACATCAATTTCTAAGAGTGCAGGTGGAAGTCCGAGGACATCCGCTTCCACAAGTAACAAAGGTGGTCAATCTTCTACGTTATCATCTCAACAATCCAAGAACTCTGCATCAGTACCTGTGCAAAATCTTCTCCAGTTGGGGGAAGAAATATTCCATCAATCCTTGGTCATCTCTCACAGCACTCTTCATCTAACTCTGGCACAAAGCCTCAAATGTCACATCAACAGCCGCTATCAAAGCAGCAGCAGGCTCAGATAATGTACACTAATTATATGCAAGCCCAAGTCAACACGCCGCAAGTTCTACTACACCAGTGGGTAGTGGGGTTTATCTCCAAAGACACCGCAGTGATCAGCAGCAGCAGCAATCACAAGGCACTTCAGCAACCTCCTCTACAGGGATGTTGTCATTATGTCCTCCAGTCACGCTTGCCTTTACCAGTAGTACTGATCCTGCAAAGGCAGCTGCTAACAATATGAAAGGAGGTGGCTTACCTTCACAGGGTCTTATCCATGCCCAATTTGCTGCTGCACAGCCCCCTGGAAAGCCGCATCAGATTTTACCCGCTGGTTTCTCTTATGTTCATCCTGTTCCCACTGCGGTTCAGGTGAAACCGGCAGAGAAGAAACAACAACCTGCTGGCGAATAGAATCATGTGCCTGGTGCTTTAGATGGCAACCTCCGGATCGGAGAAGATTGAAAAAGACTAGTAGATTGGTTTGATTGGGGATTTTTCAATTTATGAAGGGAAAGCAATTAACAAGCCAGGGAATGACATTTTGAATACCTACTGGCAGAATGAAGGGTGAGAAATGTTCAAGGAAAGCACGCCAGGTAGATCCGAACCCCAATTTTGGTAAAAGGAAGTTGAGCCCATAGGGGCAGTAATGTTGTCTGCTGACTGGACTTGCTCGCCGTGCGTATTATCTCTCTCTGTACACTTGTGTCTATAGGCTGACAGGGTTGATGGTCAGGTCTAGTTAAATTTGATTGGTTTGACGACGAGAGGCTGGGAATGAAAAGACATGGGAAAAGATTGGTTCAAGTGTTTTTGTAGAGAAAAAGAGGAAAGATGGACGTGGAAGGGTGAAGAAAAAGAACTACCTTTCCCTCTCTTGGGTCAGTTATTTTCTCCACTGTGCTAGATTTTCCATCCCTTTTTTTTGGGGTCTAATTTTATTTTCCTGAAAGCGCATTAGGCAGCATCTTCTAAACAATATATATATATATTACGTGCAGTGGATGGTGTATATGAATTATGTCTTGCACATATAAAAGTAAACCCTCCAATTTTTTTATTTAATCTGTCTCCATCCTTGTTCCTTGTGTGATGATGTCATATTTTAATTTCTGGGACAATTTAGTCGTGCTAGGTAATACAACATCATGGGATTTGCTGTATTGAATTGAGGGGGTGATGGTTTGACAGAGAGAGAGGTTGTTTTGCAGATACACGGGCGCGCCTTACCTAAGGAAGGTTCAAACTTGAAAACAAGAGCTCCGATTTTGGCTTGCAATTATTTGGTTTTTAACTTACTAGTGTAGTGACTGTCCATGTTGCATAAAACCCTAGCTTTGCCTTTGTGAAATCGTGAATTACTTCCACGTCATCTCTTACCCTTGAAAAGGGGTTTGTCACTTTATGGTCTTTATCTTACACGTTGCCGCTGCCCATTATTGTGGATCTAATGTGATTACGTTATCTCTCACAATGTATTGCGCTCTCTAATTGTCTTTATTTGTTTGTTCTTTCTTTCTTGTTTTTTCAGAGCGGTGCTCTGTGGTATGTGGTTATCTTTGTTGTAAATTGAAAGGAGGAAGCATGTACGGGATCTAGTGTCTGTCTGCAGCCGCTTAAGATTGTTGTAGGATTTTTTTTAAGATATTTTTTATTTAAAAATATATTAAAATTAAAAATAATAATTGAAGGTAAGATAAATTCAAGATTTTTATTAAACATCACACCTTAAGGTTGCAATTGTGTCCAGAATAGATGATTTTGTTGAGACACCCAAAGCCAAAGCCCAGGATGGGAAAGGGAAGGTTCGCGGGAGAAATTAAAATACTGTAAACGAAATGTATGATTTGCTACCAAATTTGCCCTTGCTTGTGGTCCCCATTAGGAGACTGCTCTGGGCCCCGCGTTCTAGAATAGCGACGTATGTGCTGATGTGATGTGTATATCCTGCCTGGAAGGGTGAGGCTCTTCTTTTCTCACCCTTCCAGGCTCTTCTTTTCTACACGTGTTACTCCACCTCTCTTTTTTCCTTTTCAGCTTTTATTTTATTTAACGCGGCAACATCTTACAAGCATTAGATTGGGAGTGCGGTAATGATCGTTTTTTAAATAAATGTTTTCGTATTGAAAAGCATGTTAATAATATTTTTTTATTTTTTAAAAATTATTTTTGACATTAGCATATCAAAACGATCTAAAAAATACAAACGGCACTCAATTTTAATAAAAAAAAATTGAATTTTTTCCAAAACCAGTTTGGCCCCAATGCCAAACAGGCAAAAGTCAGAACGGGGCTGGGCTGAGCGGGGCTGGGCAGCGTTTGGGCTGTAGTTTATTAGATGCATGATCGGAGACATAAAAAACAAGGTCTTAATGGAGAGTGGCCGTGTGTCTGTTCACGGGAGAGGGAGAGAGCCTTGGTCCCTTATATATATATATATATATATATATATATATGAAGGTGATATTGCATTCTAGCTGCGGCAGCAAAAAATACTAAAAAACTGATAAGTTTTTAAAAAAAAAAAAACTTAAAAAAAACTAAACTAAATTAAAAAAAATTAAATCAATTTGAACTAGTTTATATTCTAAAAAATCAAATCAAAACCGGTCAATTTGAATCACTTTTAATTTTTTAAAAAAATTTTGATTTAATTATTTTTTTAAAAAAACTAAATCAAATAAAAAATAATCAACTTTCTTTAATGAAATGAACTTGGAAAAGGAAAAGGTGGGCCAATCCAAATTTCAAAAGAAGAAAAATGGAACAGGCGGGTTTCGCAATTTTTATTATTATTTTGATTTGTTAATGTAAAAAAGAATAAAAAAATATTTTAATATATTTTTAAATAAATAATATTTTAAAAAACAACATATAAAACACTCCCGAACATGATGGAACATTATCATGCAAGTGTCCGAAGGTGATGAGAATATTTGGATTTTGGCCATTTCTGAAATCTCAGGTGTTCTTTAACTTTTAGCATTATTGCCCCTTAATTTCCGTCCCTTGTTATTTTGAACCCTTTTAAAGGGTTTAAGGGTCCACAAGAGAATCATTTTAAAATGGAAAGAGAAACCCACCAATGCCCACTTTACTGTTGCGCTCGTGCACCTGCTTTCGAACATTGGAAGCTAACGAGCAGAAGATTTTATCATACCAAACATTTTATTTTTCGCAAAAAATTCTTTCTTCATTACCATCATGTGATTATGCCTTGACGCAGAAAAAGCATTTTCACAGATAATAATTTACCTTGAATAATTTACTATACCACGGTCTGAATTACATAATTGATCTATGCTTCATTGCAGGTTATATTATAATTTTTTTTAATATAAAAATATATTTAGATATCACTATCATAATTATAAGAAAAAAAATAGTTAAAACAAATCATTTTTCTAGTGAAAAATACTGCTTTGTGAGGAAGTGAGTACTGAATTAACTTTTTGTTAATAATAATTAAATTTTGTTATTGGTTGTATTGTCAATTGTTAATGTAGAAAGTATTTGACAATACATGTAGTTGAAAAAGGCTTTTATATTAAATAGCATTTAAAAGTACAGAAAAAATCATTTCAGGTTTTGATTTTTGGTTTTTAAATATTTTTCAGGAATTTTTTTTATCGATTTTTAGAGGGGGAGGGAGGCGGTCAACATTACCCATTAAAGGTTGGCACTCCCAGTCTCACCCTTTTTTTTAGTAACTAGACTGGTGGCACGCAACATACAGTGAGCCGCATCAATTTTTTTTAATATGTAAAAAACATATTTAGATAACAATAATATTTTTAAAGAATCAATAACGATTCAAAGGTTACCTTAAATCTCAATTAATTTGATAATATAATAATAAAAAAAAGTAACAACAACAAATAATAATAATAATAGGTCAGGTCAAGCTGTGTTAACACATGAAACCTGTGATCTATGGTATGAAATTAGGATAATTTCATAAAATGATGGAATTATAAAAAATTAATTAAAAAATGCTGAAAAAAAACTAGATTACTATTCAGGTGTGTCGTCATAGCTTATGCTTATGTTTTTAAGTGTTTTTTACTTGAAAAAAATATTAAATTGATGGGTTTTTTTAATGTTTTATGATAGTTTTGACATACTGATTTTAAAATTATAAAAAAATTATATCAATTCAAGTAAAAAAACAATTTTAAAACATGCTCTCCACCACAATTTCAAACAATAATAAAAAGTGGCTATTGCTACGCATATGAAGCAATTTTTTTTTTTCATTTTCTTATAGGCATTAACAAACAAAAATTCACAGCCATATGATGAGCCATCTGGAGTGTAACCACAATTCTTGAAAAAAAAATGGAGGAATTATTAGATATTTTTGTACTCACTTTCCTCACATAAATTTCAATTTCAACATAATAGTTGTTCATAAATTCTATCTTTATACGAGAAAGGAGAATACAGTATAGTGAGTAATTCTTTATGACGTTGAAGAAGATGAGATGCTCATGAGAGCTTTCCTCTTCTTTTTTCCTTCTTTTTTCATTTGATAATTTTTGTGCGTGAGAGATATTTTTGAGTATTGCCTATGATGAGTGAATTTGAATTTCACTCCAAAATGCATGTGAACGACAGTTTGTTTTAGAAATAAAAAATAATCAGTCCATAAAAATTATTAGTTCATTTTTTTGTTCTTGATGCAACGCAATAATAAGAGGAGTGATTATTTTTTATTTGGTTTGTTTTTTTTTAAAGTAATCAAATTGAATGTTTTTAAAAATCAAACTAAAACTAGTTCAAATCAACCAGTTTCGGTTCGGTTTTTAGGACAAAAAGTGGTTCAAACCGGTTTAGCTTGATTTTTCCGGTTTGACTCGGTTTTTTTGGCTTGAATTCGGTTTGGTTTTTTTAGTTTTAAGTTTATAAAATCAAAATCAAACTGATTAGTTTTTTAAAAAAATTTATCGTTTTTTTTTACGATTTAATATTTTTAATTTTCTTGATTTAATTAGTTTTTCAATGTTTTTGTTCATCTATAATTATTCTTGGTTGTATGTTCTTTCCATTTCCCAAATCTTTTTTTTATCATCCCTCATTTTCTGGTCAATGATGGTTTCCCTGTGCTTTTCATTTCATTTTTGAACACATAGACACGACTAACACATAGACACGACCTTTCATGGGAATCCAGCAATCATTATGCAAAATAATTGCATTTGTTGACTATAGAAAGAATAAATGATTTAATCCATATAGTGGGTAATGTCTTTATAATATCTTTATATTTTTAATTGGGTTTATTATGTCCATGTATAATATCTATTTCTTCAATATATCTTTCTATCAAGTTTTTTTTTATCCAGATTAACATAATTAAATTTTCATTGAAAAAAGATACTTCAAGTATACAAGAATATAATTTTATTTTTTCAAAAAAAAAATTAATGGTTGATTAGCTTTGAAATTTTTTTTTTCTTAAAATAATTTGAGCAATCTTAAGAGATTTTTGAATTATATCGGACAGTTCTGGAATGAAAAATACTATTACTGGCAATCTGGATAGAAATATTTGACTAGATGACATGTTTGATCCTACATAAAGATATAATTAAAGACAAATTAAATTATTTACCCTTATAAAAGACCACGGCAGCTTGCTCCTTCAGATTCACAGACAAAAACCTTTTATAATGATGGACAGAGACAGAGACATGTTCTCAAACCTTCCAAGGTCTCTTGTAAGTTTTATAAGTTGCTGGGACATGCAGCTTGCTCAGACAATTAAACTCATATAACCATGAATTCTTTCGAGTTCTTAAATATTCACTAAGCATTCGTTTCTTGTTATTTAATTTCTTATCACTTTTTATTATTATTATATTATTACTTTATATCCGATCCAACCAAAACGCTATTGCCAGTTGCAAAGTTCATGCTGTTTTATTTTTAATAGAAATAAACGAACTTGTATTTTGAGGATCAACTAACCCAGTTGGGAATAAGGGATTTCTTTCACCCATAATTTTTATCAATAGAAACCGAGCTCGGAATTAAATCATGATCCAATCCAGCGGCGCACATTTCAACTCTTACCTCTGTTGATAATGATCTTATATTTCCTTTTTTTTTCGGACCGAGAATATATATAACTCGAAGCATTACGTAATTGATGATTACATGTCATTCTATATTTCTATTATCATTAATTATCGATTTTGGCAGTCGAGGAGGAGACAGATTATTCTCATCCTGAAACTTGATTCATAAAACTTTTAGAACAAGTTCAAGAGATTTTTATTAGCGAAAGTTTTTACCAATCGGGCGGTACTCTCCGAGTCAAGCTGGCACACCGCTAACCACCAACCTCAAAAATTTGAAAGTTTTATTTCTCACAGCATTCCAGGATTCAAGAGGTTTTTGTAAGAAATTTAGTAAGGGATTAAGAAAATCATCTCTGCTGTCTGACAAGTTCTGAAGCATGCGGAATTACGCCATTATACATTCACTGGCATCTAACAAGTTCTGAGATGGTGAATCCATATGTAAAAGAGGCTAAAATTCAGAGCATAGGCATGTAAACCATTAACGAAACATACAGCGTTATATTAGAATCCGAAAAGTTTAAGCACTCAATGATCAATCACCAGATAATTTGTCTTGCATTTCAAAGAATAATAATAGTAAGTTTCGCTAACATGTCAACAGTTCTTACCAATGGGTGAACAACTACCCAAAATAATGCCTCTCCAGTATGACACTGGACATGTGTTCCTATTTTATACAAGCTTCTACCAGGAACTTGTGATGTAGACAGATTTCAGCGACTTACGAGAGAGTGTTACTTTAACTTCCTAAGCTAATTGAAAAAACGGGAGAAAAAAATAAAAAAGGAAGAAAAACAGAAATGCATGTGTCATAGTTCTTTCGGTCAGGCTCCTAATCTGAATGTGTCAAAGCTGATGCACTATTCGTCAATGCAGCTATCTCCTTTTCCTGCTGTTTTTTCAGATAAACTCTGTGCAGTTGAGTTCACAATTTCAAAAAGAAGTTTAAGAGCATGAGCCACACAACGGTGTTCCACATTCCAGCAAATGAGAAATCCCAATTTTTGACCTGGGGATGAATGAACAAAGAGGGCATGTAAATGAGAAACAGACCTGACAATCAATGCAATATTGCCGAGAATTAAAAGCATTTGAACGCAAAAAAAAATAAATTGAACCCTACAGTCAACTTATACAAGAACCATCTAGATGAAGCTATTGCTATCAATCAGGGTACCTTCATATCTGAGGATGCAGGAGGTGCAGGTGCCATATATTTTTCTTCATTGCATGAAGTTTTGCTGTGAGGTGAGGCAAAGCAGGAGCGAAACCAGGTATAAGGCCGAGTACCCAGATCAACTCATTCTCTATCCAGTTAAGAAGTTGATTGTTGCAAACAGAAATAATGAAATCGTCTGCCAAAAAAACAATTGACCAAGAGACAATCACAAGCAATTCAAGAATAATGCAGCATCCACACCACCTTTTATCAAATCAACATTAATTTCAACTCTTGATTTCCATTTTCCACCATATTTTAAGTACTTGACAATATTATCAATGTTAAAAATTCATTTATACCAAACTAAGAGAACTAGGATGGTCAAAACACCAATCAGAGAATTGAAGTTTCAAGCACAAAAGCACCTAAAACTTGTTATAAGCTGAAAGTTTTTAAAAGGTTGAGAGATATAAAGAAAACTTAGAAATATCACAAACCTGTATGTGAGTTTTAACAATTGCTTTTCCAATCAATGTTGCTGCAAAGAACTTCCAAAATGGAACCCCGAATTGTCCACACTAATGCCAGCAAGGTCAAATAGAGGATTTGGCACCTAAATATAGTATAACTCATCAGCAAGTTGCACTTTAAAAGAATGAATATGGCTATGAACAGATACTAATCAACGTGGACTTGTTTAGTACCAATGTCATGTATCTGATGACATAAAAGAATAAAATTACTTTGTTCTTATGTTTCATGAAAAGCACACCTCATAAATACAATGAAAACAGCAAGAGTAGAGCACATATTATCTAAAAATTTAATTTGTAATTTGAACAAAATTTTAAAAATTGTAAGAAGCCAAGCCATTTGTTATCAGACCTGGTATTTGCCCACATGAACACTAAAACAATGTCAAATTATTAAGGAAATATTGCACCTGTGAGGATAGATTACAAACATTAAACAGGTTTAAAAAGGGCAATTAAATGCATGTCAGAACATTTCAACTAGGAAGAGTCAATAAGGATCTTAATGCAGTCATGAGTACCAAGAGAACAAAAAAATGTCTCATGGAACGATCAGAGCTATTTTCAGAAAAAACTTATTAGTATAAAATATAGATGGGCATTGCACTAACGAAGCAAGCACTAAAATTGTGAAGAAGTTCAAATGTTGAGAGTGGGTCAGAAGCCAATGTTTGATTGCTGTGAGGCGAGTAGCTATGATTCCACTATTTTCATCTAAAGAAGCATCCAATTCTTCATGGCATCAACTTGCTACCTGATATACGTGCTGCTCAAAGCGATGTAATCAATTTGCAAACAACTATATGCTGAGAGGTTAACATATTAAATCAAATACATCAATTTGCAAGAACAATTATGCTGAGAGGTAAACATATTAAATCAAAACTAATGTTCGGCAGCTACCATACTCTCAACAAAGGCAACAGATAGAACAAACAGTTGTCTCATAAAGAAAAAAAAAGAAAGAAAAAAGGAATCAGATATGCACTTGAGAATAATAAACCACGATATTTGTTCTTTTTTTCTTTCAACATCTTGATATTGAGGTGGATTTGGTTACAGCAACTCCTACTAGAAGGGATTGAGGCTTTGTTGTTGTTGTTGTTGTTGTTGATAGTAATAGAAACATGTTTGGAAATAAATAGGGGTGGCAATGGGTACCCACGGGTCATATTTCTTGATATATGTACCTACCGTTACCTATCGAGTAAAAAATTTAGATGTCCATAAACTATCATCAGATTTCGGTTATCTATATGGGTATTCATTATCTAATTATTATTTATGATCCAATAATAATAATCAGATTTAAATTATAAATTATAATTATAATATACGTGTTTTATTTTAATATTAAGAAGTGTATATATCATATTGTATTAAAACAAATCTAAATGTTCTAAAAATATATCAATACAGTGTTTAAATATGTTTTGGGTTAGGTTCGGACAAGTTTTGGGTCAGGTTTGACAATATTATACCTTACCTACTACTCATTGGGTAAAGTAACATTAAAAAAAATATCCATCTATTCAAGTTGATTCTATTATTCGTTCGGATTTAATTGTCATCCTAGTAATAAATGGGGTTTTAAGATCCTAGGTTTCATATAATCTCAAAAGTGGAAAAACCAAAATAGTCCTCTGTATAATCTGTGAAGAAAATCATGTCTGATACCAAAACTATCATATTAATCCAGACATTCAGTCTGATAGTAGACATCAACTCAGTGCATATGGATGGTCACAAGATCAGAGATAAGCATTTCATTCTTGGCAATTTTTTTAACCAGATAAAATGTATTACAAATGCAGAAACTTAGCGCATACCTGCCCTTGAGATAAAATAAGGAGGAAGCTCCCCAAGTGCAGTCCCAACGCCCACAAAATAGCCTCTATCTGGACCTGGAACAAAATGCTGCTAATAGGAACCGCAATCCATGTGAGAATGGAAACACTGGGTCCCCAAACTCCTTGCAATCTTTGCCGAGCCATGAAGGAGCTCTTTTCAGCTGTATTGTATCATATGGAGCACTTTTTAAATCAACTCGGCCACATTGCATTGCCTTGATCGTGAAAAGGCAATGTGAGGACCCAAATAAAGAACAAAGTATGCAAACCAGATCCTGAAATAAAATTTAAGAAAACAAACAAAAGAAGAGATGAGAGATCAAGTTCGGTGAATTGCAGATCTAAATTAATTTATGTGAATGAAGCAAAACAATAGACCAAAAATCATGTGAGAAGTAAATTGACACACTTTACAAGCCAGGGCACAGCCTAACTACCATGCAACTAGAGTTTATCAGGCAAGGATAAGAGGATGATAAAGATAAAGGGTCCCTTGTCCAGCTACAATGTTGGATTTTATGATTTTGAAAACCTTGGAATACAAAACTAAGAAAAAAACTTGTACTACAGTAACTTATGTGACAAAAACATTATCAATAATTACATGCACCAAAAGTTGCCTCCAAATTCGAAGCACTCATATAGTTGCTGGCACTCTTCACTGTTCCCAATGCCAGAGTTTTTTTATATTCATCAAAGTAAATTTTGCTCACCAAGACCAATAGATGATGCAACGCCAAGGGCAATCCACACAATCCAAATCGCAGATAATTAGAAAGTTCCTCAACATGCTGCAGAGAAAATGACACAGCAAGTAAGCAAAATCCACTCTGTAAATTTCAAGTAGAGTGGTTAATGATGGAACAACATGAATGCTCACAGTGAGAGAGATAAACAGCATATGCAGATCTTAATATATTCACATGCATGTGAAAAGGTTTAACCATAGGGAACACTATAGTACCATGGCAGTAGCAATCCAAGAACATACAAACATAACCTTTCACTTATAATTTCATCCATAGGAACATAACTTTAAGTGAACTCAAAGTACCTACAATTTTTCTATACGCTGCAATAACTTTTCATGAGGACCGTCAATGGTCACAAGCACAATTCCAACAGCTGCAAACACTGTGCTTAATAGCATTAGCCAACCCACTCTAGCCAAAAGGTAGAATACTGATCTTTACAGTATTGAACCATAGCCAAAACAAAAAACTTCAATGTTTTGAAGGGTTGTCCAGTCATCGTCAAATTCTCGAGTTCTGCTGATGCCTTTCGTGAAGACCTGCAAAATACAGCAATTCTCTCAGGACATAGAATTTGGCAGGTACAAAAATTCATTCCTTCAAAACTTCATATTGTATGGCGTTCCTTGTTTTCCTTTTCAACCGGAAGCAGGCCAACAAGTAGCAACACGAGCTCTCCCTATCATACACATTTTCTACTGTCAATATGCTGAGCTAAATTAAATTACTACACGCTCACCTAATCATTTCCACCTTGTTCCGCCGAAATAAAACAGATAAAAAAAACAAAACTTTACCATGGAAACCTCGAAAAATGAAGGCACAAGATATTCAAAAATGAAATTTTTCTTTTGCAGTTAGATCATGGATCTGCTTACATGGAAAATCCAAAAGGTTCAAATCAACGTAAAATTCATAGCAGTTCAATTTAATAAAAAAAAGGAAAGACATAACTTGAAATCGAAATCATGAAAGTAAGAGCGTAAAGAGAGCGAAGAAGCAGCTTGCCTGCGATAGACATGTCCATGTTTTGAGAAGAGGAGGCCGTTGCTTCTTTGCCAGACCCTTACATCAAAACATGCTCCGATCAAAATCACAGAAAAAACCCCTATATCTTCGTCTTCTTCTTAATTATAATTAAATATTTTAAAAAAAATCCTCCTTTTAATAAATAAAAATTAATAGAAGTGTTCTAATTTCCGTGATAATAATTATCACGAAATTAGAGCAAGAAAGGGGTTTTTTTTTTTTCAGTGAAATAATTCTGTGGAGGTAGCTAAATAATAATATTTAAATGCTAGACTAATTGCAGATCTAAGAAAGAGAAAAGAAACAGAGAGAAAGGAGTTTGCTTTGCGTGGAGATCTCTTCTCTTGGTCAGTGGAGCATTTACCGTGCCTTCTCTCTCAGATAAGAGAAACCGCCGTCGCAACGCACCAAAATAGTTCTCTCTCTAGCACAGGTTCTCTCTCTCTCTCTCAAGTTTCGATGGACGACAAATTAAAAATAGAAAGCTGAAATCTTTTGCAATGTGCACTTGTCGAAATTGCTTTAATACCCGGGAGAAAAAGAGGATATAATTATTCTAGCATATGCTCCCATGCCAAGTATAGAAAAGGGTTTAATTATTATTAGGTATGGTAATTTAAATCGAATTCCATGTAGATCAACTGGAATTAATGAATGGGTTTTTAATATCTGAAATTAGAATAAATTAATATAAATATTTAAATTTTAATCTGATTAATAATTAATAAAATATAATAAAAACTCAATACATGGCTGCCAATTATCATTTATAATTGCTGTAATCTTTTCATATTCAAAACAAGGAGAAACTGTAAATTGTAAATTTAGAAAAAGATATCACGGATGATGGTTTGATGATTCTTGCAGTATCTTTTGCTTACTACACCTTTCCGAATCTCACGAGGTGATAGAAAGTAAAACTTTCATGAATTTTTTAATTTGAATATGAATAATTTGTCTTTATTTTAAGGTAGATGGGTGAATTTAATCTTGATGTATGTACAGGGCTTAACTTAACCACAGGCAATGCCACAAAATATAAACTCAATCTCAAAATAAAAGATGGAGGATTTATCTTAATTTCTTCAAGCGATGTAGAGAGAAAACATAGGTGTGTAGTTGGAGTATGGAACAGTTATTTCTCTTAAACAGTTCAATTAAATTCTTTAAGGTTAGGTTCTATTTATTATTATGATAAAGAAATAAAAAAGTATGCTAAAATAATTTAAAGTTTATTTGATATTATGATAGCGGTTTTTTTTAAAATATTTTTTTTATAAATGCATTCACTTCTAATTAGCATTGGAATATGTACCACGGTTTGAATATAATTCAATTTAGTTTTTTTCTCAAATTTATGGATTATAGAAATTTATAATCTTGTTAGATTGTTGGATTCAATGTAATACTCTTCACATAATCTTGCCACACAAAAAGCCCTTAACCATTCGATGTGCAGGTACTCACTATGTTTGTGATTATCACACGGTAACAGTACTGTAAGGTAATAACTCCTTCCTTTTGGCACTAGTTCCTCTAATTCGAGAAAATGCATTCATGAAGTAACTCATGTTGGTAATGTTAAAGTAAAGGAGATAAAAAATATTTAATTTTTATTTTAAAATATTAAAAATCCATTCAAAAAAACAAATTTATATCACGAGTAATCAGTCAAAAGTGGAGACAGAGAATAAGTGGGAGCCTGGACAGTTTTTTTTTTATATAAAAAAAATAATCTAGGGCTAAATGTCCCTAAAAAAAATTAAATTTATCTGATTTTGAGCCTAGAAAATTATTCTACATTCGCTCCGATCACAACCATGTTTGATGGCAGAGAAAATAAAAGGCTAAGGCTAACCGCTAAAATCATGGGAACTCCAAAGTCAAGCCGTGCAAGTCAAGAAGAAGAAAACATGGATGAAGTCTCCTGAGACGCCATAAATAAGGAGGATAATTCTTTCGGTGCTGATCTTATTTTAATTAAGAGTTTCTGTAGCCTCTCGCCGTTGATGTCCACTACGGCAGTCTAATCAACGATACTGACTCGTTTACGCCATTCCACTGGGAACAAAAGTCATCAACTGCTAAATAGTTAGGTGTTTTGGAATTGAGTTGGTAATTATAGTTTTAAATATTTTTTAATTAAAAAATTTATTAAAAAAATATTTTTAATTTTGGTATATTAAAGCAATTAAAAATTTAATAAATTTGTTTAAAAAATACTATTAAGTTTTAAAGCTATGGCTATTCCGCGTACAGGAAAATCTCACAGACAAACAAAAATCGAGGGGAAAACAATTATTTCGCTTCCCCAAAACATCGAACCATTTTATATGCGTGTTTATCGTGGATCGAAGAGGACAGAACAGAAAGCCTTTCTTGTTTTTTAAGAATATAAAGAAAAAACTAAAACGGAAGGGGGATTTTAACAATGCCATGTTACTTTAGCTCCAGACACGTGTTGTGTGTTTGTAATAGCGACAATCAGGTATTATTTCGCCCTTCTAACCAAAAATATGTGGATGGGTGTGGAAGAATTAGTTTCTTTTTTCTTTTCTTTTTCACGGTAAATTAATTGTATGCTCTTAAGAGCAAAAATAAATAAATAAATAAATTGGGATTTAGAGATTGTTTAGATTTTTAGTTTGAAAGACATGGTAAAATGATACCTGCTATTAGAATAAAAAAATACAACCTTGACGTAGAGGTTTTTTCTGTCTTCTCACTCTAGTTTTATATATATATATATATAGCCAAGTAAAATTAAAGGGCAAATTTGATTCTTAATTTTTTAATTGTTATAATATTTCAATTTTGATTTTTTTTTAATTTTAACATTAGAATTTTATTTTATTTTATTTTTTATAAATTTTGATCTTATTTTTTTATTATTTATTTTTCTTTTACTTATTTTCTGATTTAATTTTTTTATATGTAAATTTTGTCTATATTCTTTTTATACACATATCATACACGTAAATATAACTTGTAGGTAAAAATATCTTGATAGTTGGTATAATTTATGGTGTTGATTAGTAGGGTTGTAATTGTAAACTTGTAATTTCTTTGTAATCGGTAAGTTTGGAGTTTTCATTGCTAAAAAAAAACATAAATTACCATAAATACACCCATTCATGTTTCTGTGTCAAAGAATCTCATGCGTGGCTGTAATCAAATCAATAACATCAGATTAATGTAAATTTTTAATCATAAATTGTTAAGTTTTTTTTTTTTTGCATTCAAAGCATTTATAAGGGTTTT
>CM055355.1:559577-571847 GCA_029228515.1 Populus alba x Populus x berolinensis | reverse complement strand
GTAATCAGAACTGCACTTCGACGCTGTCCGGTCGGGCCTTACCACCGACATGACTAGTGTACCGTCGCAAAAGGTCCATAACAATAGATCGGACCGTTGGATCGCTATAAAAGTTTTTTCACGAGTTTTCATAGGCTGTTTTACTTGGAGTAGCGTGGAATCAGTACCGTACTTCGACGATGCCCCGTCGGACCTTACCGCCGACATGACTAGAGTACCGGGTAAAAAGGTCCATAACAATAGATCCGACCGTTGGATCGCTTTAAAATTTTGTCACGAGTTTCCGGACGCTGTTTTACTTGGAGTAGCGTGGAATCAGTACCGCACTCCGACGATGTCCGGTCGGGCCTTACCAGCGAGATGACTAGAGTACCGGCTCAAAAGGTCGATAACAATAGATCAGACCGTTGGATCGCTATAAAAGTTTTTTCACGAGTTTCCGGAGGCTGTTTTACTTGGAGTAGCGTGTAATCAGTACCGCACTCCGACGATGCCAGTCGGGCCTTACCACGGACATGACTAGAGTACCGGGTAAAAGGTCCATAACAATAGATCCGACCGTTGGATCGCTCTAAAATTTTTTTCACGAGTTTCCGGAGGCTGTTTTACTTGGAGTAGCGTGGAATCAGTACCGCACTCCGACGATGTCCGGTCGGCCTTACCACCGACATGACTAGAGTACCGGCTCAAAAGGTCCATAACAATAGATCCGACCGTTGGATCGCTCTAAAATTTTTTTCACGAGTTTCCGGAGGCTGTTTTACTTGGAGTAGCGTGGAATCAGTACCGCACTCCGACGATGCCCAGTCGGACCTTACCACCGACATGACTAGAGTACCGGGTAAAAAGGTCCATAACATAGATCCGACCGTTGGATCGCTCTAAAATTTTTTTCACGAGTTTCCGGAAGCTGTTTTACTTGGAGTAGCGTTGAATCAGTACCGCACTCCGACGATGTCCGGTCGGGCCTTACCACCGACATGACTAGAGTACCGGCTCAAAAGGTCCATAACAATAGATCCGACCGTTGGATCGCTATAAAAGTTTTTTCACGAGTTTTCGGAGGCTGTTTTACTTGGAGTAGCGTGGAATCAGTACCGCACTCCGACGATGCCCAGTCGGACCTTACCACCGACATGACTAGAGTACCGGGTAAAAGGTCCATAACAATAGATCCGACCGTTGGATCGCTCTAAAAATTTTTTCACGAGTTTCCGGAAGCTGTTTTACTTGGAGTAGCGTGGAATCAGTACCGCACTCCGACGATGTCCGGTCGGGCCTTAACACCGACATGACTAGAGTACCGGCTCAAAAGGTCCATAACAATAGATCCGACCGTTGGATCGCTCTAAAATTTTTTTCACGAGTTTCCGGAGGCTGTTTTACTTCGAGTAGCGTGTAATCAGAACCGCACTCCGACGCTGTCCGGTCGGGCCTTACCACCGACATGACTAGAGTACCGGCTCAAAAGGTCCATAACAATAGATCCGACCGTTGGATCGCTATAAAAGTTTTTTCACGAGTTCCGGAGGCTGTTTTACTTGGAGTAGCTTGGAATCAGTACCCCACTCCAACGATGCCAGTCGGACCTTACCACGGACACGACTAGAGTACCGGGTAAAAAGGTCCATAACAATAGATCCGACCGTTGGATCGCTCTAAAATTTTTTTCACGAGTTTCCGGAAGCTGTTTTACTTGGAGTAGCGTGGAATCAGTACCGCACTCCGACGATGTCCGGTCGGGCCTTAACACCGACAGAGTAGAGTACCCGCTCAAAAGGTCCATAACTATAGATCCGACCGTTGGATCGGTCTAAAATTTTTTTCACGACTTTCCGGAGGCTGTTTTACTTCGAGTAGCGTGTAATCAGAACCGCACTCCGACGCTGTCCGGTCGGGCCTTACCACCGACATGACTAGAGTACCGGCTCAAAAGGTCCATAACAATAGATCCGACCGTTGGATCGCTATAAAATTTTTTTCACGAGTTTCCGGAGGCTGTTTTACTTGGAGTAGCTTGGAATCAGTACCCCACTCCAACGATGCCAGTCGGACCTTACCACGGACACGACTAGAGTACCGGGTAAAAAGGTCCATAACAATAGATCCGACCGTTGGATCGCTCTAAAATTTTTTTCACGAGTTTCCGGAAGCTGTTTTACTTGGAGTAGCGTGGAATCAGTACCGCACTCCGACGATGTCCGGTCGGGCCTTAACACCGACAGAGTAGAGTACCCGCTCAAAAGGTCCATAACTATAGATCCGACCGTTGGATCGGTCTAAAATTTTTTTCACGACTTTCCGGAGGCTGTTTTACTTCGAGTAGCGTGTAATCAGAACCGCACTCCGACGCTGTCCGGTCGGGCCTTACCACCGACATGACTAGAGTACCGGCTCAAAAGGTCCATAACAATAGATCCGACCGTTGGATCGCTATAAAAGTTTTTTCACGAGTTTTCGGAGGCTGTTTTACTTGGAGTAGCGTGGAATCAGTACCGCACTCCGACGATGCCCAGTCGGACCTTACCACCGACATGACTAGAGTACCGGGTAAAAAGGTCCATAACAATAGATCCGACCGTTGGATCGCTCTAAAATTTTTTTCACGAGTTTCCGGAAGCTGTTTTACTTTGAGTAGCGTGGAATCAGTACCGCACTCCGACGATGTCCGGTCGGGCCTTAACACGGACATGAGTAGAGTACCGGCTCAAAAGGTCCATAACTATAGTTCCGACGGTTGGATCGGTCTAAAATTTTTTTCACGACTTTCCGGAGGCTGTTTTACTTCGAGTAGCGTGTAATCAGAACCGCACTCCGACGCTGTCCGGTCGGGCCTCACCAGCGACATGACTAGAGTTCCGGCTCAAAAGGTCCATAACAATAGATCCGACCGTTGGATCGCTATAAAAGTTTTTTCAAGAGTTTTCGGAGGCTGTTTTACTTGGAGGAGCGTGGAATCAGTACCGTACTCCGACGATGCCCAGTCGGACCTTACCGCCGACATGACTAGAGTACCGGGTAAAAAGGTCCATAACAATAGATCCGACCGTTGGATCGCTCTAAAATTTTTTTCACGAGTTTCCGGAAGCTGTTTTACTTGGAGTAGCGTGGAATCAGTACCGCACTCCGACGTTGTCCGGTCGGGCCTTAACACCGACAGGAGTAGAGTACCCACTCAAAAGGTCCATAACTATAGATCCGACCGTTCGATCGGTCTAAAATTTTTTTCACGACTTTCCGGAGGCTGTTTTACTTGGAGTACCGTGTAATCAGAACCGCACTTCGACGCTGTCCGGTCGGGCCTTACCACCGACATGACTAGAGTACCGGCTCAAAAGGTCCATAACAATAGATCCGACCGTTGGATCGCTATAAAAGTTTTTTCACGAGTTTTCGGAGGCTGTTTTACTTGGAGTAGCGTGGAATCAGTACCGTACTCCGACGATGCCCAGTCGGACCTTACCGCCGACATGACTAGAGTACCGGGTAAAAAGGTCCATAACAGTAGATCCGACCGTTGGATCGCTCTAAAATTTTTTTCACGAGTTTCCGGAAGCTGTTTTACTTGGAGTAGCGTGGAATCAGTACCGCACTCCGACGATGTCCGGTCGGCCCTTAACACCGACATGAGTAGAGTACCGGCTCAAAAGGTCCATAACTATAGATCCGACCGTTGGATCGGTCTAAAATTTTTTTCACGACTTTCCGGAGGCTGTTTTACTTCGAGTAGCGTGTAATCAGAACCGCACTCCGACGCTGTCCGGTCGGGCCTTACCACCGACATGACTAGAGTACCGGCTCAAAAGGTCCATAACAATAGATCCGACCGTTGGATCGCTATAAAAGTTTTTTCACGAGTTTTCGGAGGCTGTTTTACTTGGAGTAGCGTGGAATCAGTACCGCACTCCGACGATGCCCAGTCGGACCTTACCACCGACATGACTAGAGTACCGGGTAAAAAGGTCCATAACAATAGATCCGACCGTTGGATCGCTCTAAAATTTTTTTCACGAGTTTCCGGAAGCTGTTTTACTTGGAGTAGCGTGGAATCAGTACCGCACTCCGACGATGTCCGGTCGGGCCTTACCACCGACATGACTAGAGTACCGGCTCAAAAGGTCCATAATAATAGATCCGACCGTTGGATCGCTATAAAATTTTTTCACGAGTTTCCGGAGGCTGTTTTACTTGAGTAGCGTGGAATCAGTACCCACTCCGACGATGCCGGTCGGGCCTTACCACCGACATGACTAGAGTACCGGGTAAAAAGGTCCATAACAATAGATCCGACCGTTGGATCGCTTAAAATTTTTTTCACGAGTTTCCGGAGGCTGTTTTACTTGGAGTAGCGTGGAATCAGTACCGCACTCCGACGATGTCCGGTCGGGCCTTACCACCGACATGACTAGAGTACCGGCTCAAAAGGTCCATAACAATAGATCCGACCGTTGGATCGCTCTAAAATTTTTTTCACGAGTTTCCGGAGGCTGTTTTACTTGGAGTAGCGTGGAATCAGTACCGCACTCCGACGATGCCAGTCGGACCTTACCACCGACATGACTAGAGTACCGGGTAAAAAGGTCCATAACAATAGATCCGACCGTTGGATCGCTCTAAAATTTTTTTCACGAGTTTCCGGAAGCTGTTTTACTTGGAGTAGCGTTGAATCAGTACCGCACTCCGACGATGTCCGGTCGGGCCTTAACACCGACATGACTAGAGTACCGGCTCAAAAGGTCCATAACAATAGATCCGACCGTTGGATCGCTATAAAAGTTTTTTCACGAGTTTTCGGAGGCTGTTTTACTTGGAGTAGCGTGGAATCAGTACCGCACTCCGACGATGCCCAGTCGGACCTTACCACCGACATGACTAGAGTACCGGGTAAAAGGTCCATAACAATAGATCCGACCGTTGGATCGCTCTAAAATTTTTTTCACGAGTTTCCGGAAGCTGTTTTACTTGGAGTAGCGTGGAATCAGTACCGCACTCCGACGATGTCCGGTCGGGCCTTAACACCGACATGACTAGAGTACCGGCTCAAAAGGTCCATAACAATAGATCCGACCGTTGGATCGCTCTAAAATTTTTTTCACGAGTTTCCGGAGGCTGTTTTACTTCGAGTAGCGTGTAATCAGAACCGCACTCCGACGCTGTCCGGTCGGGCCTTACCACCGACATGACTAGAGTACCGGCTCAAAAGGTCCATAACAATAGATCCGACCGTTGGATCGCTATAAAAGTTTTTTCACGAGTTCCGGAGGCTGTTTTACTTGGAGTAGCGTGGAATCAGTACCCACTCCAACGATGCCAGTCGGACCTTACCACGGACACGACTAGAGGGCCGGGTAAAAAGGTCCATAACAATAGATCCGACCGTTGGATCGCTCTAAAATTTTTTTCACGAGTTTCCGGAAGCTGTTTTACTTGGAGTAGCGTGGAATCAGTACCGCACTCCGACGATGTCCGGTCGGGCCTTAACACCGACAGGAGTAGAGTACCGCTCAAAAGGTCCATAACTATAGATCCGACCGTTGGATCGGTCTAAAATTTTTTTCACGACTTTCCGGAGGCTGTTTTACTTCGAGTAGCGTGTAATCAGAACCGCACTCCGACGCTGTCCGGTCGGGCCTTACCACCGACATGACTAGAGTACCGGCTCAAAAGGTCCATAACAATAGATCCGACCGTTGGATCGCTATAAAATTTTTTTCACGAGTTTCCGGAGGCTGTTTTACTTGGAGTAGCTTGGAATCAGTACCCCACTCCAACGATGCCAGTCGGACCTTACCACGGACACGACTAGAGTACCGGGTAAAAAGGTCCATAACAATAGATCCGACCGTTGGATCGCTCTAAAATTTTTTTCACGAGTTTCCGGAAGCTGTTTTACTTGCGAGTAGCGTTGAATCAGTACCGCACTCCGACGATGTCCGGTCGGGCCTTAACACCGACAGGTGTAGAGTACCCGCTAAAAAGGTCCATAACTATAGATCCGACCGTTGGATCGGTCTAAAAATTTTTTCACGACTTTCCGGAGGCTGTTTTACTTCGAGTAGCGTGTAATCAGAACCGCACTCCTACGCTGTCCGGTCGGGCCTTACCATCGACATGACTAGAGTACCGGCTCAAAAGGTCCATAACAATAGATCCGACCGTTGGATCGCTATAAAAGTTTTTTCACGAGTTTTCGGAGGCTGTTTTACTTGGAGTAGCGTGGAATCAGTAACGTACTCATACGATGCCCAGTCGGACCTTACCGCCGACATGACTAGAGTACCGGGTAAAAAGGTCCATAACAGTAGATCCGACCGTTGGATCGCTCTAAAATTTTTTTCACGAGTTTCCGGAAGCTGTTTTACTTGGAGTAGCGTTGAATCAGTACCGCACTCCGACGATGTCCGGTCGGCCTTAACACCGACATGAGTAGAGTACCGGCTCAAAAGGTCCATAACTATAGATCCGACCGTTGGATCGGTCTAAATTTTTTTCACGACTTTCCGGAGGCTGTTTTACTTCGAGTAGCGTGTAATCAGAACCGCACTCCGACGCTGTCCGGTCGGGCCTTACCACCGACATGACTAGAGTACCGGCTCAAAAGGTCCATAACAATAGATCCGACCGTTGGATCGCTATAAAAGTTTTTTCACGAGTTTCCGGAGGCTGTTTTACTTGGAGTAGCGTGGAATCAGTACCGCACTCCGACGATGCCCAGTCGGACCTTACCACCGACATGACTAGAGTACCGGGTAAAAAGGTCCATAACAATAGATCCGACCGTTGGATCGCTCTAAAAATTTTTTCACGAGTTTCCGGAAGCTGTTTTACTTGGAGTAGCGTGGAATCAGTACCGCACTCCGACGATGTCCGGTCGGGCTTAACACCGACAGGAGTAGAGTACCCGCTCAAAAGGTCCATAACTATAGATCCGACCGTTGGATCGGTCTAAAATTTTTTTCACGACTTTCGGAGGCTGTTTTACTTCGAGTAGCGTGTAATCAGAACCGCACTCCGACGCTGTCCGGTCGGGCCTTACCACCGACATGACTAGAGTACCGGCTCAAAAGGTCCATAACAATAGATCCGACCGTTGGATCGCTATAAAAGTTTTTTCACGAGTTTTCGGAGGCTGTTTTACTTGGAGTAGCGTGGAATCAGTACCGCACTCCGACGATGCCCAGTCGGACCTTACCGCCGACATGACTAGAGTACCGGGTAAAAAGGTCCATAACAGTAGATCCGACCGTTGGATCGCTCTAAAATTTTTTCACGAGTTTCCGGAAGCTGTTTTACTTGGAGTAGCGTGGAATCAGTACCGCACTCCGACGATGTCCGGTCGGCCTTAACACGGACATGAGTAGAGTACCGGCTCAAAAGGTCCATAACTATAGATCCGACCGTTGGATCGGTCTAAAATTTTTTTCACGACTTTCCGGAGGCTGTTTTACTTCGAGTAGCGTGTAATCAGAACCGCACTCCGACGCTGTCCGGTCGGGCCTTACCACCGACATGACTAGAGTACCGGCTCAAAAGGTCCATAACAATAGATCCGACCGTTGGATCGCTATAAAAGTTTTTTCACGAGTTTTCGGAGGCTGTTTTACTTGGAGTAGCGTGGAATCAGTACCGTACTCCGACGATGCCCAGTCGGACCTTACCACCGACATGACTAGAGTACCGGGTAAAAAGGTCCATAACATAGATCCGACCGTTGGATCGCTCTAAAATTTTTTTCACGAGTTTCCGGAAGCTGTTTTACTTGGAGTAGCGTGGAATCAGTACCGCACTCCGACGATGTCCGGTCGGGCCTTACCACCGACATGAGTAGAGTACCGGCTCAAAAGGTCCATAACAATAGATCCGACCGTTGGATCGCTAAAATTTTTTTCACGAGTTTCCGGAGGCTGTTTTACTTGAGTAGCGTGGAATCAGTACCCACTCCGACGATGCCGGTCGGGCCTTACCACCGACATGACTAGAGTACCGGCTAAAAAGGTCCATAACAATAGATCCGACCGTTGGATCGCTTAAAATTTTTTTCACGAGTTTCCGGAGGCTGTTTTACTTGGAGTAGCGTGGAATCAGTACCGCACTCCGACGATGTCCGGTCGGGCCTTACCACCGACATGACTAGAGTACCGGCTAAAAAGGTCCATAACAATAGATCCGACCGTTGGATCGCTCTAAAATTTTTTCACGAGTTTCCGGAGGCTGTTTTACTTGGAGTAGCGTGGAATCAGTACCGCACTCCGACGATGCCCAGTCGGACCTTACCACCGACATGACTAGAGTACCGGGTAAAAAGGTCCATAACAATAGATCCGATCGTTGGATCGCTTTAAAAATTTTTTCACGAGTTTCCGGAAGCTGTTTTACTTGGAGTAGCTTGGAATCAGTACCGCACTCCGACGATGTCCGGTCGGGCCTTACCACCGCTATGACTAGAGTACAGGCTCAAAAGGTCCATAACACTAGTTCCGACCGTTGGATCGCTATAAAAGTTTTTTCAAGAGTTTTCGGAGGCTGTTTTACTTGGAGGAGCGTGGAATCAGTACCGTACTCCGACGATGCCCAGTCGGACCTTACCGCCGACATGACTAGAGTACCGGGTAAAAAGGTCCATAACAATAGATCCGACCGTTGGATCGCTCTAAAAGTTTTTTCACGAGTTTCCGGAAGCTGTTTTACTTGGAGTAGCGTGGAATCAGTACCGCACTCCGACGTTGTCCGGTCGGGCCTTAACACCGACATGACTAGAGTACCGGCTCAAAAGGTCCATAACTATAGATCCGACCGTTGGATCGCTCTAAAATTTTTTTCACGAGTTTCCGGAGGCTTTTTACTTCGAGTAGCGTGTAATCAGAACCGCACTCCGACGCTGTCCGGTCGGGCCTTACCACCGACATGACTAGAGTACCGGCTCAAAAGGTCCATAACAATAGATCCGACCGTTGGATCGCTATAAAAGTTTTTTCACGAGTTTCGGAGGCTGTTTTACTTGGAGTAGCGTGGAATCAGTACCCCACTCCAACGATGCCAGTCGGACCTTACCACGGACACGACTAGAGTACGGGTAAAAAGGTCCATAACAATAGATCCGACCGTTGGATCGCTCTAAAATTTTTTTCACGAGTTTCCGGAAGCTGTTTTACTTGGAGTAGCGTGGAATCAGTACCGCACTCCGACGATGTCCGGTCGGGCCTTAACACCGACATGAGTAGAGTACCGCTCAAAAGGTCCATAACTATAGATCCGACCGTTGGATCGGTCTAAAATTTTTTTCACGACTTTCCGGAGGCTGTTTTACTTCGAGTAGCGTGTAATCAGAACCGCACTCCGACGCTGTCCGGTCGGGCCTTACCACCGACATGACTAGAGTACCGGCTCAAAAGGTCCATAACAATAGATCCGACCGTTGGATCGCTATAAAATTTTTTTCACGAGTTTCCGGAGGCTGTTTTACTTGGAGTAGTTGAATCAGTACCCCACTCCGACGATGCCAGTCGGACCTTACCACCGACACGACTAGAGTACCGGGTAAAAAGGTCCATAACAATAGATCCGACCGTTGGATCGCTCTAAAATTTTTTCACGAGTTTCCGGAAGCTGTTTTACTTGGAGTAGCGTGGAATCAGTACCGCACTCCGACGATGTCCGGTCGGGCCTTAACACCGACATGAGTAGAGTACCCGCTCAAAAGGTCCATAACTATAGATCCGACCGTTGGATCGGTCTAAAATTTTTTTCACGACTTTTTGGAGGCTGTTTTACTTCGAGTAGCGTGTAATCAGAACCGCACTCCGACGCTGTCCGGTCGGGCCTTACCACCGACATGACTAGAGTACCGGCTCAAAAGGTCCATAACAATAGATCCGACCGTTGGATCGCTATAAAAGTTTTTTCACGAGTTTTCGGAGGCTGTTTTACTTGGAGTAGCGTGGAATCAGTACCGCACTCCGACGATGCCCAGTCGGACCTTACCGCCGACATGACTAGAGTACCGGGTAAAAAGGTCCATAACAGTAGATCCGACCGTTGGATCGCTCTAAAATTTTTTTCACGAGTTTCCGGAAGCTGTTTTACTTGGAGTAGCGTGGAATCAGTACCGCACTCCGACGATGTCCGGTCGGGCCTTAACACCGACATGAGTAGAGTACCGGCTCAAAAGGTCCATAACTATAGATCCGACCGTTGGATCGGTCTAAAATTTTTTCACGACTTTCGGAGGCTGTTTTACTTCGAGTAGCGTGTAATCAGAACCGCACTCCGACGCTGTCCGGTCGGCCTTACCACCGACATGACTAGAGTACCGGCTCAAAAGGTCCATAACAATAGATCCGACCGTTGGATCGCTATAAAAGTTTTTTCACGAGTTTCGGAGGCTGTTTTACTTGGAGTAGCGTGGAATCAGTACCGTACTCCGACGATGCCCAGTCGGACCTTACCGCCGACATGACTAGAGTACCGGGTAAAAAGGTCCATAACAATAGATCCGACCGTTGGATCGCTCTAAAATTTTTTCACGAGTTTCCGGAAGCTGTTTTACTTGGAGTAGCGTGGAATCAGTACCGCACTCCGACGATGTCCGGTCGGGCCTTACACCGACAGGAGTAGAGTACCGCTCAAAAGGTCCATAACTATAGATCCGACCGTTGGATCGGTCTAAAATTTTTTTCACGACTTTCGGAGGCTGTTTTACTTCGAGTAGCGTGTAATCAGAACCGCACTCCGACGTTGTCCGGTCGGGCCTTACCACGACATGACTAGAGTACCGGCTCAAAAGGTCCATAACAATAGATCCGACCGTTGGATCGCTATAAAAGTTTTTTCACGAGTTTTCGGAGGCTGTTTTACTTGGAGTAGCGTGGAATCAGTACCGTACTCCGACGATGCCCAGTCGGACCTTACGCCGACATGACTAGAGTACCGGGTAAAAAGGTCCATAACAGTAGATCCGACCGTTGGATCGCTCTAAAATTTTTTTCACGAGTTTCCGGAAGCTGTTTTACTTGGAGTAGCGTGGAATCAGTACCGCACTCCGACGATGTCCGGTCGGGCCTTAACACGACATGAGTAGAGTACCGGCTCAAAAGGTCCATAACTATAGATCCGACCGTTGGATCGGTCTAAAATTTTTTTCACGACTTTGCGGAGGCTGTTTTACTTCGAGTAGCGTGTAATCAGAACCGCACTCCGACGCTGTCCGGTCGGCCTTACCACCGACATGACTAGAGTACCGGCTCAAAAGGTCCATAACAATAGATCCGACCGTTGGATCGCTATAAAAGTTTTTTCACGAGTTTCCGGAGGCTGTTTTTTGGAGTAGCGTGGAATCAGTACCGTACTCGACGATGCCCAGTCGGACCTTACCACGACATGACTAGAGTACCGGGTAAAAGGTCCATAACAATAGATCCGACCGTTGGATCGCTCTAAAATTTTTTTCACGAGTTTCCGGAAGCTGTTTTACTTGGAGTAGCGTGGAATCAGTACCGCACTCCGACGATGTCCGGTCGGGCTTAACACCGACATGAGTAGAGTACCGCTCAAAAAGGTCCATAACTATAGATCCGACCGTTGGATCGGTCTAAAATTTTTTTCACGACTTTCCGGAGGCTGTTTTACTTCGAGTAGCGTGTAATCAGAACCGCACTCCGACGATGTCCGGTCGGGCCTTACCACGCGACATGACTAGAGTACGGCTCAAAAGGTCCATAACAATAGATCCGACCGTTGGATCGCTATAAAAGTTTTTTCACGAGTTTTCGGAGGCTGTTTTACTTGGAGTAGCGTGGAATCAGTACCGTACTCCGACGATGCCAGTCGGACCTTACCGCCGACATGACTAGAGTACCGGTAAAAAGGTCCATAACAATAGATCCGACCGTTGGATCGCTCTAAAATTTTTTTCACGAGTTTCCGGAAGCTGTTTTACTTGGAGTAGCGTGGAATCAGTACCGCACTCCGACGATGTCCGGTCGGCCTTAACACCGACATGAGTAGAGTACCCTCAAAAGGTCCATAACTATAGATCCGACGTTGGATCGTCTAAATTTTTTTTTCACGACTTTCCGGAGGCTGTTTTACTTGAGTAGCGTGTAATCAGAACGCACTCCGACGCTGCCGGTCGGGCCTTACCACGACATGACTAGAGTACCGGTCAAAAGGTCCATAACAATAGATCCGACCGTTGGATCGCTCTAAAAGTTTTTTCACGAGTTTGGAGGCTGTTTTACTTGGAGTAGCGTGGAATCAGTACCGCACTCGCGA
>CM055355.1:541237-558665 GCA_029228515.1 Populus alba x Populus x berolinensis | reverse complement strand
TTGCCGAAATTCAGTTGCCTTTGAATTTCGGGTGATCCCTCTTGAGCATGTATGCTTCTGCTACTTGTTCTACATCACACTTCCTTCCGCAAACAGCGAAACGCTTTGACTCGGTGAGTTTCGCGGCATTCCGACTTCGATGCCCCGGTTGCCGAAATTCAGTTGCCTTTGAATTTCGGGTGATCCCTCTTGAGCATGTATGCTTCTGCTACTTGTTCTACATCACACTTCCTTCCGCAAACGGCGAAACGCTTTGACTCGGTGAGTTTCGCGGCATTCCGACTTCGATGCCCCGGTTGCCGAAATTCAGTTGCCTTTGAATTTCGGGTGATCCCTCTTGAGCATGTATGCTTCTGCTACTTGTTCTACATCACCTTCTTCCGCAAACGGCGAAACGCTTTGACTCGGTGAGTTTCGCGGCATTCCGACTTCGATGCCCCGGTTGCCGAAATTCAGTTGCCTTTGAATTTCGGGTGATCCCTCTTGAGCATGTATGCTTCTGCTACTTGTTCTACATCACACTTCCTTCCGCAAACGGCGAAACGCTTTGACTCGGTGAGTTTCGCGGCATTCCGACTTCGATGCCCCGGTTGCCGAAATTCAGTTGCCTTTGAATTTCGGGTGATCCCTCTTGAGCATGTATGCTTCTGCTACTTGTTCTACATCACACTTCTTCCGCAAACGGCGAAACGCTTTGACTCGGTGAGTTTCGCGGCATTCCGACTTCGATGCCCCGGTTGCCGAAATTCAGTTGCCTTTGAATTTCGGGTGATCCCTCTTGAGCATGTATGCTTCTGCTACTTGTTCTACATCACACTTCCTTCCGCAAATGGCGAAACGCTTTGACTCGGTGAGTTTCGCGGCATTCCGACTTCGATGCCCCGGTTGCCGAAATTCAGTTGCCTTTGAATTTCGGGTGATCCCTCTTGAGCATGTATGCTTCTGCTACTTGTTCTACATCACACTTCTTCCGCAAACAGCGAAACGCTTTGACTCGGTGAGTTTCGCGGCATTCCGACTTCGATGCCCCGGTTGCCGAAATTCAGTTGCCTTTGAATTTCGGGTGATCCCTCTTGAGCATGTATGCTTCTGCTACTTGTTCTACATCACACTTCCTTCCGCAAACAGCGAAACGCTTTGACTCGGTGAGTTTCGCGGCATTCCGACTTCGAGATGCCCCGGTTGCCGAAATTCAGTTGCCTTTGAATTTCGGTGATCCCTCTTGAGCATGTATGCTTCTGCTACTTGTTCTACATCACACTTCCTTCCGCAAACGGCGAAACGCTTTGACTCGGTGAGTTTCGCGGCATTCCGACTTCGATGCCCCGGTTGCCGAAATTCAGTTGCCTTTGAATTTCGGGTGATCCCTCTTGAGCATGTATGCTTCTGCTACTTGTTCTACATCACACTTCTTCCGCAAATGGCGAAACGCTTTGACTCGGTGAGTTTCGCGGCATTCCGACTTCGATGCCCCGGTTGCCGAAATTCAGTTGCCTTTGAATTTCGGGTGATCCCTCTTGAGCATGTATGCTTCTGCTACTTGTTCTACATCACACTTCTTCCGCAAATGGCGAAACGCTTTGACTCGGTGAGTTTCGCGGCATTCCGACTTCGATGCCCCGGTTGCCGAAATTCAGTTGCCTTTGAATTTCGGGTGATCCCTCTTGAGCATGTATGCTTCTGCTACTTGTTCTACATCACACTTCTTCCGCAAACGGCGAAACGCTTTGACTCGGTGAGTTTCGCGGCATTCCGACTTCGATGCCCCGGTTGCCGAAATTCAGTTGCCTTTGAATTTCGGGTCCCTTTGAGCATGTATTCTGCTATGCTTGTTACCTTCTCCGCAATTGGAACGCGAAACGTTTTCTTTTAGGCTCCGACTTGATTCGTGGCTCTGCGAAATTCCGGTTTTGAATTCCGTTGTTGATCCCTCTTGAGCATGTATGCTTCTGCTACTTGTTCTACATCACACTTCCTTCCGCAAACAGCGAAACGCTTTGACTCGGGTGAGTTTCGCGGCATTCCGACTTCGATGCCCCGGTTGCCGAAATTCAGTTGCCTTTGAATTTCGGGTGATCCCTCTTGAGCATGTATGCTTCTGCTACTTGTTCTACATCACACTTCCTTCCGCAAAATGCGAAACGCTTTGACTCGGTGAGTTTCGCGGCATTCCGACTTCGATGCCCCGGTTGCCGAAATTCAGTTGCCTTTGAATTTCGGGTGATCCCTCTTGAGCATGTATGCTTCTGCTACTTGTTCTACATCACACTTCCTTCCGCAAATGGCGAAACGCTTTGACTCGGTGAGTTTCGCGGCATTCCGACTTCGATGCCCCGGTTGCCGAAATTCAGTTGCCTTTGAATTTCGGGTGATCCCTCTTGAGCATGTACGCTTCTGCTACTTGTTCTACATCACACTTCCTTCCGCAAACGGCGAAACGCTTTGACTCGGTGAGTTTCGCGGCATTCCGACTTCGATGCCCGGTTGCCGAAATTCAGTTGCCTTTGAATTTCGGGTGATCCCTCTTGAGCATGTATGCTTCTGCTACTTGTTCTACATCACACTTCCTTCCGCAAACGGCGAAACGCTTTGACTCGGTGAGTTTCGCGGCATTCCGACTTCGATGCCCCGGTTGCCGAAATTCAGTTGCCTTTGAATTTCGGGTGATCCCTCTTGAGCATGTATGCTTCTGCTACTTGTTCTACATCACACTTCCTTCCGCAAACGGCGAAACGCTTTGACTCGGTGAGTTTCGCGGCATTCCGACTTCGATGCCCGGTTGCCGAAATTCAGTTGCCTTTGAATTTCGGGTGATCCCTCTTGAGCATGTATGCTTCTGCTACTTGTTCTACATCACACTTTCTTCCGCAAACGCGAAACGCTTTGACTCGGTGAGTTTCGCGGCATTCCGACTTCGATGCCCCGGTTGCCGAAATTCAGTTGCCTTTGAATTTCGGGTGATCCCTCTTGAGCATGTATGCTTCTGCTACTTGTTCTACATCACACTTCCTTCCGCAAACGGCGAAACGCTTTGACTCGGTGAGTTTCGCGGCATTCCGACTTCGATGCCCCGGTTGCCGAAATTCAGTTGCCTTTGAATTTCGGGTGATCCCTCTTGAGCATGTATGCTTCTGCTACTTGTTCTACATCACACTTCCTTCCGCAAACGGCGAAACGCTTTGACTCGGTGAGTTTCGCGGCATTCCGACTTCGATGCCCCGGTTGCCGAAATTCAGTTGCCTTTGAATTTCGGGTGATCCCTCTTGAGCATGTATGCTTCTGCTACTTGTTCTACATCACACTTCCTTCCGCAAACGGCGAAACGCTTTGACTCGGTGAGTTTCGCGGCATTCCGACTTCGATGCCCGGTTGCCGAAATTCAGTTGCCTTTGAATTTCGGGTGATCCCTCTTGAGCATGTATGCTTCTGCTACTTGTTCTACATCATCACTCTTCCTTCCGCAAACGGCGAAACGCTTTGACTCGGTGAGTTTCGCGGCATTCCGACTTCGATGCCCCGGTTGCCGAAATTCAGTTGCCTTTGAATTTCGGGTGATCCCTCTTGAGCATGTATGCTTCTGCTACTTGTTCTACATCACACTTCTTCCGCAAACAGCGAAACGCTTTGACTCGGTGAGTTTCGCGGCATTCCGACTTCGATGCCCGGTTGCCGAAATTCAGTTGCCTTTGAATTTCGGGTGATCCCTCTTGAGCATGTATGCTTCTGCTACTTGTTCTACATCACACTTCTTCCGCAAACGGCGAAACGCTTTGACTCGGTGAGTTTCGCGGCATTCCGACTTCGATGCCCCGGTTGCCGAAATTCAGTTGCCTTTGAATTTCGGGTGATCCCTCTTGAGCATGTATGCTTCTGCTACTTGTTCTACATCACACTTCCTTCCGCAAACGGCGAAACGCTTTGACTCGGTGAGTTTCGCGGCATTCCGACTTCGATGCCCCGGTTGCCGAAATTCAGTTGCCTTTGAATTTCGGGTGATCCCTCTTGAGCATGTATGCTTCTGCTACTTGTTCTACATCACACTTCCTTCCGCAAACGGCGAAACGCTTTGACTCGGTGAGTTTCGCGGCATTCCGACTTCGATGCCCCGGTTGCCGAAATTCAGTTGCCTTTGAATTTCGGGTGATCCCTCTTGAGCATGTATGCTTCTGCTACTTGTTCTACATCACACTTCCTTCCGCAAACAGCGAAACGCTTTGACTCGGTGAGTTTCGCGGCATTCCGACTTCGATGCCCGGTTGCCGAAATTCAGTTGCCTTTGAATTTCGGGTGATCCCTCTTGAGCATGTATGCTTCTGCTACTTGTTCTACATCACACTTCCTTCCGCAAACGGCGAAACGCTTTGACTCGGTGAGTTTCGCGGCATTCCGACTTCGATGCCCCGGTTGCCGAAATTCAGTTGCCTTTGAATTTCGGGTGATCCCTCTTGAGCATGTATGCTTCTGCTACTTGTTCTACATCACACTTCCTTCCGCAAACGGCGAAACGCTTTGACTCGGTGAGTTTCGCGGCATTCCGACTTCGATGCCCCGGTTGCCGAAATTCAGTTGCCTTTGAATTTCGGGTGATCCCTCTTGAGCATGTATGCTTCTGCTACTTGTTCTACATCACACTTCTTCCGCAAAAGCGAAACGCTTTGACTCGGTGAGTTTTCGGCATTCCGACTTCGATGCCCCGGTTGCCGAAATTCAGTTGCCTTTGAATTTCGGGTGATCCCTCTTGAGCATGTATGCTTCTGCTACTTGTTCTACATCACACTTCCTTCCGCAAACGGCGAAACGCTTTGACTCGGTGAGTTTCGCGGCATTCCGACTTCGATGCCCCGGTTGCCGAAATTCAGTTGCCTTTGAATTTCGGGTGATCCCTCTTGAGCATGTATGCTTCTGCTACTTGTTCTACATCACACTTCCTTCCGCAAACGGCGAAACGCTTTGACTCGGTGAGTTTCGCGGCATTCCGACTTCGATGCCCGGTTGCCGAAATTCAGTTGCCTTTGAATTTCGGGTGATCCCTCTTGAGCATGTATGCTTCTGCTACTTGTTCTACATCACTCTTCCTTCCGCAAACGCGAAACGCTTTGACTCGGTGAGTTTCGCGGCATTCCGACTTCGATGCCCCGGTTGCCGAAATTCAGTTGCCTTTGAATTTCGGGTGATCCCTCTTGAGCATGTATGCTTCTGCTACTTGTTCTACATCACACTTCCTTCCGCAAACAGCGAAACGCTTTGACTCGGTGAGTTTCGCGGCATTCCGACTTCGATGCCCCGGTTGCCGAAATTCAGTTGCCTTTGAATTTCGGGTGATCCCTCTTGAGCATGTATGCTTCTGCTACTTGTTCTACATCACACTTCCTTCCGCAAACGGCGAAACGCTTTGACTCGGTGAGTTTCGCGGCATTCCGACTTCGATGCCCCGGTTGCCGAAATTCAGTTGCCTTTGAATTTCGGGTGATCCCTCTTGAGCATGTATGCTTCTGCTACTTGTTCTACATCACACTTCCTTCCGCAAACGGCGAAACGCTTTGACTCGGTGAGTTTCGCGGCATTCCGACTTCGATGCCCCGGTTGCCGAAATTCAGTTGCCTTTGAATTTCGGGTGATCCCTCTTGAGCATGTATGCTTCTGCTACTTGTTCTACATCAACTTCCTTCCGCAAACGGCGAAACGCTTTGACTCGGTGAGTTTCGCGGCATTCCGACTTCGATGCCCCGGTTGCCGAAATTCAGTTGCCTTTGAATTTCGGGTGATCCCTCTTGAGCATGTATGCTTCTGCTACTTGTTCTACATCACACTTCCTTCCGCAAACGGCGAAACGCTTTGACTCGGTGAGTTTCGCGGCATTCCGACTTCGATGCCCCGGTTGCCGAAATTCAGTTGCCTTTGAATTTCGGGTGATCCCTCTTGAGCATGTATGCTTCTGCTACTTGTTCTACATCACACTTCCTTCCGCAAACGGCGAAACGCTTTGACTCGGTGAGTTTCGCGGCATTCCGACTTCGATGCCCCGGTTGCCGAAATTCAGTTGCCTTTGAATTTCGGGTGATCCCTCTTGAGCATGTATGCTTCTGCTACTTGTTCTACATCACACTTCCTTCCGCAAACGGCGAAACGCTTTGACTCGGTGAGTTTCGCGGCATTCCGACTTCGATGCCCCGGTTGCCGAAATTCAGTTGCCTTTGAATTTCGGGTGATCCCTCTTGAGCATGTATGCTTCTGCTACTTGTTCTACATCACACTTCCTTCCGCAAACGGCGAAACGCTTTGACTCGGTGAGTTTCGCGGCATTCCGACTTCGATGCCCCGGTTGCCGAAATTCAGTTGCCTTTGAATTTCGGGTGATCCCTCTTGAGCATGTATGCTTCTGCTACTTGTTCTACATCACACTTCCTTCCGCAAACGGCGAAACGCTTTGACTCGGTGAGTTTCGCGGCATTCCGACTTCGATGCCCCGGTTGCCGAAATTCAGTTGCCTTTGAATTTCGGGTGATCCCTCTTGAGCATGTATGCTTCTGCTACTTGTTCTACATCACACTTCCTTCCGCAAACGGCGAAACGCTTTGACTCGGTGAGTTTCGCGGCATTCCGACTTCGATGCCCCGTTGCCGAAATTCAGTTGCCTTTGAATTTCGGGTGATCCCTCTTGAGCATGTATGCTTCTGCTACTTGTTCTACATCACACTTCCTTCCGCAAACGGCGAAACGCTTTGACTCGGTGAGTTTCGCGGCATTCCGACTTCGATGCCCCGGTTGCCGAAATTCAGTTGCCTTTGAATTTCGGGTGATCCCTCTTGAGCATGTATGCTTCTGCTACTTGTTCTACATCACACTTCCTTCCGCAAACGGCGAAACGCTTTGACTCGGTGAGTTTCGCGGCATTCCGACTTCGATGCCCCGGTTGCCGAAATTCAGTTGCCTTTGAATTTCGGGTGATCCCTCTTGAGCATGTATGCTTCTGCTACTTGTTCTACATCACACTTCCTTCCGCAAACGGCGAAACGCTTTGACTCGGTGAGTTTCGCGGCATTCCGACTTCGATGCCCCGGTTGCCGAAATTCAGTTGCCTTTGAATTTCGGGTGATCCCTCTTGAGCATGTATGCTTCTGCTACTTGTTCTACATCACACTTCCTTCCGCAAAGGCGAAACGCTTTGACTCGGTGAGTTTCGCGGCATTCCGACTTCGATGCCCCGGTTGCCGAAATTCAGTTGCCTTTGAATTTCGGGTGATCCCTCTTGAGCATGTATGCTTCTGCTACTTGTTCTACATCACACTTCCTTCCGCAAACGGCGAAACGCTTTGACTCGGTGAGTTTCGCGGCATTCCGACTTCGATGCCCCGGTTGCCGAAATTCAGTTGCCTTTGAATTTCGGGTGATCCCTCTTGAGCATGTATGCTTCTGCTACTTGTTCTACATCACACTTCCTTCCGCAAACGGCGAAACGCTTTGACTCGGTGAGTTTCGCGGCATTCCGACTTCGATGCCCCGGTTGCCGAAATTCAGTTGCCTTTGAATTTCGGGTGATCCCTCTTGAGCATGTATGCTTCTGCTACTTGTTCTACATCACACTTCCTTCCGCAAACGGCGAAACGCTTTGACTCGGTGAGTTTCGCGGCATTCCGACTTCGATGCCCCGGTTGCCGAAATTCAGTTGCCTTTGAATTTCGGGTGATCCCTCTTGAGCATGTATGCTTCTGCTACTTGTTCTACATCACACTTCCTTCCGCAAACGGCGAAACGCTTTGACTCGGTGAGTTTCGCGGCATTCCGACTTCGATGCCCCGGTTGCCGAAATTCAGTTGCCTTTGAATTTCGGGTGATCCCTCTTGAGCATGTATGCTTCTGCTACTTGTTCTACATCACACTTCCTTCCGCAAACGGCGAAACGCTTTGACTCGGTGAGTTTCGCGGCATTCCGACTTCGATGCCCCGGTTGCCGAAATTCAGTTGCCTTTGAATTTCGGGTGATCCCTCTTGAGCATGTATGCTTCTGCTACTTGTTCTACATCACACTTCCTTCCGCAAACGGCGAAACGCTTTGACTCGGTGAGTTTCGCGGCATTCCGACTTCGATGCCCCGGTTGCCGAAATTCAGTTGCCTTTGAATTTCGGGTGATCCCTCTTGAGCATGTATGCTTCTGCTACTTGTTCTACATCACACTTCCTTCCGCAAACGGCGAAACGCTTTGACTCGGTGAGTTTCGCGGCATTCCGACTTCGATGCCCCGGTTGCCGAAATTCAGTTGCCTTTGAATTTCGGGTGATCCCTCTTGAGCATGTATGCTTCTGCTACTTGTTCTACATCACACTTCCTTCCGCAAACGGCGAAACGCTTTGACTCGGTGAGTTTCGCGGCATTCCGACTTCGATGCCCCGGTTGCCGAAATTCAGTTGCCTTTGAATTTCGGGTGATCCCTCTTGAGCATGTATGCTTCTGCTACTTGTTCTACATCACACTTCCTTCCGCAAACGGCGAAACGCTTTGACTCGGTGAGTTTCGCGGCATTCCGACTTCGATGCCCCGGTTGCCGAAATTCAGTTGCCTTTGAATTTCGGGTGATCCCTCTTGAGCATGTATGCTTCTGCTACTTGTTCTACATCACACTTCCTTCCGCAAACGGCGAAACGCTTTGACTCGGTGAGTTTCGCGGCATTCCGACTTCGATGCCCCGGTTGCCGAAATTCAGTTGCCTTTGAATTTCGGGTGATCCCTCTTGAGCATGTATGCTTCTGCTACTTGTTCTACATCACACTTCCTTCCGCAAACGGCGAAACGCTTTGACTCGGTGAGTTTCGCGGCATTCCGACTTCGATGCCCGGTTGCCGAAATTCAGTTGCCTTTGAATTTCGGGTGATCCCTCTTGAGCATGTATGCTTCTGCTACTTGTTCTACATCACACTTCCTTCCGCAAACGGCGAAACGCTTTGACTCGGTGAGTTTCGCGGCATTCCGACTTCGATGCCCCGGTTGCCGAAATTCAGTTGCCTTTGAATTTCGGGTGATCCCTCTTGAGCATGTATGCTTCTGCTACTTGTTCTACATCACACTTCCTTCCGCAAACGGCGAAACGCTTTGACTCGGTGAGTTTCGCGGCATTCCGACTTCGATGCCCCGGTTGCCGAAATTCAGTTGCCTTTGAATTTCGGGTGATCCCTCTTGAGCATGTATGCTTCTGCTACTTGTTCTACATCACACTTCCTTCCGCAAACGGCGAAACGCTTTGACTCGGTGAGTTTCGCGGCATTCCGACTTCGATGCCCCGGTTGCCGAAATTCAGTTGCCTTTGAATTTCGGGTGATCCCTCTTGAGCATGTATGCTTCTGCTACTTGTTCTACATCACTTCCTTCCGCAAACGGCGAAACGCTTTGACTCGGTGAGTTTCGCGGCATTCCGACTTCGATGCCCCGGTTGCCGAAATTCAGTTGCCTTTGAATTTCGGGTGATCCCTCTTGAGCATGTATGCTTCTGCTACTTGTTCTACATCACACTTCCTTCCGCAAACGGCGAAACGCTTTGACTCGGTGAGTTTCGCGGCATTCCGACTTCGATGCCCGGTTGCCGAAATTCAGTTGCCTTTGAATTTCGGGTGATCCCTCTTGAGCATGTATGCTTCTGCTACTTGTTCTACATCACACTTCCTTCCGCAAACGGCGAAACGCTTTGACTCGGTGAGTTTCGCGGCATTCCGACTTCGATGCCCCGGTTGCCGAAATTCAGTTGCCTTTGAATTTCGGGTGATCCCTCTTGAGCATGTATGCTTCTGCTACTTGTTCTACATCACACTTCCTTCCGCAAACAGCGAAACGCTTTGACTCGGTGAGTTTCGCGGCATTCCGACTTCGATGCCCGGTTGCCGAAATTCAGTTGCCTTTGAATTTCGGGTGATCCCTCTTGAGCATGTATGCTTCTGCTACTTGTTCTACATCACACTTCCTTCCGCAAACGGCGAAACGCTTTGACTCGGTGAGTTTCGCGGCATTCCGACTTCGATGCCCCGGTTGCCGAAATTCAGTTGCCTTTGAATTTCGGGTGATCCCTCTTGAGCATGTATGCTTCTGCTACTTGTTCTACATCACACTTCCTTCCGCAAACGGCGAAACGCTTTGACTCGGTGAGTTTCGCGGCATTCCGACTTCGATGCCCCGGTTGCCGAAATTCAGTTGCCTTTGAATTTCGGGTGATCCCTCTTGAGCATGTATGCTTCTGCTACTTGTTCTACATCACACTTCCTTCCGCAAACGGCGAAACGCTTTGACTCGGTGAGTTTCGCGGCATTCCGACTTCGATGCCCCGGTTGCCGAAATTCAGTTGCCTTTGAATTTCGGGTGATCCCTCTTGAGCATGTATGCTTCTGCTACTTGTTCTACATCACACTTCCTTCCGCAAACGGCGAAACGCTTTGACTCGGTGAGTTTCGCGGCATTCCGACTTCGATGCCCCGGTTGCCGAAATTCAGTTGCCTTTGAATTTCGGGTCATCCCTCTTGAGCATGTATGATTCTGCTACTTGTTCTACATCACCCTTCCTTCCTGAAACAGCGAAAAACGCTTTGAACTCGATGAGTTTCGCGGCATTCGAACTCGCGATGCCCCAAAGTTGCCGTAAATTCAGTTGCCTTTGAGTTTAGGGTGATCCATCTTGAGCATGTATGCTTCTGCTACTTGTTCTACATCACCACTTCCTTCGCCAAATGGCCGAAAACGCTTTTTTGGACTCGGTGAGTTTCGCGGCATTCCGACTTCGATTGCCCTGTTTGTTGCCGAATTTCAGATGCCTTTGAATATTCAGATGATCCTTCTTGAGGATGTATGCTTCTGCTACTTGTTCTACATCACACTTTCTTCCGCACAAATGGGCGTAACGCTCTTGACTCGGTGAGTTTCGCGGCCATTTCCGCCTTCGATTGCCCGATTGCCGAAATTATGTTGCCTTTGATTTTCGGGTGCTCCCTATTTGGCATGTAGGCTTCTGCTACTTTTTCTACATCACACTTCCTTCCCGCAAAACAGCGGAACGCCTTTGACTCGGTGAGTTTCACGGCATTCCGACTTTCGATTGCCCCGGTTGCCAGAAATTCAGTTGCCTTTGAATTTCGGGTGATCCCTCTTGTGAATGTATGCTTCTGATACTTGTTCTACATCACTATTCCTTCCGCAAAGGGCGTAACGCTTTGGACTCGTTTGAGTTTCTCGGCATTCGGACTTCGACTTACCCCCGGTTGCCGAAATTTAGATGCCTTTTGAATTTAGGTTGTGATCCCTCTTGAGCATGTATGCTTCTGCTACTTGTTCTACATCAACAATTCCTTCCGCAATGAGCGAAAAGCTTTGACTCGGTTGAAGTTTCACGGCATTTCCGAACTCGATGCCCCAGTTTGCGAAATTCAGTTGACTTTGAATTTCAGGTGATCCCTCTTGAGCATGTATGCCTTTGCTAACGTGTTCTTACATCACACTTCCTTCGGCAAACAGCGAAATCGCTTTGGACTCGGCGCTCGATGATTTTATCGGCATTCCGAATTCGATGCCCCGGTTTGCCGAAATTCCGTTGCCTTTGAATTTCGGTAGTGATCCCTCTTGAGCATGTATGCTTCAGCTACTTGTTGTACATCAGACTTCCTTCCGCAAATGGCGAAACGCTTTGACTCGGTGAGTTTCGCGGCATTCCGACTTCGATTGCCTCCGAGTTGCTCGAAATTTAGATGCCTTTTGAAATTTTCTGATGATCCCTTTTGAGGATGTATGCTTCTGCTACTTGTTCTACATCACACTTCCTTCCGCAAATGGCGAAACGCTGTGGACTCGGTGAGTTTCGCGGCATTCCGACATCGATGCCCGGTTTGTCGAAATTCTGTTGCCTTTGAAATTCGAGTGATCCCCCCTTGAGCATAGTATGCTTCTTGCTACTTGTTGTACATCACACTTCCTTCCGGAAACAGCGAATGCTTTGACTCGATGTGTTTCGCGGCATTCCGACTTCGATTGCCCCGGTTTCTGAAATTCAGTTGCCTTTGAATTTGGGTGTGATCCCTCGTGAGCATGTATGCGTCTTGCTAATTGTGCTACATCACAAAATTCCTTCCAGCAATGGCGAAACGCTTTGACTCGGTGAGTTTCGCGGGCCTTCGCACTTCGAATGCCCCGGTTGCCGAAATTCAGTTACCTTTGAATTTCGGGTGATCCCTCTTGAGCATGTATGCTTCTGCTGCTTGTTCTACATCACACTTCCTTCCGGAAACAGCGAAACACTTTGACTCGATGATTTTCTCGGCATTCCGAATTCGATGCCCCGGTTGCCGAAATTCAGTTGCCTTTGAATTTCGGGTGATCCCTCTTGAGCATGTATGCTTCTGCTACTTGTTGTACATCACACTTCCTTCCGCAAATGGCGAAACGCTTTGACTCGGTGAGTTTCGCGGCATTCCGACTTCGATGCCCCGGTGCCGAAATTTAGATGCCTTTGAATTTCAGCTGATCCCTTTTGAGGATGTACGCTTCTGCTACTTGTTCTACATCACACTTCCTTCCGCAAATGGCGAAACGCTTTGACTCGGTGAGTTTCGCGGCATTCCGACTTCGATGCCCCGGTTGCCGAAATTTAGATGCCTTTGAATTTCAGCTGATCCCTTTTGAGGATGTATGCTTCTGCTACTTGTTCTACATCACAATTCCTTCCGCAAAGAGCGAAACGCTTTGACTTGGTGAGTTTCGCGGCATTCCGAACTCGATGCCCCGGTTGCCGAAATTCAGTTGCCTTTGAATTTCAGGTGATCCCTCTTGAGCATGTATGCTTCTGCTACTTGTTCTACATCATAATTCCTTCCGGAAACAGCGAAACGCTTTGACTCGATGAGTTTCGCGGCATTCCGACTTCGATGCCCCGGTTTCTGAAATTCAGTTGCCTTTGAATTTCGGGTGATCCCTCTTGAGCATGTATGCCTCTGCTACTTGTTGTACATCACACTTCCTTCCGCAAAGGGCCGAATCGCTTTGACTCGGTGAGTTTCGCGGCATTTTGACTTCGATGCCCCCCGGTTGCCGAAATTTTGATGCCTTTGAATTTCAGCTGAGCCTTCTTGAGGATGTATGCTTCTGCTACTTGGTCAACATCACTCTTCCTTCCGCAAATGGCGAAACGCTTTGACTTCGGGTGAGGTTCGCGGGCATTCCCGACTGCGATGCCCCGCTTGGCGAAATGCAGGTTTTTGCGGGCCCTTTTTTGGATTTTCGGGGGTGGTTCCTTCTTTGGAAGCATGTATGCTTCTGCTACTTGTTCTACATCACACTTCCTTATGCAAAGGGCGTAACGCTTTGAGTCGATGAGTTTCGCTGCATTCCGATCATCAGAATGCCCCGGTTGCCGAAAATTCAGTTGCCTTTGGAATTTCGGGTGATCCCTGTTGAGAATGTATGCTTCTGGTACGTTGTTCTTCATTCACACTTCCTAACGCAAAGGGCGCAACGCTTTGACTCGGTGGGTTTTCGCGGGCATTCCGGTCTACGATTGGCACCGCTTGCCGATATTCAGTTGCCTTTGCTTTCGGTTGTGATCCTTGTTGAGCGTGTATGCTTCTTGCTACTTGTTCTACATCACACTTCCTTCCGCAAAAAAATCAGCGAAACGCTTTGACTCGGTGAGTCTTCAACGGCATTCCGATCTTCGATGCCACGGTTGCCGAAATTCAGTTGCCTTTGAATTTGGTGTGATCCCTTTTGAGCATGTATGCTTCTGCTACTTGTTCTACATCAACACTTCCTTCCGCAAACAGCGTAAACGTTTTGACTCGATGGGTTTCTCGGCATTCCGACTTCGATACCCCGGTTGCCGAAATTCAGTTCCATTTGAAGTTCGGGTGGACCATCTTTGAGAATGTGTGCTTCTGCTACTTGTTGTACATCTTCAAATTCTTTTCCGCAAAGAGCGAAACGCTTTGACGCGTGTGAGTTTCGCGGCATTACGACTTCGAATGCCCCAGTTGCCGAAATTCAGTTGCCTTTTGAAATTTCGGGTGATCCCTCTTGAGCATGTATGCTTCTGCTACTTGCTTTCTACATCACATTTCCTTCCGCAAACAGCGAAACGATTTGACTCGATGAGTTTCGCTCGGGCGTTTCCGACTTTGATGTCCCTGATTGTCGAAATTCCGTTGCCTTTGTATTTCAGGTGATCCCTTTTGAGTATGTAGGCTTCTGCTACTTGTTTCTACATCTCTATTCCTCCGCAAATGGCGAAACGCTTTGACTCGGTGAGTATCGCGGCATTCCGACTTCGATGCCCCGGTTGTCGAAATTCAGTTGCCTTTGAATTTCGGGTGATCCCTCTTGAGCATTTATGCTTCTGCTACTTGTTCTACATCACACTTCCTTCGGCAAACAGCGAAACGCTTTTAGTCGATGAGTTTCGCGGCATTCCGACATCGATGCCCCGGTTGCTGAAATTCAGTTGCCTTTGAATTTCGGGTGATCCCTTTTGAGCATGTATGCTTCTGCTACTTGTTCTACATCACACTTCCTAACGTAAAGGGCGAAACGCTTTGAGTCGGTGAGTTTCGCGGCATTCCGACTTCGATGCCCCGGTTCCTGAAATTTAGATGCCTTTGAATTTCAGCTGATCCCTTTTGAGGATGTATGCTTCTGCTACTTGTTCTACATCACAATTCCTTCCGCAAAGAGCGAAACGCTTTGACTCGGTGAGTTTCGCGGCATTCCGAATCGGATGCCCGGTTTGCGAAATTCTGTTTGCCTTTGAATTTCAGGTGATCCCTCTTTGAAAATGTATGCTTCTGCTACTTGATTCTACATCACACTTCCTTTCCGGAAACAGCGAAACGCTTTGGACTCGTTGTTTTCGCGGGCATTTCCGACTTCGATTGCCCCGGTTTATGAAATTCAGTTGCCTTTGAATTTTCGGGTGTTCCCTCCTTGAGCATGTATGCCTCTGCTACTTGTTGTACATCACACTTCCTTCCGCAAAGGGCGAAACGCTTTGACTCGGTGAGTTTCGCGGCATTCCGAACTCGACAGCCCCGTGGTTGCCGAAATTCAGTTGCCTTTGAATTTCGGCGTGATCCCTTTTGAGGGATGTCATGCTTCTGCTACTTGTTCTACATCACTCTTCCTTCCGAAAATGGCGAAACGCTTTGACGTCTCTTGAGTGAGTTTCGCGGCATTCCGACTTCGAATGCCCCGATTGTCGAAATTCAGTTGCCTTTGAATTTCGGGTGATCCCTCTTGAGGCATGTATGCTTCTGGTACTTGTTCTACATCACACTTCTCTTTGCAAAGGGCGTAACGCTTTGAGTCGATGAGTTTCGCTGGCATTCCGAATTCGATGCCATTGCCCGATATTCAGTTGCCTTTGAATTTCGGTGTGGATTCCCTGTTGTGCATGTATGCTTCTGCTACTTCTTCTACATCACACTTCCTAACGCAAACAAGGGCGTAACGCTGTGATCTCAGGGTGAGTTTCGCGGCATTCCGACTTCGATGTCCCGGCTGCCGAAATTCAGTTGCCTTTGAATTTCGGGGTGATCCTTCTTGAGCATGTTTGCTTCTGGCTACTTGTTCATACATCACACTTCTTCCGCAAACAGCGAAACGCTTTGACTCGGTGCGTTTACGGCATTCCGACTTCGTATGCCCCGGTTGCCGAAATTCAGATGCCTTTGAATTTCAGCTGATCCCTTTTGAGGATGTATGCTTCTCCTACTTGTTCTACATCACAATTCCTTCCACAAAGAGCGAAACGCTTTGACTCGGTGAGTTTCGCGGCATTCCGAACTCGATGCCCCGGTTGCCGAAATTCTGTTAAATTTGAAATTTGGCGTGTGATCCCTCATTGAGCAGGTATGCTTCTGCTAATTGTTCTACATCAATACTTCCTTCGGAACAGCGACAAACGCTTTGACTCCGTTGATTTTCTCGGCATTCCGACTTCGATGCACTCCGGTTGCCGAAATTCAGTTGCCTTTGAATTTCGGGTGATCCCTCTTGAGCATGTTTGCTTCTGCTACTTGTTGACATCACACTTTCATTCTCGCAAATGGCGAAAACGCTTTGACTTACGGAGGTGAGTTTCGCGGCATTCCGACTTCGATGCCCGGGGGTCCCGAAATTTTAGTTGCCTTTTTGAATTTCAGCTGATCCCTTTTGAGGATTGTTAGCTTATGCTACTTGTTTCTACATCTACTTCCTTCCGCAAATGGCGAAACTGTTTGACCTCAGGTGAGTAGCGCGGCATTCCGACTTCGATTGCCCCGGTTGCCGAATTTCAGATGCCTTTGAATTTCAGCTGTTGATACTTCTTGAGGAGGTATGCTTCTGCTACTTGTTCTACATCACTTACTTCCTTCCGCAAAAGAGCGAAACGGCTTTGACTTGCGTGAGTTTTCGCGGCATTCCGAACGCGATGCCCCGGTTGCCGAAATTCAGTTGCCTTTGAATTTCGGTGTGATCCTTCTGGAGCATGGTTGCTTCTGATACTTGTTATACATCACTCTTTCCTTCCGCAAAAGGGCGTAAAGCTTTGACTCGTTGTGTTTCTGGCACCATTCCGATCTTCGATACCCCGGCTTTGCCGAAATTTAGTTGCCTTTGAATTTCGGGTGATCACATCTTGTGCATGTATGCGTCTGATACTTGTTCTACATCGCAATTCTCTTCCGCAAAGAGCGAAAACGCTTTGAATCGGTGAGTTTCAATGCATTCCGAACTCGATGCCCAAGTTGCCGAAATTCAGTTGCTTTGGTATTTTGGGTGATCCCTCTTGAGCATGTATGCTTCTGCTACTTGTTCTATCTTCACACTTCCTTCCGGGAAACAGCAAAATGCTTAGACTCGATGAGTTTCGCGGCATTCCGACTTCGATGCCCCGGTTGCCGAAATTCAGTTGCCTTTGAATTTCGGGTGATCCCTCTTGAGCATGTATGCTTCTGCTACTTGTTCTACATCACACTTCCTCCGCAAAGGCGAAACGCTTTGACTCGGTGAGTTTCGCGGCATTCCGACTTCGATGCCCGGTTGCCGAAATTCAGTTGCCTTTGAATTTGGGTGATCCTCTTGAGCATGTATGCTTCTGCTACTTGTTCTACATCACACTTCCTTCCGCAAACAGCGAAACGCTTTGACTCGGTGATTTTCGCGGCATTCCGACTTCGATGCCCCGGTTGCCGAAATTCATTTGCTTTTGAATTTCGGGTGATCCCTCTTGAGCATGTATGCTTCTGCTACTTGTTCTACATCACAATCTCTTCCGGAAACGGCGAAACGCTTTGACTCGTGAGTTTCGCGGCATCCAATTTGGATTCCCCGGTTGCCGAAATTCAGTTGCCTTTTGAATTTCGGTGATCCCTCTTGAGCATTATGCTTCTGCTACTTGTTCTACATCACATTCCATCCGCAAACAGCGAAACG
>CM055355.1:516790-541137 GCA_029228515.1 Populus alba x Populus x berolinensis | reverse complement strand
GACTTCGATGTGGTTGCCGAAATTCAGTTGCCTTTGATTTCGGGATCCCTCTTGAGCATGTATGCTTCTGCTACTTGTTCTACATCAGACTTCTTCCGCAAACGGCGAAACGCTTTGACTCGGTGAGTTTCGCGGCATTCCGACTTCGATGCCCGGTTGCCGAAATTCAGTTGCCTTTGAATTTCGGGTGATCCCTCTTGAGCATGTATGCTTCTGCTACTTGTTCTACATCAGACTTCTTCCGCAAACGGCGAAACGCTTTGACTCGGTGAGTTTCGCGGCATTCCGACTTCGATGCCCCGGTTGCCGAAATTCAGTTGCCTTTGAATTTCGGGTGATCCCTCTTGAGCATGTATGCTTCTGCTACTTGTTCTACATCAGACTTCTTCCGCAAACGGCGAAACGCTTTGACTCGGTGAGTTTCGCGGCATTCCGACTTCGATGCCCCGGTTGCCGAAATTCAGTTGCCTTTGAATTTCGGGTGATCCCTCTTGAGCATGTATGCTTCTGCTACTTGTTCTACATCAGACTTCTTCCGCAAACGGCGAAACGCTTTGACTCGGTGAGTTTCGCGGCATTCCGACTTCGATGCCCCGGTTGCCGAAATTCAGTTGCCTTTGAATTTCGGGTGATCCCTCTTGAGCATGTATGCTTCTGCTACTTGTTCTACATCAGACTTCTTCCGCAAACGGCGAAACGCTTTGACTCGGTGAGTTTCGCGGCATTCCGACTTCGATGCCCCGTTGCCGAAATTCAGTTGCCTTTGAATTTCGGGTGATCCCTCTTGAGCATGTATGCTTCTGCTACTTGTTCTACATCAGACTTTTCCGCAAACGGCGAAACGCTTTGACTCGGTGAGTTTCGCGGCATTCCGACTTCGATGCCCCGGTTGCCGAAATTCAGTTGCCTTTGAATTTCGGGTGATCCCTCTTGAGCATGTATGCTTCTGCTACTTGTTCTACATCAGACTTCTTCCGCAAACGCGAAACGCTTTGACTCGGTGAGTTTCGCGGCATTCCGACTTCGATGCCCCGGTTGCCGAAATTCAGTTGCCTTTGAATTTCGGGTGATCCCTCTTGAGCATGTATGCTTCTGCTACTTGTTCTACTCACACTTCAATTTCTTCCGCAAACGGCGAAACGCTTTGACTCGGTGAGTTTCGCGGCATTCCGACTTCGATGCCCCGGTTGCCGAAATTCAGTTGCCTTTGAATTTCGGGTGATCCCTCTTGAGCATGTATGCTTCTGCTACTTGTTCTACATCAGACTTCTTCCGCAAACGGCGAAACGCTTTGACTCGGTGAGTTTCGCGGCATTCCGACTTCGATGCCCCGGTTGCCGAAATTCAGTTGCCTTTGAATTTCGGGTGATCCCTCTTGAGCATGTATGCTTCTGCTACTTGTTCTACATCAACTTCTTCCGCAAACGCGAAACGCTTTGACTCGGTGAGTTTCGCGGCATTCCGACTTCGATGCCCCGGTTGCCGAAATTCAGTTGCCTTTGAATTTCGGTGATCCCTCTTGAGCATGTATGCTTCTGCTACTTGTTCTACATCAGACTTCTTCCGCAAACGGCGAAACGCTTTGACTCGGTGAGTTTCGCGGCATTCCGACTTCGATGCCCCGTTTGCCGAAATTCAGTTGCCTTTGAATTTCGGGTGATCCCTCTTGAGCATGTATGCTTCTGCTACTTGTTCTACATCAGACTTCTTCCGCAAACGGCGAAACGCTTTGACTCGGTGAGTTTCGCGGCATTCCGACTTCGATGCCGGTTGCCGAAATTCAGTTGCCTTTGAATTTCGGGTGATCCCTCTTGAGCATGTATGCTTCTGCTACTTGTTCTACATCAGACTTCTTCCGCAAACGGCGAAACGCTTTGACTCGGTGAGTTTCGCGGCATTCCGACTTCGATGCCCCGGTTGCCGAAATTCAGTTGCCTTTGAATTTCGGGTGATCCCTCTTGAGCATGTATGCTTCTGCTACTTGTTCTACATCACACTTCTTCCGCAAACGGCGAAACGCTTTGACTCGGTGAGTTTCGCGGCATTCCGACTTCGATGCCCCGGTTGCCGAAATTCAGTTGCCTTTGAATTTCGGTGATCCCTCTTGAGCATGTATGCTTCTGCTACTTGTTCTACATCAGACTTCTTCCGCAAACGGCGAAACGCTTTGACTCGGTGAGTTTCGCGGCATTCCGACTTCGATGCCCCGGTTGCCGAAATTCAGTTGCCTTTGAATTTCGGGTGATCCCTCTTGAGCATGTATGCTTCTGCTACTTGTTCTACATCAGACTTCTTCCGCAAACGGCGAAACGCTTTGACTCGGTGAGTTTCGCGGCATTCCGACTTCGATGCCCCGGTTGCCGAAATTCAGTTGCCTTTGAATTTCGGGTGATCCCTCTTGAGCATGTATGCTTCTGCTACTTGTTCTACATCATCTTTCTTCCGCAAACGGCGAAACGCTTTGACTCGGTGAGTTTCGCGGCATTCCGACTTCGATGCCCCGGTTGCCGAAATTCAGTTGCCTTTGAATTTCGGGTGATCCCTCTTGAGCATGTATGCTTCTGCTACTTGTTCTACATCAGACTTCTTTCCGCAAACGGCGAAACGCTTTGACTCGGTGAGTTTCGCGGCATTCCGACTTCGATGCCCGGTTGCCGAAATTCAGTTGCCTTTGAATTTCGGGTGATCCCTCTTGAGCATGTATGCTTCTGCTACTTGTTCTACATCAGACTTCTTCCGCAAACGGCGAAACGCTTTGACTCGGTGAGTTTCGCGGCATTCCGACTTCGATGCCCCGTTGCCGAAATTCAGTTGCCTTTGAATTTCGGGTGATCCCTCTTGAGCATGTATGCTTCTGCTACTTGTTCTACATCAGACTTTTCCGCAAACGCGAAACGCTTTGACTCGGTGAGTTTCGCGGCATTCCGACTTCGATGCCCCGGTTGCCGAAATTCAGTTGCCTTTGAATTTCGGTGTGATCCCTCTTGAGCATGTATGCTTCTGCTACTTGTTCTACATCAGACTTCTTCCGCAAACGCGAAACGCTTTGACTCGGTGAGTTTCGCGGCATTCCGACTTCGATGCCCCGGTTGCCGAAATTTTTTGAATTCAGTTTCCTTTGAATTCGGGTGATCCCTCTTGAATGTATGCTTCTGCTACTTGTTTAATCAGACTTCTTCCGCAAACGGAAACGCTTTGACTCGTGAGTTTCGCGGCATTCCGACTTCGATGCCCGGTTGCCGAAATTCAGTTGCTTTGAATTTCGGTGATCCCTCTTGAGCATGTATGCTTCTGCTACTTGTTCACATAGATTCTTCCGCAAACGGCGAAACGCTTTGACTCGGTGAGTTTCGCGGCATTCCGACTTCGATGCCCCGGTTGCCGAAATTCAGTTGCCTTTGAATTTCGGGTGATCCCTCTTGAGCATGTATGCTTCTGCTACTTGTTCTACATCAGACTTCTTCCGCAAACGGCGAAACGCTTTGACTCGGTGAGTTTCGCGGCATTCCGACTTCGATGCCCCGGTTGCCGAAATTCAGTTGCCTTTGAATTTCGGGTGATCCCTCTTGAGCATGTATGCTTCTGCTACTTGTTCTACATCAGACTTCTTCCGCAAACGGCGAAACGCTTTGACTCGGTGAGTTTCGCGGCATTCCGACTTCGATGCCCCGGTTGCCGAAATTCAGTTGCCTTTGAATTTCGGGTGATCCCTCTTGAGCATGTATGCTTCTGCTACTTGTTCTACATCAGACTTCTTCCGCAAACGGCGAAACGCTTTGACTCGGTGAGTTTCGCGGCATTCCGACTTCGATGCCCCGGTTGCCGAAATTCAGTTGCCTTTGAATTTCGGGTGATCCCTCTTGAGCATGTATGCTTCTGCTACTTGTTCTACATCAGACTTCCTTCCGCAAACGGCGAAACGCTTTGACTCGGTGAGTTTCGCGGCATTCCGACTTCGATGCCCCGGTTGCCGAAATTCAGTTGCCTTTGAATTTCGGGTGATCCCTCTTGAGCATGTATGCTTCTGCTACTTGTTCTACATCAGACTTCTTCCGCAAACGGCGAAACGCTTTGACTCGGTGAGTTTCGCGGCATTCCGACTTCGATGCCCCGGTTGCCGAAATTCAGTTGCCTTTGAATTTCGGGTGATCCCTCTTGAGCATGTATGCTTCTGCTACTTGTTCTACATCAGACTTCTTCCGCAAACGGCGAAACGCTTTGACTCGGTGAGTTTCGCGGCATTCCGACTTCGATGCCCCGGTTGCCGAAATTCAGTTGCCTTTGAATTTCGGGTGATCCCTCTTGAGCATGTATGCTTCTGCTACTTGTTCTACATCAGACTTCTTCCGCAAACGGCGAAACGCTTTGACTCGGTGAGTTTCGCGGCATTCCGACTTCGATGCCCCGGTTGCCGAAATTCAGTTGCCTTTGAATTTCGGGTGATCCCTCTTGAGCATGTATGCTTCTGCTACTTGTTCTACATCAGACTTCTTCCGCAAACGGCGAAACGCTTTGACTCGGTGAGTTTCGCGGCATTCCGACTTCGATGCCCCGGTTGCCGAAATTCAGTTGCCTTTGAATTTCGGGTGATCCCTCTTGAGCATGTATGCTTCTGCTACTTGTTCTACATCAGACTTCTTCCGCAAACGGCGAAACGCTTTGACTCGGTGAGTTTCGCGGCATTCCGACTTCGATGCCCCGGTTGCCGAAATTCAGTTGCCTTTGAATTTCGGGTGATCCCTCTTGAGCATGTATGCTTCTGCTACTTGTTCTACATCAGACTTCTTCCGCAAACGGCGAAACGCTTTGACTCGGTGAGTTTCGCGGCATTCCGACTTCGATGCCCCGGTTGCCGAAATTCAGTTGCCTTTGAATTTCGGGTGATCCCTCTTGAGCATGTATGCTTCTGCTACTTGTTCTACATCAGACTTCTTCCGCAAACGGCGAAACGCTTTGACTCGGTGAGTTTCGCGGCATTCCGACTTCGATGCCCCGGTTGCCGAAATTCAGTTGCCTTTGAATTTCGGGTGATCCCTCTTGAGCATGTATGCTTCTGCTACTTGTTCTACATCAGACTTCTTCCGCAAACGGCGAAACGCTTTGACTCGGTGAGTTTCGCGGCATTCCGACTTCGATGCCCCGGTTGCCGAAATTCAGTTGCCTTTGAATTTCGGGTGATCCCTCTTGAGCATGTATGCTTCTGCTACTTGTTCTACATCAGACTTCTTCCGCAAACGGCGAAACGCTTTGACTCGGTGAGTTTCGCGGCATTCCGACTTCGATGCCCCGGTTGCCGAAATTCAGTTGCCTTTGAATTTCGGGTGATCCCTCTTGAGCATGTATGCTTCTGCTACTTGTTCTACATCAGACTTCTTCCGCAAACGGCGAAACGCTTTGACTCGGTGAGTTTCGCGGCATTCCGACTTCGATGCCCCGGTTGCCGAAATTCAGTTGCCTTTGAATTTCGGGTGATCCCTCTTGAGCATGTATGCTTCTGCTACTTGTTCTACATCAGACTTCTTCCGCAAACGGCGAAACGCTTTGACTCGGTGAGTTTCGCGGCATTCCGACTTCGATGCCCCGGTTGCCGAAATTCAGTTGCCTTTGAATTTCGGGTGATCCCTCTTGAGCATGTATGCTTCTGCTACTTGTTCTACATCAGACTTCTTCCGCAAACGGCGAAACGCTTTGACTCGGTGAGTTTCGCGGCATTCCGACTTCGATGCCCCGGTTGCCGAAATTCAGTTGCCTTTGAATTTCGGGTGATCCCTCTTGAGCATGTATGCTTCTGCTACTTGTTCTACATCAGACTTCTTCCGCAAACGGCGAAACGCTTTGACTCGGTGAGTTTCGCGGCATTCCGACTTCGATGCCCCGGTTGCCGAAATTCAGTTGCCTTTGAATTTCGGGTGATCCCTCTTGAGCATGTATGCTTCTGCTACTTGTTCTACATCAGACTTCTTCCGCAAACGGCGAAACGCTTTGACTCGGTGAGTTTCGCGGCATTCCGACTTCGATGCCCCGGTTGCCGAAATTCAGTTGCCTTTGAATTTCGGGTGATCCCTCTTGAGCATGTATGCTTCTGCTACTTGTTCTACATCAGACTTCTTCCGCAAACGGCGAAACGCTTTGACTCGGTGAGTTTCGCGGCATTCCGACTTCGATGCCCCGGTTGCCGAAATTCAGTTGCCTTTGAATTTCGGGTGATCCCTCTTGAGCATGTATGCTTCTGCTACTTGTTCTACATCAGACTTCTTCCGCAAACGGCGAAACGCTTTGACTCGGTGAGTTTCGCGGCATTCCGACTTCGATGCCCCGGTTGCCGAAATTCAGTTGCCTTTGAATTTGGGTGATCCCTCTTGAGCATGTATGCTTCTGCTACTTGTTCTACATCAGACTTCTTCCGCAAACGGCGAAACGCTTTGACTCGGTGAGTTTCGCGGCATTCCGACTTCGATGCCCCGGTTGCCGAAATTCAGTTGCCTTTGAATTTCGGGTGATCCCTCTTGAGCATGTATGCTTCTGCTACTTGTTCTACATCAGACTTCTTCCGCAAACGGCGAAACGCTTTGACTCGGTGAGTTTCGCGGCATTCCGACTTCGATGCCCGGTTGCCGAAATTCAGTTGCCTTTGAATTTCGGGTGATCCCTCTTGAGCATGTATGCTTCTGCTACTTGTTCTACATCAGACTTCTTCCGCAAACGGCGAAACGCTTTGACTCGGTGAGTTTCGCGGCATTCCGACTTCGATGCCCCGGTTGCCGAAATTCAGTTGCCTTTGAATTTCGGGTGATCCCTCTTGAGCATGTATGCTTCTGCTACTTGTTCTACATCAGACTTCTTCCGCAAACGGCGAAACGCTTTGACTCGGTGAGTTTCGCGGCATTCCGACTTCGATGCCCCGGTTGCCGAAATTCAGTTGCCTTTGAATTTCGGGTGATCCCTCTTGAGCATGTATGCTTCTGCTACTTGTTCTACATCAGACTTCTTCCGCAAACGGCGAAACGCTTTGACATGGTGAGTTTCGCGACATTCCGACTTCTATGCCCCGGTTGCCGAAATTCAGTTTTCTTTGAATTTCGGGTGATCCCTCTTGAGCATGTATGCGTCTGCTACTTGTTCCACATCAGACTTTTTCCGCAAACGGCGACACGCTTTGACTCGGTGAGTTTCGCGCCATTCCGACTTCGATGCCCCGGTTGCCGAAATTCAGTTGCCTTCGAATTTCGAGTGATCCCTCTTGAGCATGTATGCTTCTGCTACTTGTTCCACATCAGACTTAAACGCTTTGACTCGGATAGTTTCGCGCCATTCCGACTTCGATGCCCCGGTTGCCGAAATTCAGTTGCCTTTGAATTTCGGGTGATCCCTCTTGAGCATGTATGCTTCTGCTACTTGTTCCACATCAGACTTCTTCCGCAAACTGCGAAACGCTTTTACTCGGTGAGTTTCGCGGCATTCCGACTTCGATGCCCCGGTTGCCGAAATTCAGTTGCCTTTGAATTTCGGGTGATCCCTCTTGAGCATGTATGCTTCTGCTACTTGTTCTACATCAGACTTCTTCCGCAAACGGCGAAACGCTTTGACTCGGTGAGTTTCGCGGCATTCCGACTTCGATGCCCGGTTGCCGAAATTCAGTTGCCTTTGAATTTCGGGTGATCCCTCTTGAGCATGTATGCTTCTGCTACTTGTTCTACATCAGACTTCTTCCGCAAACGGCGAAACGCTTTGACTCGGTGAGTTTCGCGGCATTCCGACTTCGATGCCCCGGTTGCCGAAATTCAGTTGCCTTTGAATTTCGGGTGATCCCTCTTGAGCATGTATGCTTCTGCTACTTGTTCTACATCAGACTTAAACGCTTTGACTCGGTGAGTTTCGCGGCATTCCGACTTCGATGCCCCGGTTGCCGAAATTCAGTTGCCTTTGAATTTCGGGTGATCCCTCTTGAGCATGTATGCTTCTGCTACTTGTTCTACATCAGACTTCTTCCGCAAACGGCGAAACGCTTTGACTCGGTGAGTTTCGCGGCATTCCGACTTCGATGCCCCGGTTGCCGAAATTCAGTTGCCTTTGAATTTCGGGTGATCCCTCTTGAGCATGTATGCTTCTGCTACTTGTTCTACATCAGACTTCTTCCGCAAACGGCGAAACGCTTTGACTCGGTGAGTTTCGCGGCATTCCGACTTCGATGCCCCGGTTGCCGAAATTCAGTTTTCTTTGAATTTCGGGTGATCCCTCTTGAGCATGTATGCGTCTGCTACTTGTTCCACATCAGACTTTTTCCGCAAACGGCGACACGCTTTGACTCGGTGAGTTTCGCGCCATTCCGACTTCGATGCCCCGGTTGCCGAAATTCAGTTGCCTTCGAATTTCGAGTGATCCCTCTTGAGCATGTATGCTTCTGCTACTTGTTCCACATCAGACTTAAACGCTTTGACTCGGATAGTTTCGCGCCATTCCGACTTCGATGCCCCGGTTGCCGAAATTCAGTTGCCTTTGAATTTCGGGTGATCCCTCTTGAGCATGTATGCTTCTGCTATTTGTTCCACATCAGACTTCTTCCGCAAACGGCAAAACGCTTTGACTCGGTGAGTTTCGCGGCATTACGACTTCGATTCCCCGGTTGCCGAAATTCAGTTGCCTTTGAATTTCGGGTGATCCCTCTTGAGCATGTATGCTTCTGCTACTTGTTCCACATCAGACTTCTTCCGCAAACGGCGAAACGCTTTGACTCGGTGAGTTTCGCGGCATTCCGACTTCGATGCCCGGTTGCCGAAATTCAGTTGCCTTTGAATTTCGGGTGATCCCTCTTGAGCATGTATGCTTCTGCTACTTGTTCTACATCAGACTTCTTCCGCAAACGGCGAAACGCTTTGACTCGGTGAGTTTCGCGGCATTCCGACTTCGATGCCCCGGTTGCCGAAATTCAGTTGCCTTTGAATTTCGGGTGATCCCTCTTGAGCATGTATGCTTCTGCTACTTGTTCTACATCAGACTTCTTCCGCAAACGGCGAAACGCTTTGACTCGGTGAGTTTCGCGGCATTCCGACTTCGATGCCCCGGTTGCCGAAATTCAGTTGCCTTTGAATTTCGGGTGATCCCTCTTGAGCATGTATGCTTCTGCTACTTGTTCTACATCAGACTTCTTCCGCAAACGGCGAAACGCTTTGACTCGGTGAGTTTCGCGGCATTCCGACTTCGATGCCCCGGTTGCCGAAATTCAGTTGCCTTTGAATTTCGGGTGATCCCTCTTGAGCATGTATGCTTCTGCTACTTGTTCTACATCAGACTTCTTCCGCAAACGGCGAAACGCTTTGACTCGGTGAGTTTCGCGGCATTCCGACTTCGATGCCCCGGTTGCCGAAATTCAGTTGCCTTTGAATTTCGGGTGATCCCTCTTGAGCATGTATGCTTCTGCTACTTGTTCTACATCAGACTTCTTCCGCAAACGGCGAAACGCTTTGACTCGGTGAGTTTCGCGGCATTCCGACTTCGATGCCCCGGTTGCCGAAATTCAGTTGCCTTTGAATTTCGGGTGATCCCTCTTGAGCATGTATGCTTCTGCTACTTGTTCTACATCAGACTTCTTCCGCAAACGGCGAAACGCTTTGACTCGGTGAGTTTCGCGGCATTCCGACTTCGATGCCCCGGTTGCCGAAATTCAGTTGCCTTTGAATTTCGGGTGATCCCTCTTGAGCATGTATGCTTCTGCTACTTGTTCTACATCAGACTTTCTTCCGCAAACGGCGAAACGCTTTGACTCGGTGAGTTTCGCGGCATTCCGACTTCGATGCCCCGGTTGCCGAAATTCAGTTGCCTTTGAATTTCGGGTGATCCCTCTTGAGCATGTATGCTTCTGCTACTTGTTCTACATCAGACTTCTTCCGCAAACGGCGAAACGCTTTGACTCGGTGAGTTTCGCGGCATTCCGACTTCGATGCCCCGGTTGCCGAAATTCAGTTGCCTTTGAATTTCGGGTGATCCCTCTTGAGCATGTATGCTTCTGCTACTTGTTCCATATCAGACTATATGCCCCGGTTGCCGAAATTCAGTTGCCTTTGAATTTCGGGTGATCCCTCTTGAGCATGTATGCTTCTGCTACTTGTTCTACATCAGACTTCTTCCGCAAACGGCGAAACGCTTTGACTCGGTGAGTTTCGCGGCATTCCGACTTCGATGCCCCGGTTGCCGAAATTCAGTTGCCTTTGAATTTCGGGTGATCCCTCTTGAGCATGTATGCTTCTGCTACTTGTTCTACATCAGACTTCTTCCGCAAACGGCGAAACGCTTTGACTCGGTGAGTTTCGCGGCATTCCGACTTCGATGCCCCGGTTGCCGAAATTCAGTTGCCTTTGAATTTCGGGTGATCCCTCTTGAGCATGTATGCTTCTGCTACTTGTTCTACATCAGACTTCTTCCGCAAACGGCGAAACGCTTTGACTCGGTGAGTTTCGCGGCATTCCGACTTCGATGCCCCGGTTGCCGAAATTCAGTTGCCTTTGAATTTCGGGTGATCCCTCTTGAGCATGTATGCTTCTGCTACTTGTTCTACATCAGACTTCTTCCGCAAACGGCGAAACGCTTTGACTCGGTGAGTTTCGCGGCATTCCGACTTCGATGCCCCGGTTGCCGAAATTCAGTTGCCTTTGAATTTCGGGTGATCCCTCTTGAGCATGTATGCTTCTGCTACTTGTTCTACATCAGACTTCTTCCGCAAACGGCGAAACGCTTTGACTCGGTGAGTTTCGCGGCATTCCGACTTCGATGCCCCGGTTGCCGAAATTCAGTTGCCTTTGAATTTCGGGTGATCCCTCTTGAGCATGTATGCTTCTGCTACTTGTTCTACATCAGACTTCTTCCGCAAACGGCGAAACGCTTTGACTCGGTGAGTTTCGCGGCATTCCGACTTCGATGCCCCGGTTGCCGAAATTCAGTTGCCTTTGAATTTCGGGTGATCCCTCTTGAGCATGTATGCTTCTGCTACTTGTTCTACATCAGACTTCTTCCGCAAACGGCGAAACGCTTTGACTCGGTGAGTTTCGCGGCATTCCGACTTCGATGCCCCGGTTGCCGAAATTCAGTTGCCTTTGAATTTCGGGTGATCCCTCTTGAGCATGTATGCTTCTGCTACTTGTTCTACATCAGACTTCTTCCGCAAACGGCGAAACGCTTTGACTCGGTGAGTTTCGCGGCATTCCGACTTCGATGCCCCGGTTGCCGAAATTCAGTTGCCTTTGAATTTCGGGTGATCCCTCTTGAGCATGTATGCTTCTGCTACTTGTTCTACATCAGACTTCTTCCGCAAACGGCGAAACGCTTTGACTCGGTGAGTTTCGCGGCATTCCGACTTCGATGCCCCGGTTGCCGAAATTCAGTTGCCTTTGAATTTCGGGTGATCCCTCTTGAGCATGTATGCTTCTGCTACTTGTTCTACATCAGACTTCTTCCGCAAACGGCGAAACGCTTTGACTCGGTGAGTTTCGCGGCATTCCGACTTCGATGCCCCGGTTGCCGAAATTCAGTTGCCTTTGAATTTCGGGTGATCCCTCTTGAGCATGTATGCTTCTGCTACTTGTTCTACATCAGACTTCTTCCGCAAACGGCGAAACGCTTTGACTCGGTGAGTTTCGCGGCATTCCGACTTCGATGCCCCGGTTGCCGAAATTCAGTTGCCTTTGAATTTCGGGTGATCCCTCTTGAGCATGTATGCTTCTGCTACTTGTTCTACATCACACTTCTTCCGCAAACGGCGAAACGCTTTGACTCGGTGAGTTTCGCGGCATTCCGACTTCGATGCCCCGGTTGCCGAAATTCAGTTGCCTTTGAATTTCGGGTGATCCCTCTTGAGCATGTATGCTTCTGCTACTTGTTCTACATCAGACTTCTTCCGCAAACGGCGAAACGCTTTGACTCGGTGAGTTTCGCGGCATTCCGACTTCGATGCCCCGGTTGCCGAAATTCAGTTGCCTTTGAATTTCGGGTGATCCCTCTTGAGCATGTATGCTTCTGCTACTTGTTCTACATCAGACTTCTTCCGCAAACGGCGAAACGCTTTGACTCGGTGAGTTTCGCGGCATTCCGACTTCGATGCCCCGGTTGCCGAAATTCAGTTGCCTTTGAATTTCGGGTGATCCCTCTTGAGCATGTATGCTTCTGCTACTTGTTCTACATCAGACTTCTTCCGCAAACGGCGAAACGCTTTGACTCGGTGAGTTTCGCGGCATTCCGACTTCGATGCCCGGTTGCCGAAATTCAGTTGCCTTTGAATTTCGGGTGATCCCTCTTGAGCATGTATGCTTCTGCTACTTGTTCTACATCAGACTTCTTCCGCAAACGGCGAAACGCTTTGACTCGGTGAGTTTCGCGGCATTCCGACTTCGATGCCCCGGTTGCCGAAATTCAGTTGCCTTTGAATTTCGGGTGATCCCTCTTGAGCATGTATGCTTCTGCTACTTGTTCTACATCAGACTTCTTCCGCAAACGGCGAAACGCTTTGACTCGGTGAGTTTCGCGGCATTCCGACTTCGATGCCCCGGTTGCCGAAATTCAGTTGCCTTTGAATTTCGGGTGATCCCTCTTGAGCATGTATGCTTCTGCTACTTGTTCTACATCAGACTTCTTCCGCAAACGGCGAAACGCTTTGACTCGGTGAGTTTCGCGGCATTCCGACTTCGATGCCCCGGTTGCCGAAATTCAGTTGCCTTTGAATTTCGGGTGATCCCTCTTGAGCATGTATGCTTCTGCTACTTGTTCTACATCAGACTTCTTCCGCAAACGGCGAAACGCTTTGACTCGGTGAGTTTCGCGGCATTCCGACTTCGATGCCCCGGTTGCCGAAATTCAGTTGCCTTTGAATTTCGGGTGATCCCTCTTGAGCATGTATGCTTCTGCTACTTGTTCTACATCAGACTTCTTCCGCAAACGGCGAAACGCTTTGACTCGGTGAGTTTCGCGGCATTCCGACTTCGATGCCCCGGTTGCCGAAATTCAGTTGCCTTTGAATTTCGGGTGATCCCTCTTGAGCATGTATGCTTCTGCTACTTGTTCTACATCAGACTTCTTCCGCAAACGGCGAAACGCTTTGACTCGGTGAGTTTCGCGGCATTCCGACTTCGATGCCCCGGTTGCCGAAATTCAGTTGCCTTTGAATTTCGGGTGATCCCTCTTGAGCATGTATGCTTCTGCTACTTGTTCTACATCAGACTTCTTCCGCAAACGGCGAAACGCTTTGACTCGGTGAGTTTCGCGGCATTCCGACTTCGATGCCCCGGTTGCCGAAATTCAGTTGCCTTTGAATTTCGGGTGATCCCTCTTGAGCATGTATGCTTCTGCTACTTGTTCTACATCAGACTTCTTCCGCAAACGGCGAAACGCTTTGACTCGGTGAGTTTCGCGGCATTCCGACTTCGATGCCCCGGTTGCCGAAATTCAGTTGCCTTTGAATTTCGGGTGATCCCTCTTGAGCATGTATGCTTCTGCTACTTGTTCTACATCAGACTTCTTCCGCAAACGGCGAAACGCTTTGACTCGGTGAGTTTCGCGGCATTCCGACTTCGATGCCCCGGTTGCCGAAATTCAGTTGCCTTTGAATTTCGGGTGATCCCTCTTGAGCATGTATGCTTCTGCTACTTGTTCTACATCAGACTTCTTCCGCAAACGGCGAAACGCTTTGACTCGGTGAGTTTCGCGGCATTCCGACTTCGATGCCCCGGTTGCCGAAATTCAGTTGCCTTTGAATTTCGGGTGATCCCTCTTGAGCATGTATGCTTCTGCTACTTGTTCTACATCAGACTTCTTCCGCAAACGGCGAAACGCTTTGACTCGGTGAGTTTCGCGGCATTCCGACTTCGATGCCCCGGTTGCCGAAATTCAGTTGCCTTTGAATTTCGGTGATCCCTCTTGAGCATGTATGCTTCTGCTACTTGTTCTACATCAGACTTCTTCCGCAAACGGCGAAACGCTTTGACTCGGTGAGTTTCGCGGCATTCCGACTTCGATGCCCCGGTTGCCGAAATTCAGTTGCCTTTGAATTTCGGGTGATCCCTCTTGAGCATGTATGCTTCTGCTACTTGTTCTACATCACACTTCTTCCGCAAACGGCGAAACGCTTTGACTCGGTGAGTTTCGCGGCATTCCGACTTCGATGCCCCGGTTGCCGAAATTCAGTTGCCTTTGAATTTCGGGTGATCCCTCTTGAGCATGTATGCTTCTGCTACTTGTTCTACATCAGACTTCTTCCGCAAACGGCGAAACGCTTTGACTCGGTGAGTTTCGCGGCATTCCGACTTCGATGCCCCGGTTGCCGAAATTCAGTTGCCTTTGAATTTCGGGTGATCCCTCTTGAGCATGTATGCTTCTGCTACTTGTTCCATATCAGACTGATATGCCCGGTTGCCGAAATTCAGTTGCCTTTGAATTTCGGGTGATCCCTCTTGAGCATGTATGCTTCTGCTACTTGTTCTACATCAGACTTCTTCCGCAAACGGCGAAACGCTTTGACTCGGTGAGTTTCGCGGCATTCCGACTTCGATGCCCCGGTTGCCGAAATTCAGTTGCCTTTGAATTTCGGGTGATCCCTCTTGAGCATGTATGCTTCTGCTACTTGTTCTACATCAGACTTCTTCCGCAAACGGCGAAACGCTTTGACTCGGTGAGTTTCGCGGCATTCCGACTTCGATGCCCCGGTTGCCGAAATTCAGTTGCCTTTGAATTTCGGGTGATCCCTCTTGAGCATGTATGCTTCTGCTACTTGTTCTACATCAGACTTCTTCCGCAAACGGCGAAACGCTTTGACTCGGTGAGTTTCGCGGCATTCCGACTTCGATGCCCCGGTTGCCGAAATTCAGTTGCCTTTGAATTTCGGGTGATCCCTCTTGAGCATGTATGCTTCTGCTACTTGTTCTACATCAGACTTCTTCCGCAAACGGCGAAACGCTTTGACTCGGTGAGTTTCGCGGCATTCCGACTTCGATCCCCGGTTGCCGAAATTCAGTTGCCTTTGAATTTCGGGTGATCCCTCTTGAGCATGTATGCTTCTGCTACTTGTTCTACATCAGACTTCTTCCGCAAACGGCGAAACGCTTTGACTCGGTGAGTTTCGCGGCATTCCGACTTCGATTCCCCGGTTGCCGAAATTCAGTTGCCTTTGAATTTCGGGTGATCCCTCTTGAGCATGTATGCTTCTGCTACTTGTTCTACATCAGACTTCTTCCGCAAACGGCGAAACGCTTTGACTCGGTGAGTTTCGCGGCATTCCGACTTCGATGCCCCGGTTGCCGAAATTCAGTTGCCTTTGAATTTCGGGTGATCCCTCTTGAGCATGTATGCTTCTGCTACTTGTTCTACATCAGACTTCTTCCGCAAACGGCGAAACGCTTTGACTCGGTGAGTTTCGCGGCATTCCGACTTCGATGCCCCGGTTGCCGAAATTCAGTTGCCTTTGAATTTCGGGTGATCCCTCTTGAGCATGTATGCTTCTGCTACTTGTTCTACATCAGACTTCTTCCGCAAACGGCGAAACGCTTTGACTCGGTGAGTTTCGCGGCATTCCGACTTCGATGCCCCGGTTGCCGAAATTCAGTTGCCTTTGAATTTGGGTGATCCCTCTTGAGCATGTATGCTTCTGCTACTTGTTCTACATCAGACTTCTTCCGCAAACGGCGAAACGCTTTGACTCGGTGAGTTTCGCGGCATTCCGACTTCGATGCCCCGGTTGCCGAAATTCAGTTGCCTTTGAATTTCGGGTGATCCCTCTTGAGCATGTATGCTTCTGCTACTTGTTCTACATCAGACTTCTTCCGCAAACGGCGAAACGCTTTGACTCGGTGAGTTTCGCGGCATTCCGACTTCGATGCCCCGGTTGCCGAAATTCAGTTGCCTTTGAATTTCGGGTGATCCCTCTTGAGCATGTATGCTTCTGCTACTTGTTCTACATCAGACTTCTTCCGCAAACGGCGAAACGCTTTGACTCGGTGAGTTTCGCGGCATTCCGACTTCGATGCCCCGGTTGCCGAAATTCAGTTGCCTTTGAATTTCGGTGATCCCTCTTGAGCATGTATGCTTCTGCTACTTGTTCTACATCAGACTTTCTTCCGCAAACGGCGAAACGCTTTGACTCGGTGAGTTTCGCGGCATTCCGACTTCGATGCCCCGGTTGCCGAAATTCAGTTGCCTTTGAATTTCGGGTGATCCCTCTTGAGCATGTATGCTTCTGCTACTTGTTCTACATCAGACTTCTTCCGCAAACGGCGAAACGCTTTGACTCGGTGAGTTTCGCGGCATTCCGACTTCGATGCCCCGGTTGCCGAAATTCAGTTGCCTTTGAATTTCGGGTGATCCCTCTTGAGCATGTATGCTTCTGCTACTTGTTCTACATCAGACTTCTTCCGCAAACGGCGAAACGCTTTGACTCGGTGAGTTTCGCGGCATTCCGACTTCGATGCCCCGGTTGCCGAAATTCAGTTGCCTTTGAATTTCGGGTGATCCCTCTTGAGCATGTATGCTTCTGCTACTTGTTCTACATCAGACTTCTTCCGCAAACGGCGAAACGCTTTGACTCGGTGAGTTTCGCGGCATTCCGACTTCGATGCCCCGGTTGCCGAAATTCAGTTGCCTTTGAATTTCGGGTGATCCCTCTTGAGCATGTATGCTTCTGCTACTTGTTCTACATCAGACTTCTTCCGCAAACGGCGAAACGCTTTGACTCGGTGAGTTTCGCGGCATTCCGACTTCGATGCCCCGGTTGCCGAAATTCAGTTGCCTTTGAATTTCGGGTGATCCCTCTTGAGCATGTATGCTTCTGCTACTTGTTCTACATCAGACTTCTTCCGCAAACGGCGAAACGCTTTGACTCGGTGAGTTTCGCGGCATTCCGACTTCGATGCCCCGGTTGCCGAAATTCAGTTGCCTTTGAATTTCGGGTGATCCCTCTTGAGCATGTATGCTTCTGCTACTTGTTCTACATCAGACTTCTTCCGCAAACGGCGAAACGCTTTGACTCGGTGAGTTTCGCGGCATTCCGACTTCGATGCCCCGGTTGCCGAAATTCAGTTGCCTTTGAATTTGGGTGATCCCTCTTGAGCATGTATGCTTCTGCTACTTGTTCTACATCAGACTTCTTCCGCAAACGGCGAAACGCTTTGACTCGGTGAGTTTCGCGGCATTCCGACTTCGATGCCCCGGTTGCCGAAATTCAGTTGCCTTTGAATTTCGGGTGATCCCTCTTGAGCATGTATGCTTCTGCTACTTGTTCTACATCAGACTTCTTCCGCAAACGGCGAAACGCTTTGACTCGGTGAGTTTCGCGGCATTCCGACTTCGATGCCCCGGTTGCCGAAATTCAGTTGCCTTTGAATTTCGGGTGATCCCTCTTGAGCATGTATGCTTCTGCTACTTGTTCTACATCAGACTTCTTCCGCAAACGGCGAAACGCTTTGACTCGGTGAGTTTCGCGGCATTCCGACTTCGATTCCCGGTTGCCGAAATTCAGTTGCCTTTGAATTTCGGGTGATCCCTCTTGAGCATGTATGCTTCTGCTACTTGTTCTACATCAGACTTCTTCCGCAAACGGCGAAACGCTTTGACTCGGTGAGTTTCGCGGCATTCCGACTTCGATGCCCGGTTGCCGAAATTCAGTTGCCTTTGAATTTCGGGTGATCCCTCTTGAGCATGTATGCTTCTGCTACTTGTTCTACATCAGACTTCTTCCGCAAACGGCGAAACGCTTTGACTCGGTGAGTTTCGCGGCATTCCGACTTCGATTCCCCGGTTGCCGAAATTCAGTTGCCTTTGAATTTCGGGTGATCCCTCTTGAGCATGTATGCTTCTGCTACTTGTTCTACATCAGACTTCTTCCGCAAACGGCGAAACGCTTTGACTCGGTGAGTTTCGCGGCATTCCGACTTCGATGCCCGGTTGCCGAAATTCAGTTGCCTTTGAATTTCGGGTGATCCCTCTTGAGCATGTATGCTTCTGCTACTTGTTCTACATCAGACTTCTTCCGCAAACGGCGAAACGCTTTGACTCGGTGAGTTTCGCGGCATTCCGACTTCGATGCCCCGGTTGCCGAAATTCAGTTGCCTTTGAATTTCGGGTGATCCCTCTTGAGCATGTATGCTTCTGCTACTTGTTCTACATCAGACTTCTTCCGCAAACGGCGAAACGCTTTGACTCGGTGAGTTTCGCGGCATTCCGACTTCGATGCCCCGGTTGCCGAAATTCAGTTGCCTTTGAATTTCGGGTGATCCCTCTTGAGCATGTATGCTTCTGCTACTTGTTCTACATCAGACTTCTTCCGCAAACGGCGAAACGCTTTGACTCGGTGAGTTTCGCGGCATTCCGACTTCGATGCCCCGGTTGCCGAAATTCAGTTGCCTTTGAATTTCGGGTGATCCCTCTTGAGCATGTATGCTTCTGCTACTTGTTCTACATCAGACTTCTTCCGCAAACGGCGAAACGCTTTGACTCGGTGAGTTTCGCGGCATTCCGACTTCGATCCCCGGTTGCCGAAATTCAGTTGCCTTTGAATTTGGGTGATCCCTCTTGAGCATGTATGCTTCTGCTACTTGTTCTACATCAGACTTCTTCCGCAAACGGCGAAACGCTTTGACTCGGTGAGTTTCGCGGCATTCCGACTTCGATGCCCCGGTTGCCGAAATTCAGTTGCCTTTGAATTTTCGGGTGATCCCTCTTGAGCATGTATGCTTCTGCTACTTGTTCTACATCAGACTTCTTCCGCAAACGGCGAAACGCTTTGACTCGGTGAGTTTCGCGGCATTCCGACTTCGATGCCCGGTTGCCGAAATTCAGTTGCCTTTGAATTTCGGGTGATCCCTCTTGAGCATGTATGCTTCTGCTACTTGTTCTACATCAGACTTCTTCCGCAAACGGCGAAACGCTTTGACTCGGTGAGTTTCGCGGCATTCCGACTTCGATTCCCCGGTTGCCGAAATTCAGTTGCCTTTGAATTTCGGGTGATCCCTCTTGAGCATGTATGCTTCTGCTACTTGTTCTACATCAGACTTCTTCCGCAAACGGCGAAACGCTTTGACTCGGTGAGTTTCGCGGCATTCCGACTTCGATGCCCCGGTTGCCGAAATTCAGTTGCCTTTGAATTTCGGGTGATCCCTCTTGAGCATGTATGCTTCTGCTACTTGTTCTACATCAGACTTCTTCCGCAAACGGCGAAACGCTTTGACTCGGTGAGTTTCGCGGCATTCCGACTTCGATGCCCCGGTTGCCGAAATTCAGTTGCCTTTGAATTTCGGGTGATCCCTCTTGAGCATGTATGCTTCTGCTACTTGTTCTACATCAGACTTCTTCCGCAAACGGCGAAACGCTTTGACTCCGGTGAGTTTCCGCGGCATTGCCCAACTTCCCTCTTGAGCATGCCGGCCGGTTGCCGAAATTAAGTTGCCCTTTGAATTCCCGGGTGATCCCTCTTGAGCATGGAATGCTCTCGCTACGTGTTTCTACTTCACACTTCCTTCCCGCAAACAATGAAACGCTTTGACTCGGTAGATTCGCGGCATTCCGCCTTCGATGCCCCGGTTGCCGAAGTGCAGTTGCCTTTGAATTTCGGGTGATCCCTCTTGATCATGTATGCTTCTGCTACTTGTTCTACATCACACTTCCCTCCGCAAACGGCCAAGGCTTTGACTCGGTGATTTTCGCGGCATTCCTACTTCCGATGCCCCGGTTGCCGAAATTCAGTGTGCCGTTGAATTTCGGGTGATCCTTCTTGAGCATGTAAGGCTTCTGCTACTTTTTCTACATTACACATCCTTCTGCAAACACGAAACGCTTTGACTCGGAGAGTTTCGCGGCAAATCCGACTTCGATGCCCTGCTTTGCCGATAATTCAAGTTTCCTTTGAATTTCGGGTGATCGATATTGAGCATGTATGCTTATGCTACTTTGTTCTACATCACACTTCCCATCCGCAAACGGCGAAACGCTTTTTGTCTCGGTGACGGTCACGGCATTCCGACTTAGATGCCCCGGTTGCCCAATATTCAGTTGACTTTGAAATTTCGGGTGATCCCTCTTGAGCATGTATGGTTTCGCTACTTGTTCTACATCACACTTCCTTTCCGCAAACAGCGAGAACAAAAAACGCTTTGACTCGGTGAGTTTCGCGGCATTCTGGAGGGAACTTCGATGCCCCGGTTGCCGAAATTCAGTTGCCTTTGAATTTCGGGTGATCCCTCTTGAGCATGAATGATTCTGCTACTTGTTCAACAACATCACACTTCCTCCGCAAACAACGTAACGCTTTGACTCGGTGAGTTTCGCGGCATTCCAACGTCGATGCCCCGGTTTCCGACAATTCTGTTGCCTTTGAATTTTCGGTGATCCATCCTTGAGCATGGATGCTTCTGCTACTTGTTCTACATCATGACTTCCTTCGCAATCGGCGAAATCCCGTTGACTCCGGTGAGTTTCGCGGCATTCCGACTTCGATGCCCTGGTTGTCGAAATTCAGTTGCCTTTGAATTTCGGGTGATCCCTCTTGAGCAATGAAGGCTTCTGCTACTGTTTTCTACATCACACGTCCTTCCTTAAACAACGCAAAACGCTTTGACTCGGTGAAGTTTCGCGGCATTCCGACTTCGATGCCCCGGTTGCCGAAAGTCAGTTGCCTTTGAAATTTCGGGTGATCCCTCTTGAGCATGTATGCTTCTGCTACTTGTTCTACATCACACTTCCTCCGCAAACGGCCAAATGCATTTGACTCGGTGAGTTTCGCGGCATTCCTAACTTCGATTCCCCGGTTGCCGAAATTCAGTTTGCCTTTGAATTTCGGGTGATCCCTCTTGAGCAGGTATGCTTCTGCTACTTGTTCTACATCAGACTTCCTTTCCGCAAACCGCCGAAACGCTTTGACTCGGTGAGTTTTTACGGCATTCTGAACTTCGATTCCTCCGGTTGCCGAACATTCAGTTGCCTTTGAATTTCGGGTGATCCCTCTTGAGCATGTATGGTTCTGCTACTTGTTTCTACATCAGGACTATCCTTCCGCAAACGGACCAAACGCTTTTACATCGGTGAGTTTCGCGGCAATTCCAGCTTCGAGGCCCCGGTAATGCCGAAATTCAGTTGCCTTTGAATATCGGGATGATGCCCTCTTGAGCATGTATGCATTTCTGCTACGTTGTTTCTACATCTGACTTCCTTCCGCAAACGGCGAAACGCCTTTGACTCGGTGAGTTTCGCGGCATTCCGACTTCGATGCCCCGGTTGCCGAAATTCAGTTGTCCTTTGAATTTCGGGTGATCCCTCTTGAGCATGTTTGCTTCTGCTACTTGTTCTACATCAGACTTCTTCCGCAAAACGGCGAAACGCTTTGACTCGGTGAGTTTCGCGGACATTACGAAGTTTTTTTTTTTTCGATGCCCCGGTTGCCGAAATTCAGTTGCCTTTGAATTTCGGGTGATCCGTCTTGAGCATGGTATGCTTCTGCTACTTGTTCTACATCAGACTTCTTCCGCAAACGGCGAAACGCTTTGACTCCGGTAGAGTTTTCGCGGCATTCCGACTTCGATGCCACGGCTTGCCGAAATTCAGTTGCCTTTGAATTTACGGTGATCCCTCTTGAGCATGTATGCTTCTGCTACTTGTTCTACATCAGAACTCCTTCCGCAAACGGCGCACCCCCCCCCCCCCAACGCTTTGACTCCGTGGAGTTTCGCGACATTCCGACCTTAGATGCCCCGGTTTGCCCAAATTCAGTTGCCTTTGAATTTCCGGTGATCCCTCTATTCATTTTTTTTATTTCTTTTTTTTTTTTTCTTTTTTTTTTTTTTTTTTTTTTTTTTTTTTTTTTTTTTTTTTTTTTTTTTTTTTTTTTTTTTTTTTTTTTTTTTTTTTTTTTTTTTTTTTTTTTTTTTTTTTTTTTTTTTTTTTTTTTTTTTTTTTTTTTTTTTTTTTTTTATTTTTTTTTTTTTTTTTTATTTTTTTTTTTTTTTTTTTTTTATTTTTTTTTTTTTTTTTTTTTTTTTATTTTTTATTTTTTTTTTTTTTTTTTTTTTTTTTTTTTTTTTTTTTTTTTTTTTTTTTTTTTTTTTTTTTCTTTTTTTTTTTTTTTTTTTTTTTTTTTTTTTTTTTTTTTTTTTTGTTTCTTTTTTTTTTTTTTCTTTTTTTTTTTTTTTGTTTTTTTTTTTTTTTTTTTTTTTTTTTATTTTTTTTTTGCAGCATGTAAGCTTCGGCGTACTTGTTCCACATCACACTTCTTCCGCAAACGGCGAAACGCTTTGACTCGGTGAGTTTCGGCGCATTACCGACTTCGAATTCCCCGGATTGCCGAAATTCAGTATGTCCTTTGAATTATCGGGTGATCCCTCTTGAGCATTTATGCTTCCTGCTACTTGTTCAACATCAACCCTTCCTTCCGCAAACAGCGGAAACGCTTTGACTCGGTGAGGTTTCGCGGCATTTCCAACTTCGATGCCCCGAGTTGCCGAAATTCAGTTGCCTTGTGAATTTCGGATGATCCATCTTGAGCATGGATGCTTCTGCTACTTGTTTCTACATCAGACTTCCTTCCGCAAACGGGCGAAACGCCTTTTGACTCGGTGAGTTTCGCGGCATTCCGACTTCGATTCCCTGGTTATCGAAATTCAGTTGCCTTTGAATTTTCGGGTGATCCCTCTTGAGCATGTATGCTTCTGCTACTTGTTCCACATCACACTTCCTTCCGCAAACGGCGAAAACGCTTTGACTCGGTGATTTTCGCGGCATTCCGACTGTCGATGCCTCCGTTGCGCGAAAATTCAGTTGCCTTTGAATTTCGGGTGAGCCCTCTTGAGCATGTAAATGCTTCTGCTACTTGTTCCAACATTCAGACTTTCCTTCCGCAAACGGCGAAACGCGTTGACTCGGTGAGTTTCGCGGCATTCTGACTTCGATGCCCCGGTTGCCAAAATTCAGTTGCCTTTGAATTTCCGGGTGATCCCTCCTTGAGCATGTATGCTATCTGCTAGTGGTTCTACATCAGGAATTCTTCAGCAAACACCGAAACGCCCTTTGATCTCGGTGAGTTTCGCGGCATTCCGACTTCGATTCCCCGGGTTGCCGAAATTCAGTTGCCTTTGAATTTCGGTGATCACCTCTTGAGCATGTATGCTTCTGCTAATTGTTCTACATCAGACTTCCTTCCGCAAAACGGCCAAACGCTTTGACTCGGTGACTTTCGCGGCATTCCGACTTCGATTTCCCCGGTTGCCGAAATTCAGTTGCCTTTTGAATTTCAGGTGATCCCTCTTGGGGAGCATGTATGCTTCTGCTACTTGTTCTACTTTAGACTTCCTTCCGCAAAAGGCGAAAACGCTTTGACTCGGGTGAGTTTTCGCGGCATTCCGCCTTCCGATGCCCCGTTGCCGAAATTCAGTTGCCTTTGAATTTCGGGTGATCCCCTCTTGAGCATGAATGCTTCTGCTACTTGTTCTACATCACACTTCTTCCGCAAACGGCGAAACTGCTTTGACTCGGTGAGTTTTCGCGGCATTCCGACTTCGATTCCCTTCGGTTGCCGAAATTCAGTTGCCTTGGAATTTCGGGTGAATCCCTCTTGAGCATGTATGCTTCTGCTACTTTTTCTACATCACACATTCTTCTGCAAGTGGCGAAACGCTTTGACTCCCCCCCCCCCCCCCCCCCCCCCCTCCCACCCCCCCGGTGAGTTTTCGCGGCATTCCGACTTCGATTCCCCGGCTTGCCGAAATTCAGATGCCTTTGAATTTCGGGTGATCCCTGTTGAGCATGTATGCTCTCTGCCTAATTGTTCTACAATCAGACTTCTTCCGCAAACGGCGAAACGCTTTGACTCGGTGTGTTTCGGCGGGCATTCCCGGACTTAGATGCCCCGGTTTGTCCGAAATTCAGTTGCCTTTGAATTCGGGTGATCCTCTTGAGCATGTATGCTTCTGCTACTTGTTTCTACATCACAACTTCTTCCGCAAACGGCAAAACGTCTTATGACTCGGTTTGAAGTTTCGCGCCATTCCGACTTCTATGCCCCGGTTGCCGAAATTCAGTTGCCTTTGAATTTCGGGTGATCCCTCTGGCAGCATGTATGCTTCTGGCTACTTGTTCAACATCAGACTTCTTCGGCAAACGGCGAAACGCTTTGACTTGGTGAGTTTCGTAGACTTTCCGACTTCGATTCCCCGGTTGCTGAAATTCAGTGCCTTTGAATTTCGGGTGATCCCTCTAAGCAATGTATGCTTTCTGCTAGTGTTCCCACATCAGACTTCTTTCCGCAAACGGCGGAAACGCTTTGACTCGATGAGTTTCGTGGCATTCCGCCTTTGATTCCCCGAGTTGCTGAAATTCAGTTGCCTTTGAATTTC
>CM055355.1:470758-516690 GCA_029228515.1 Populus alba x Populus x berolinensis | reverse complement strand
TTTGCGGATGGAAGTGTGATGTAACATAGCAGAAGCATACATGCTCAAGAGGGATCACCCGAAATACAAGGCGCAACTGAAATTCGGCATAGACCGTGAGGCATCGAAGTCGGAATGCGGCGACACTCACCGAGTCCAAAAGCGTTTCGCGCGTGTTTCTCCGGATGGAAGTGGATGTAGAACAAGTAGTCAGCAGCATACACAGCTCACGAGGGATCACCCCAAAATCAAAGGCAACTCGAATTTCGGCACACCGGGGCATGACGAAGTCCGCAAATGCCAGCGACTTAGCCACTCACCGAAGAGACATGTCAAAGCGTTGTCTCGCGCCTGTTTGAACGGAAGGACGTGTCGCGTAGTAGAACAAGCTAGCAGAAGCATACATGCTCAAAAGGGATCACCCCAAGCATTCAAGAGGCAACTGAAATCTTTCATTCAATGCATCTTGGGCAATCAGAGTGGGAATGCCGCGAAACTTCAACGAGTCTAAGCGTTTCGCACGTTTGTGGAAAGGAAGGGTAATGTAGAAACAATTTAGCAGAAAAGCATATAAGACTCAAAGAGGGATCACCCGAAATACAAAAGGCAACTGAATTTCGGCATACCACGGGGCATCGAAGTCCGAGCAAACGCCGCGACACTCACCCGAGTCAAAAGCGTTTCGCTGTTTTAGCGGAAGGAAGTGTGACTAGAGACAAGTCACCGAAGCATACATGCTCAAGAGGTACTCGCCCCAAATTCAAAGGCAACTGATTCTAGCGGCAACCGGGGAAACCGAAGGTATGCGGAATGGCCGCCGAAACTCAACGAGTCAAAGCGTTCCGCCGTTTGTGGAAGGAAGGGTGAAGTCGAACAATTAGCAGAAGCACTACATGCTCAAGAGTGATCACCGGCACAAAATTCAAAGGCAACTGCATTTCGGCAACCGGGCATCGAAGTAGGAACGCCGCGAACAAAACATCTCACCGAGGTCACAAAAGCGTTTCGAGCTGTTTTGCGGAAAGCGCCATGTGATGTAGAACAAAGTGGCAGAAGCTATACATGCTCAAAGAGCGGATCACTCGAAATTCGCAAAGGCAATCTGAATTTCGGCCGAAACCGGGGTCATCGAAGATCGGAATGCCGCGAAACTCACCAAGTCAAAGCGTTTCGCCAGTTTGCGGGATAGGAAGTTGTGATGTAGAATCCAAGTAGCAGAAGCATTACATTGCTCAAGAGGGATCATCCCCGAAATTCAAAGGCACAACATGAATTTCGTGCAACCTGGCACATCGAAGTCCGGACATGCCGCGAAAACTCACGACGAGTCCAAAGCGTATACGCCCATTGCGAGAAGGAAGTGTGGTGGATAGAACAAGTAGCAGAAGCATACATGCTTCCAGAGGAGGGATCACCCGAAAATTGCAAAGCGGCAACTTAAATCTTTCTAGGCTACCCTCGAGGGCATTCTAGAAGTAGGAATGCCGCAGGAAACTCACCGAGTCAAAGCGTTTCAGCTCTGATTGCGGAACGCGACAGTGATGATGTTAAGACGTGAACAAGTCAGTCAGAAGCATAACATGCTCAAGAAGGATCACCGCTCCGAAATTCAAAGGCAACTGAATTTCGCTAACCGACCGGGGCACCGAAGTCGGAATGTCCCGCCGAACCACTCACCGAGTCACAAGCGTTCTGATCGCTGTTTGCGGAAGGCGAGTGTTGTGACTGTAGAACCCAAGTAGCAGAAGCGATACATGCATCAAGAGGGATCGCCTGAAATTCAAAGGCAAAACTGAATTTCGGCAACCAGGGGCATCGAACGACGGAATGCCGCGAAACTCAAAGCCTGAGTCCATCAAGCTAGTTTCGCCGTATTTCAGCGGAAGGAACGTGTGGCGAATGTTAGAACAAGTAGCAAAAAGCATACAATGCATCAAGAGGGATCACCCGAAATTACAAGACGGCAACTGCAATTTCGGCAACATGGACATCGAAGTGGGAATGCCTGGCGAAACAGCAACACAGTCAAAGCGTCATCGCACATTTATGTGGAAGGAGTCAGGTAATGTATAAAAATGAACAATTATCACTGAAGCATACATGCTCTCAGATAGGGATCACCACCAAAAACAAGAGGCAACTGAATTTCAGCAACCGACACAGAAGCCAAGGGTACTTCTTTATGAGATCGAAATTTTTTGCATCGAAGTCGTATGAGGCGAGGCCGTCGTAAACTCACCGAGGTCAACAGCGTTGTTCGCCATTTTGCGCTAGATGCAGTGTGATGTAGAACAAGTAGCAGAAGCATACATGCTCAAGAGGGATCACTCCCGAAATTCAAAGGCAACTGAATTTCGGTCAACACGGGTGCCTCGAAGTCGGAATGCCGCGAAACACCACGCGAGTCAAAGCGTTTCGCTGTTTGCGGAAGAAGCTGAAGTAGAACAAGTAGCAAAAGCATACATGTCTCCATAGACACGGAATCGCCGCGAAATTCTAAAGGCAACTGAATTATCGGCAACCGGAGGCAACCGAAGTCGGAATGCCGCGACACTCACCGAGTCCAAAGCGTTATATCGCTGTTTGCGGAAGCAAGTGATGATTCGAACAAGTAGCAGAGACAGCATACAGCAGCGCGAGAGGGACCACTCAACAATCTCAAGCGGCCAACAATGACTTTGCAGCAAACTTGGTTCATCGAAGTCGTATAATGCCGCGCGATAACTCAACAAGTCAAAGCGTTTCGCTGTTTTGTTGAAGGAAGGGTAATGTAGCAACACATTGCTAGAAGCATACATGCTCAAGAGGGATCACTCCAAAATTGCGATCAAGGCACCTGAAATTTTCGGCAACCTGGGGCAATCGAAGTTTGGAAGGCCGCGAAATCACCACGAGTCAAAACGTTTCGCCAATGCCTATGGCAGTGTGAAGTAGAACAAGTAGCAGAAGCATCCATGCTCCAAAGGGATCACGTCTCGACAATTCATAGGCAACTGCATTTCGGCAACCGGGCGGGGCAATCGTAAGTCGGAATGCCGACGAACAACACACCAATCCAAAGCGTTTTCTATCGCTGTTTGCGGCATGAAGGTGATGGTAGACCAATTAGCAGAAGCACTCATGCTCAACAGGGATCACCCGAAATTCATAAGGCACACTGAATTTCGGCAACCGGGACAGTCGAAGTCGGAATGCCGCTAAACACCACGTGCGAGCTCAATGCGTATTCGGTGTTTCACGGAAGGAAGTATTATGCTAGAACAAGTAGCACAAAGCATACATGACTCAAGAGGGATCACCCGAAATAGCAAAGGCATACTGAATTTCGGCAACCGGGGCATTCGAAGTAGGAATGCCGCGAAACTCACCGATCGTCAAAGCGTTTCGCTGTTTGTGCGGAAGAAGTGAGATGTAGTACAAGTAGCAGAAGCAGTACATGCTCTAATAGAAGGGATCCACCCGAAATTCAACAAGGCAACTTAATTTCGGCAACGGAGGCAATCGAAGTCGGGAATGCCGCGAAAATCACCAAGTCAAAGCGTGTCGCGTTTGCGGATGGAAATGTGATGTAGACCAAGTATCAGAAGCACACATGCTCAACAGGGATCACCCGAAAATTCAAAAGGCAACTGAATTTAGCTCAACCGGGACAACACGCAGATACGGAATTCCAGCGTAACTCACACGAGTCAAAGCTGATTTTCGGTGTTTGCGGAAGAAGTGTGATGTAGAAAAAGTAACAGAAGCATACATGCTACAAAGGGGATCATCCGAAATTCAAAGGCAACTGAATTTCGGCAACCGGGGCATCGAAGTACGGACATGCCGCAAAAGCCTTCACCGAGTCAAAGCTGTTTCGCTGCGTATTGCAGGCAGGAAAGATTGTGAATGTAGAACAAGTAGCAGAAGCATACATGCTCAAGAGGGATCACTCCAGAAATTCAAACGTGCATCAGAATTTCGCGACAACCGTGGCATCGAACGACACATAATAGCCGCGAAACCTCACCAAGTCAAAAGCGTTTCCGCTGTTTCGCAGGAAGGAGTTGATGACATGTTGACCAGTTCGCAGAAGCACACATGCTCAACAGGTGCATCACCAAACCGAAATTCAACCTGATGACAACTGAAACATTTACGGCAGATACCGTGTTTTCACACCGCGAAGTCGGAATGCCGCATAACTCACTTCGTGCATCAAAGCGTTTTCGTGTTTCTCGGAAGGAAGTTTTATGTAGAACAAGTAACCAAAGCATACATGCTCCAAAGGGAATCCATCATACCTAATTCAAAGGCAACTGAATTTCGGCAACCCCGGGCATCCGAAGTAAGAATGCCGCGAAACTCAACCGAGTCAAAGCGTTTCCGCTGTTTGGCGGAAGGAAGTGTGATGTAGAACAAGAAGCAGAAGCATACATGCTCAAAAGGGATCACCCAAAATTCAAAGGCAACTGATTTTCGGCAACCGAAGGCAATCTAAGTCGAAATGCCGCGAAACTCACCAAGTCAAAGCGTTTCGGCTGTTTGCGGATGAAAGTGTGATGTAGACCAAGTAGGCAGAAGCACACATGCTCAACAGGGATCACCCGAAATTCAAAGGCAACTGAATTTCGGCAACACCGGGACAATAGCGAAGTCCGGACATGCCGCGAAACTCACCTGAGTCAAAGCGTATTCGCCGTTTTGCCCGGACAAGGAATGTGATGTACGAACAAGTAACAGAAGCATACATGCTCAGAAGGGATCATCCGAAATTCAAAAGGCAACTGCAATTTCGGCAACCGTGGCATCGAATTAGGAATGCCGCGAAACTCACCGCGAGTCAAAGCGTTTCGCTGATTTGCGGAAGGACGTGCGCATGTAGAACCGTCGCAGAAGCTTACATGCTCAAGAGGGCTCCCCCGACAATCTTCCAAAGGCAACCTGAACTTCGGCAGACCGGAGCATCGTGAACTCGTAATGCCGCGAACCACACATCCGAGATGAAAGTCTTTTCCGCCGTTTCCTGGAAGACGAGGCTGATTGTCATACCAATTCAGCAGAAGCCATAAACAAAGCACAAGAGGGATCACCCGAAATTCAAAGGCAACTGAATTTCGGCAACCGAGGCATCATAATGTCGGAAATCCGCGAAACTCACCGAGTCAAAGCGTTTCGCCGTTTGCGGAAGAAGTCTGATGTAGAACAAGTAGCAGAAGCATACATGCTCAAGAGGGATCACCCGAAATTCAAAGGCAACTGAATTTCGGCAACCGGGGCATCGAAGTCGGAATGCCGCGAAACTCACCGAGTCAAAGCGTTTCGCCGTTTGCGGAAGAAAGTGATGTAGAACAAGTAGCAGAAGCATACATGCTCAAGAGGGATCACCCGAAATTCAAAGGCAACTGAATTTCGGCAACCGGGGCATCGAAGTCGGAATGCCGCGAAACTCACCGAGTCAAAGCGTTTCGCCGTTTGCGGAAGAAGTGTGATGTAGAACAAGTAGCAGAAGCATACATGCTCAAGAGGGATCACCCGAAATTCAAAGGCAACTGAATTTCGGCAACCGGGGCATCGAAGTCGGAATGCCGCGAAACTCACCGAGTCAAAGCGTTTCGCCGTTTGCGGAAGAAGTGTGATGTAGAACAAGTAGCAGAAGCATACATGCTCAAGAGGGATCACCCGAAATTCAAAGGCAACTGAATTTCGGCAACCGGGGCATCGAAGTCGGAATGCCGCGAAACTCACCGAGTCAAAGCGTTTCGCCGTTTGCGGAAGAAGTGTGATGTAGAACAAGTAGCAGAAGCATACATGCTCAAGAGGGATCACCCGAAATTCAAAGGCAACTGAATTTCGGCAACCGGGGCATCGAAGTCGGAATGCCGCGAAACTCACCGAGTCAAAGCGTTTCGCCGTTTGCGGAAGGAAGTGTGATGTAGAACAAGTAGCAGAAGCATACATGCTCAAGAGGGATCACCCGAAATTCAAAGGCAACTGAATTTCGGCAACCGGGGCATCGAAGTCGGAATGCCGCGAAACTCACCGAGTCAAAGCGTTTCGCCGTTTGCGGAAGAAGTGTGATGTAGAACAAGTAGCAGAAGCATACATGCTCAAGAGGGATCACCCGAAATTCAAAGGCAACTGAATTTCGGCAACCGGGGCATCGAAGTCGGAATGCCGCGAAACTCACCGAGTCAAAGCGTTTCGCCGTTTGCGGAAGAAGTGTGATGTAGAACAAGTAGCAGAAGCATACATGCTCAAGAGGGATCACCCGAAATTCAAAGGCAACTGAATTTCGGCAACCGGGGCATCGAAGTCGGAATGCCGCGAAACTCACCGAGTCAAAGCGTTTCGCCGTTTGCGGAAGGAAGTGTGATGTAGAACAAGTAGCAGAAGCATACATGCTCAAGAGGGATCACCCGAAATTCAAAGGCAACTGAATTTCGGCAACCGGGGCATCGAAGTCGGAATGCCGCGAAACTCACCGAGTCAAAGCGTTTCGCCGTTTGCGGAAGGAAGTGTGATGTAGAACAAGTAGCAGAAGCATACATGCTCAAGAGGGATCACCCGAAATTCAAAGGCAACTGAATTTCGGCAACCGGGGCATCGAAGTCGGAATGCCGCGAAACTCACCGAGTCAAAGCGTTTCGCCGTTTGCGGAAGAAGTGTGATGTAGAACAAGTAGCAGAAGCATACATGCTCAAGAGGGATCACCCGAAATTCAAAGGCAACTGAATTTCGGCAACCGGGGCATCGAAGTCGGAATGCCGCGAAACTCACCGAGTCAAAGCGTTTCGCCGTTTGCGGAAGAAGTGTGATGTAGAACAAGTAGCAGAAGCATACATGCTCAAGAGGGATCACCCGAAATTCAAAGGCAACTGAATTTCGGCAACCGGGGCATCGAAGTCGGAATGCCGCGAAACTCACCGAGTCAAAGCGTTTCGCCGTTTGCGGAAGAAGTGTGATGTAGAACAAGTAGCAGAAGCATACATGCTCAAGAGGGATCACCCGAAATTCAAAGGCAACTGAATTTCGGCAACCGGGGCATCGAAGTCGGAATGCCGCGAAACTCACCGAGTCAAAGCGTTTCGCCGTTTGCGGAAGAAGTGTGATGTAGAACAAGTAGCAGAAGCATACATGCTCAAGAGGGATCACCCGAAATTCAAAGGCAACTGAATTTCGGCAACCGGGGCATCGAAGTCGGAATGCCGCGAAACTCACCGAGTCAAAGCGTTTCGCCGTTTGCGGAAGAAGTGTGATGTAGAACAAGTAGCAGAAGCATACATGCTCAAGAGGGATCACCCGAAATTCAAAGGCAACTGAATTTCGGCAACCGGGGCATCGAAGTCGGAATGCCGCGAAACTCACCGAGTCAAAGCGTTTCGCCGTTTGCGGAAGAAGTGTGATGTAGAACAAGTAGCAGAAGCATACATGCTCAAGAGGGATCACCCGAAATTCAAAGGCAACTGAATTTCGGCAACCGGGGCATCGAAGTCGGAATGCCGCGAAACTCACCGAGTCAAAGCGTTTCGCCGTTTGCGGAAGAAGTGTGATGTAGAACAAGTAGCAGAAGCATACATGCTCAAGAGGGATCACCCGAAATTCAAAGGCAACTGAATTTCGGCAACCGGGGCATCGAAGTCGGAATGCCGCGAAACTCACCGAGTCAAAGCGTTTCGCCGTTTGCGGAAGGAAGTGTGATGTAGAACAAGTAGCAGAAGCATACATGCTCAAGAGGGATCACCCGAAATTCAAAGGCAACTGAATTTCGGCAACCGGGGCATCGAAGTCGGAATGCCGCGAAACTCACCGAGTCAAAGCGTTTCGCCGTTTGCGGAAGGAAGTGTGATGTAGAACAAGTAGCAGAAGCATACATGCTCAAGAGGGATCACCCGAAATTCAAAGGCAACTGAATTTCGGCAACCGGGGCATCGAAGTCGGAATGCCGCGAAACTCACCGAGTCAAAGCGTTTCGCCGTTTGCGGAAGAAGTGTGATGTAGAACAAGTAGCAGAAGCATACATGCTCAAGAGGGATCACCCGAAATTCAAAGGCAACTGAATTTCGGCAACCGGGGCATCGAAGTCGGAATGCCGCGAAACTCACCGAGTCAAAGCGTTTCGCCGTTTGCGGAAGGAAGTGTGATGTAGAACAAGTAGCAGAAGCATACATGCTCAAGAGGGATCACCCGAAATTCAAAGGCAACTGAATTTCGGCAACCGGGGCATCGAAGTCGGAATGCCGCGAAACTCACCGAGTCAAAGCGTTTCGCCGTTTGCGGAAGAAGTGTGATGTAGAACAAGTAGCAGAAGCATACATGCTCAAGAGGGATCACCCGAAATTCAAAGGCAACTGAATTTCGGCAACCGGGCATCGAAGTCGGAATGCCGCGAAACTCACCGAGTCAAAGCGTTTCGCCGTTTGCGGAAGAAAGTGTGATGTAGAACAAGTAGCAGAAGCATACATGCTCAAGAGGGATCACCCGAAATTCAAAGGCAACTGAATTTCGGCAACCGGGGCATCGAAGTCGGAATGCCGCGAAACTCACCGAGTCAAAGCGTTTCGCCGTTTGCGGAAGGAAGTGTGATGTAGAACAAGTAGCAGAAGCATACATGCTCAAGAGGGATCACCCGAAATTCAAAGGCAACTGAATTTCGGCAACCGGGGCATCGAAGTCGGAATGCCGCGAAACTCACCGAGTCAAAGCGTTTCGCCGTTTGCGGAAGGAAGTGTGATGTAGAACAAGTAGCAGAAGCATACATGCTCAAGAGGGATCACCCGAAATTCAAAGGCAACTGAATTTCGGCAACCGGGGCATCGAAGTCGGAATGCCGCGAAACTCACCGAGTCAAAGCGTTTCGCCGTTTGCGGAAGGAAGTGTGATGTAGAACAAGTAGCAGAAGCATACATGCTCAAGAGGGATCACCCGAAATTCAAAGGCAACTGAATTTCGGCAACCGGGGCATCGAAGTCGGAATGCCGCGAAACTCACCGAGTCAAAGCGTTTCGCCGTTTGCGGAAGGAAGTGTGATGTAGAACAAGTAGCAGAAGCATACATGCTCAAGAGGGATCACCCGAAATTCAAAGGCAACTGAATTTCGGCAACCGGGGCATCGAAGTCGGAATGCCGCGAAACTCACCGAGTCAAAGCGTTTCGCCGTTTGCGGAAGAAGTGTGATGTAGAACAAGTAGCAGAAGCATACATGCTCAAGAGGGATCACCCGAAATTCAAAGGCAACTGAATTTCGGCAACCGGGGCATCGAAGTCGGAATGCCGCGAAACTCACCGAGTCAAAGCGTTTCGCCGTTTGCGGAAGGAAGTGTGATGTAGAACAAGTAGCAGAAGCATACATGCTCAAGAGGGATCACCCGAAATTCAAAGGCAACTGAATTTCGGCAACCGGGGCATCGAAGTCGGAATGCCGCGAAACTCACCGAGTCAAAGCGTTTCGCCGTTTGCGGAAGGAAGTGTGATGTAGAACAAGTAGCAGAAGCATACATGCTCAAGAGGGATCACCCGAAATTCAAAGGCAACTGAATTTCGGCAACCGGGGCATCGAAGTCGGAATGCCGCGAAACTCACCGAGTCAAAGCGTTTCGCCGTTTGCGGAAGAAGTGTGATGTAGAACAAGTAGCAGAAGCATACATGCTCAAGAGGGATCACCCGAAATTCAAAGGCAACTGAATTTCGGCAACCGGGGCATCGAAGTCGGAATGCCGCGAAACTCACCGAGTCAAAGCGTTTCGCCGTTTGCGGAAGGAAGTGTGATGTAGAACAAGTAGCAGAAGCATACATGCTCAAGAGGGATCACCCGAAATTCAAAGGCAACTGAATTTCGGCAACCGGGGCATCGAAGTCGGAATGCCGCGAAACTCACCGAGTCAAAGCGTTTCGCCGTTTGCGGAAGGAAGTGTGATGTAGAACAAGTAGCAGAAGCATACATGCTCAAGAGGGATCACCCGAAATTCAAAGGCAACTGAATTTCGGCAACCGGGGCATCGAAGTCGGAATGCCGCGAAACTCACCGAGTCAAAGCGTTTCGCCGTTTGCGGAAGGAAGTGTGATGTAGAACAAGTAGCAGAAGCATACATGCTCAAGAGGGATCACCCGAAATTCAAAGGCAACTGAATTTCGGCAACCGGGCATCGAAGTCGGAATGCCGCGAAACTCACCGAGTCAAAGCGTTTCGCCGTTTGCGGAAGGAAGTGTGATGTAGAACAAGTAGCAGAAGCATACATGCTCAAGAGGGATCACCCGAAATTCAAAGGCAACTGAATTTCGGCAACCGGGGCATCGAAGTCGGAATGCCGCGAAACTCACCGAGTCAAAGCGTTTCGCCGTTTGCGGAAGGAAGTGTGATGTAGAACAAGTAGCAGAAGCATACATGCTCAAGAGGGATCACCCGAAATTCAAAGGCAACTGAATTTCGGCAACCGGGGCATCGAAGTCGGAATGCCGCGAAACTCACCGAGTCAAAGCGTTTCGCCGTTTGCGGAAGAAGTGTGATGTAGAACAAGTAGCAGAAGCATACATGCTCAAGAGGGATCACCCGAAATTCAAAGGCAACTGAATTTCGGCAACCGGGGCATCGAAGTCGGAATGCCGCGAAACTCACCGAGTCAAAGCGTTTCGCCGTTTGCGGAAGGAAGTGTGATGTAGAACAAGTAGCAGAAGCATACATGCTCAAGAGGGATCACCCGAAATTCAAAGGCAACTGAATTTCGGCAACCGGGGCATCGAAGTCGGAATGCCGCGAAACTCACCGAGTCAAAGCGTTTCGCCGTTTGCGGAAGAAGTGTGATGTAGAACAAGTAGCAGAAGCATACATGCTCAAGAGGGATCACCCGAAATTCAAAGGCAACTGAATTTCGGCAACCGGGGCATCGAAGTCGGAATGCCGCGAAACTCACCGAGTCAAAGCGTTTCGCCGTTTGCGGAAGGAAGTGTGATGTAGAACAAGTAGCAGAAGCATACATGCTCAAGAGGGATCACCCGAAATTCAAAGGCAACTGAATTTCGGCAACCGGGGCATCGAAGTCGGAATGCCGCGAAACTCACCGAGTCAAAGCGTTTCGCCGTTTGCGGAAGGAAGTGTGATGTAGAACAAGTAGCAGAAGCATACATGCTCAAGAGGGATCACCCGAAATTCAAAGGCAACTGAATTTCGGCAACCGGGGCATCGAAGTCGGAATGCCGCGAAACTCACCGAGTCAAAGCGTTTCGCCGTTTGCGGAAGGAAGTGTGATGTAGAACAAGTAGCAGAAGCATACATGCTCAAGAGGGATCACCCGAAATTCAAAGGCAACTGAATTTCGGCAACCGGGGCATCGAAGTCGGAATGCCGCGAAACTCACCGAGTCAAAGCGTTTCGCCGTTTGCGGAAGAAGTGTGATGTAGAACAAGTAGCAGAAGCATACATGCTCAAGAGGGATCACCCGAAATTCAAAGGCAACTGAATTTCGGCAACCGGGGCATCGAAGTCGGAATGCCGCGAAACTCACCGAGTCAAAGCGTTTCGCCGTTTGCGGAAGAAGTGTGATGTAGAACAAGTAGCAGAAGCATACATGCTCAAGAGGGATCACCCGAAATTCAAAGGCAACTGAATTTCGGCAACCGGGGCATCGAAGTCGGAATGCCGCGAAACTCACCGAGTCAAAGCGTTTCGCCGTTTGCGGAAGGAAGTGTGATGTAGAACAAGTAGCAGAAGCATACATGCTCAAGAGGGATCACCCGAAATTCAAAGGCAACTGAATTTCGGCAACCGGGGCATCGAAGTCGGAATGCCGCGAAACTCACCGAGTCAAAGCGTTTCGCCGTTTGCGGAAGAAGTGTGATGTAGAACAAGTAGCAGAAGCATACATGCTCAAGAGGGATCACCCGAAATTCAAAGGCAACTGAATTTCGGCAACCGGGGCATCGAAGTCGGAATGCCGCGAAACTCACCGAGTCAAAGCGTTTCGCCGTTTGCGGAAGAAGTGTGATGTAGAACAAGTAGCAGAAGCATACATGCTCAAGAGGGATCACCCGAAATTCAAAGGCAACTGAATTTCGGCAACCGGGGCATCGAAGTCGGAATGCCGCGAAACTCACCGAGTCAAAGCGTTTCGCCGTTTGCGGAAGGAAGTGTGATGTAGAACAAGTAGCAGAAGCATACATGCTCAAGAGGGATCACCCGAAATTCAAAGGCAACTGAATTTCGGCAACCGGGGCATCGAAGTCGGAATGCCGCGAAACTCACCGAGTCAAAGCGTTTCGCCGTTTGCGGAAGAAGTGTGATGTAGAACAAGTAGCAGAAGCATACATGCTCAAGAGGGATCACCCGAAATTCAAAGGCAACTGAATTTCGGCAACCGGGGCATCGAAGTCGGAATGCCGCGAAACTCACCGAGTCAAAGCGTTTCGCCGTTTGCGGAAGGAAGTGTGATGTAGAACAAGTAGCAGAAGCATACATGCTCAAGAGGGATCACCCGAAATTCAAAGGCAACTGAATTTCGGCAACCGGGGCATCGAAGTCGGAATGCCGCGAAACTCACCGAGTCAAAGCGTTTCGCCGTTTGCGGAAGAAGTGTGATGTAGAACAAGTAGCAGAAGCATACATGCTCAAGAGGGATCACCCGAAATTCAAAGGCAACTGAATTTCGGCAACCGGGGCATCGAAGTCGGAATGCCGCGAAACTCACCGAGTCAAAGCGTTTCGCCGTTTGCGGAAGAAGTGTGATGTAGAACAAGTAGCAGAAGCATACATGCTCAAGAGGGATCACCCGAAATTCAAAGGCAACTGAATTTCGGCAACCGGGGCATCGAAGTCGGAATGCCGCGAAACTCACCGAGTCAAAGCGTTTCGCCGTTTGCGGAAGGAAGTGTGATGTAGAACAAGTAGCAGAAGCATACATGCTCAAGAGGGATCACCCGAAATTCAAAGGCAACTGAATTTCGGCAACCGGGGCATCGAAGTCGGAATGCCGCGAAACTCACCGAGTCAAAGCGTTTCGCCGTTTGCGGAAGGAAGTGTGATGTAGAACAAGTAGCAGAAGCATACATGCTCAAGAGGGATCACCCGAAATTCAAAGGCAACTGAATTTCGGCAACCGGGGCATCGAAGTCGGAATGCCGCGAAACTCACCGAGTCAAAGCGTTTCGCCGTTTGCGGAAGGAAGTGTGATGTAGAACAAGTAGCAGAAGCATACATGCTCAAGAGGGATCACCCGAAATTCAAAGGCAACTGAATTTCGGCAACCGGGGCATCGAAGTCGGAATGCCGCGAAACTCACCGAGTCAAAGCGTTTCGCCGTTTGCGGAAGAAGTGTGATGTAGAACAAGTAGCAGAAGCATACATGCTCAAGAGGGATCACCCGAAATTCAAAGGCAACTGAATTTCGGCAACCGGGGCATCGAAGTCGGAATGCCGCGAAACTCACCGAGTCAAAGCGTTTCGCCGTTTGCGGAAGGAAGTGTGATGTAGAACAAGTAGCAGAAGCATACATGCTCAAGAGGGATCACCCGAAATTCAAAGGCAACTGAATTTCGGCAACCGGGGCATCGAAGTCGGAATGCCGCGAAACTCACCGAGTCAAAGCGTTTCGCCGTTTGCGGAAGGAAGTGTGATGTAGAACAAGTAGCAGAAGCATACATGCTCAAGAGGGATCACCCGAAATTCAAAGGCAACTGAATTTCGGCAACCGGGGCATCGAAGTCGGAATGCCGCGAAACTCACCGAGTCAAAGCGTTTCGCCGTTTGCGGAAGGAAGTGTGATGTAGAACAAGTAGCAGAAGCATACATGCTCAAGAGGGATCACCCGAAATTCAAAGGCAACTGAATTTCGGCAACCGGGGCATCGAAGTCGGAATGCCGCGAAACTCACCGAGTCAAAGCGTTTCGCCGTTTGCGGAAGAAGTGTGATGTAGAACAAGTAGCAGAAGCATACATGCTCAAGAGGGATCACCCGAAATTCAAAGGCAACTGAATTTCGGCAACCGGGGCATCGAAGTCGGAATGCCGCGAAACTCACCGAGTCAAAGCGTTTCGCCGTTTGCGGAAGAAGTGTGATGTAGAACAAGTAGCAGAAGCATACATGCTCAAGAGGGATCACCCGAAATTCAAAGGCAACTGAATTTCGGCAACCGGGGCATCGAAGTCGGAATGCCGCGAAACTCACCGAGTCAAAGCGTTTCGCCGTTTGCGGAAGGAAGTGTGATGTAGAACAAGTAGCAGAAGCATACATGCTCAAGAGGGATCACCCGAAATTCAAAGGCAACTGAATTTCGGCAACCGGGGCATCGAAGTCGGAATGCCGCGAAACTCACCGAGTCAAAGCGTTTCGCCGTTTGCGGAAGGAAGTGTGATGTAGAACAAGTAGCAGAAGCATACATGCTCAAGAGGGATCACCCGAAATTCAAAGGCAACTGAATTTCGGCAACCGGGGCATCGAAGTCGGAATGCCGCGAAACTCACCGAGTCAAAGCGTTTCGCCGTTTGCGGAAGGAAGTGTGATGTAGAACAAGTAGCAGAAGCATACATGCTCAAGAGGGATCACCCGAAATTCAAAGGCAACTGAATTTCGGCAACCGGGGCATCGAAGTCGGAATGCCGCGAAACTCACCGAGTCAAAGCGTTTCGCCGTTTGCGGAAGGAAGTGTGATGTAGAACAAGTAGCAGAAGCATACATGCTCAAGAGGGATCACCCGAAATTCAAAGGCAACTGAATTTCGGCAACCGGGGCATCGAAGTCGGAATGCCGCGAAACTCACCGAGTCAAAGCGTTTCGCCGTTTGCGGAAGGAAGTGTGATGTAGAACAAGTAGCAGAAGCATACATGCTCAAGAGGGATCACCCGAAATTCAAAGGCAACTGAATTTCGGCAACCGGGGCATCGAAGTCGGAATGCCGCGAAACTCACCGAGTCAAAGCGTTTCGCCGTTTGCGGAAGAAGTGTGATGTAGAACAAGTAGCAGAAGCATACATGCTCAAGAGGGATCACCCGAAATTCAAAGGCAACTGAATTTCGGCAACCGGGGCATCGAAGTCGGAATGCCGCGAAACTCACCGAGTCAAAGCGTTTCGCCGTTTGCGGAAGGAAGTGTGATGTAGAACAAGTAGCAGAAGCATACATGCTCAAGAGGGATCACCCGAAATTCAAAGGCAACTGAATTTCGGCAACCGGGGCATCGAAGTCGGAATGCCGCGAAACTCACCGAGTCAAAGCGTTTCGCCGTTTGCGGAAGAAGTGTGATGTAGAACAAGTAGCAGAAGCATACATGCTCAAGAGGGATCACCCGAAATTCAAAGGCAACTGAATTTCGGCAACCGGGGCATCGAAGTCGGAATGCCGCGAAACTCACCGAGTCAAAGCGTTTCGCCGTTTGCGGAAGGAAGTGTGATGTAGAACAAGTAGCAGAAGCATACATGCTCAAGAGGGATCACCCGAAATTCAAAGGCAACTGAATTTCGGCAACCGGGGCATCGAAGTCGGAATGCCGCGAAACTCACCGAGTCAAAGCGTTTCGCCGTTTGCGGAAGGAAGTGTGATGTAGAACAAGTAGCAGAAGCATACATGCTCAAGAGGGATCACCCGAAATTCAAAGGCAACTGAATTTCGGCAACCGGGGCATCGAAGTCGGAATGCCGCGAAACTCACCGAGTCAAAGCGTTTCGCCGTTTGCGGAAGAAGTGTGATGTAGAACAAGTAGCAGAAGCATACATGCTCAAGAGGGATCACCCGAAATTCAAAGGCAACTGAATTTCGGCAACCGGGGCATCGAAGTCGGAATGCCGCGAAACTCACCGAGTCAAAGCGTTTCGCCGTTTGCGGAAGGAAGTGTGATGTAGAACAAGTAGCAGAAGCATACATGCTCAAGAGGGATCACCCGAAATTCAAAGGCAACTGAATTTCGGCAACCGGGGCATCGAAGTCGGAATGCCGCGAAACTCACCGAGTCAAAGCGTTTCGCCGTTTGCGGAAGGAAGTGTGATGTAGAACAAGTAGCAGAAGCATACATGCTCAAGAGGGATCACCCGAAATTCAAAGGCAACTGAATTTCGGCAACCGGGGCATCGAAGTCGGAATGCCGCGAAACTCACCGAGTCAAAGCGTTTCGCCGTTTGCGGAAGAAGTGTGATGTAGAACAAGTAGCAGAAGCATACATGCTCAAGAGGGATCACCCGAAATTCAAAGGCAACTGAATTTCGGCAACCGGGGCATCGAAGTCGGAATGCCGCGAAACTCACCGAGTCAAAGCGTTTCGCCGTTTGCGGAAGGAAGTGTGATGTAGAACAAGTAGCAGAAGCATACATGCTCAAGAGGGATCACCCGAAATTCAAAGGCAACTGAATTTCGGCAACCGGGGCATCGAAGTCGGAATGCCGCGAAACTCACCGAGTCAAAGCGTTTCGCCGTTTGCGGAAGAAGTGTGATGTAGAACAAGTAGCAGAAGCATACATGCTCAAGAGGGATCACCCGAAATTCAAAGGCAACTGAATTTCGGCAACCGGGGCATCGAAGTCGGAATGCCGCGAAACTCACCGAGTCAAAGCGTTTCGCCGTTTGCGGAAGAAGTGTGATGTAGAACAAGTAGCAGAAGCATACATGCTCAAGAGGGATCACCCGAAATTCAAAGGCAACTGAATTTCGGCAACCGGGGCATCGAAGTCGGAATGCCGCGAAACTCACCGAGTCAAAGCGTTTCGCCGTTTGCGGAAGGAAGTGTGATGTAGAACAAGTAGCAGAAGCATACATGCTCAAGAGGGATCACCCGAAATTCAAAGGCAACTGAATTTCGGCAACCGGGGCATCGAAGTCGGAATGCCGCGAAACTCACCGAGTCAAAGCGTTTCGCCGTTTGCGGAAGAAGTGTGATGTAGAACAAGTAGCAGAAGCATACATGCTCAAGAGGGATCACCCGAAATTCAAAGGCAACTGAATTTCGGCAACCGGGGCATCGAAGTCGGAATGCCGCGAAACTCACCGAGTCAAAGCGTTTCGCCGTTTGCGGAAGGAAGTGTGATGTAGAACAAGTAGCAGAAGCATACATGCTCAAGAGGGATCACCCGAAATTCAAAGGCAACTGAATTTCGGCAACCGGGGCATCGAAGTCGGAATGCCGCGAAACTCACCGAGTCAAAGCGTTTCGCCGTTTGCGGAAGGAAGTGTGATGTAGAACAAGTAGCAGAAGCATACATGCTCAAGAGGGATCACCCGAAATTCAAAGGCAACTGAATTTCGGCAACCGGGGCATCGAAGTCGGAATGCCGCGAAACTCACCGAGTCAAAGCGTTTCGCCGTTTGCGGAAGAAGTGTGATGTAGAACAAGTAGCAGAAGCATACATGCTCAAGAGGGATCACCCGAAATTCAAAGGCAACTGAATTTCGGCAACCGGGGCATCGAAGTCGGAATGCCGCGAAACTCACCGAGTCAAAGCGTTTCGCCGTTTGCGGAAGAAGTCTGATGTAGAACAAGTAGCAGAAGCATACATGCTCAAGAGGGATCACCCGAAATTCAAAGGCAACTGAATTTCGGCAACCGGGGCATCGAAGTCGGAATGCCGCGAAACTCACCGAGTCAAAGCGTTTCGCCGTTTGCGGAAGGAAGTGTGATGTAGAACAAGTAGCAGAAGCATACATGCTCAAGAGGGATCACCCGAAATTCAAAGGCAACTGAATTTCGGCAACCGGGGCATCGAAGTCGGAATGCCGCGAAACTCACCGAGTCAAAGCGTTTCGCCGTTTGCGGAAGGAAGTGTGATGTAGAACAAGTAGCAGAAGCATACATGCTCAAGAGGGATCACCCGAAATTCAAAGGCAACTGAATTTCGGCAACCGGGGCATCGAAGTCGGAATGCCGCGAAACTCACCGAGTCAAAGCGTTTCGCCGTTTGCGGAAGAAGTGTGATGTAGAACAAGTAGCAGAAGCATACATGCTCAAGAGGGATCACCCGAAATTCAAAGGCAACTGAATTTCGGCAACCGGGGCATCGAAGTCGGAATGCCGCGAAACTCACCGAGTCAAAGCGTTTCGCCGTTTGCGGAAGGAAGTGTGATGTAGAACAAGTAGCAGAAGCATACATGCTCAAGAGGGATCACCCGAAATTCAAAGGCAACTGAATTTCGGCAACCGGGGCATCGAAGTCGGAATGCCGCGAAACTCACCGAGTCAAAGCGTTTCGCCGTTTGCGGAAGGAAGTGTGATGTAGAACAAGTAGCAGAAGCATACATGCTCAAGAGGGATCACCCGAAATTCAAAGGCAACTGAATTTCGGCAACCGGGGCATCGAAGTCGGAATGCCGCGAAACTCACCGAGTCAAAGCGTTTCGCCGTTTGCGGAAGGAAGTGTGATGTAGAACAAGTAGCAGAAGCATACATGCTCAAGAGGGATCACCCGAAATTCAAAGGCAACTGAATTTCGGCAACCGGGGCATCGAAGTCGGAATGCCGCGAAACTCACCGAGTCAAAGCGTTTCGCCGTTTGCGGAAGAAGTGTGATGTAGAACAAGTAGCAGAAGCATACATGCTCAAGAGGGATCACCCGAAATTCAAAGGCAACTGAATTTCGGCAACCGGGGCATCGAAGTCGGAATGCCGCGAAACTCACCGAGTCAAAGCGTTTCGCCGTTTGCGGAAGGAAGTGTGATGTAGAACAAGTAGCAGAAGCATACATGCTCAAGAGGGATCACCCGAAATTCAAAGGCAACTGAATTTCGGCAACCGGGGCATCGAAGTCGGAATGCCGCGAAACTCACCGAGTCAAAGCGTTTCGCCGTTTGCGGAAGAAGTGTGATGTAGAACAAGTAGCAGAAGCATACATGCTCAAGAGGGATCACCCGAAATTCAAAGGCAACTGAATTTCGGCAACCGGGGCATCGAAGTCGGAATGCCGCGAAACTCACCGAGTCAAAGCGTTTCGCCGTTTGCGGAAGGAAGTGTGATGTAGAACAAGTAGCAGAAGCATACATGCTCAAGAGGGATCACCCGAAATTCAAAGGCAACTGAATTTCGGCAACCGGGGCATCGAAGTCGGAATGCCGCGAAACTCACCGAGTCAAAGCGTTTCGCCGTTTGCGGAAGAAGTGTGATGTAGAACAAGTAGCAGAAGCATACATGCTCAAGAGGGATCACCCGAAATTCAAAGGCAACTGAATTTCGGCAACCGGGGCATCGAAGTCGGAATGCCGCGAAACTCACCGAGTCAAAGCGTTTCGCCGTTTGCGGAAGGAAGTGTGATGTAGAACAAGTAGCAGAAGCATACATGCTCAAGAGGGATCACCCGAAATTCAAAGGCAACTGAATTTCGGCAACCGGGGCATCGAAGTCGGAATGCCGCGAAACTCACCGAGTCAAAGCGTTTCGCCGTTTGCGGAAGAAGTGTGATGTAGAACAAGTAGCAGAAGCATACATGCTCAAGAGGGATCACCCGAAATTCAAAGGCAACTGAATTTCGGCAACCGGGGCATCGAAGTCGGAATGCCGCGAAACTCACCGAGTCAAAGCGTTTCGCCGTTTGCGGAAGAAGTGTGATGTAGAACAAGTAGCAGAAGCATACATGCTCAAGAGGGATCACCCGAAATTCAAAGGCAACTGAATTTCGGCAACCGGGGCATCGAAGTCGGAATGCCGCGAAACTCACCGAGTCAAAGCGTTTCGCCGTTTGCGGAAGAAGTGTGATGTAGAACAAGTAGCAGAAGCATACATGCTCAAGAGGGATCACCCGAAATTCAAAGGCAACTGAATTTCGGCAACCGGGGCATCGAAGTCGGAATGCCGCGAAACTCACCGAGTCAAAGCGTTTCGCCGTTTGCGGAAGAAGTGTGATGTAGAACAAGTAGCAGAAGCATACATGCTCAAGAGGGATCACCCGAAATTCAAAGGCAACTGAATTTCGGCAACCGGGGCATCGAAGTCGGAATGCCGCGAAACTCACCGAGTCAAAGCGTTTCGCCGTTTGCGGAAGAAGTGTGATGTAGAACAAGTAGCAGAAGCATACATGCTCAAGAGGGATCACCCGAAATTCAAAGGCAACTGAATTTCGGCAACCGGGGCATCGAAGTCGGAATGCCGCGAAACTCACCGAGTCAAAGCGTTTCGCCGTTTGCGGAAGGAAGTGTGATGTAGAACAAGTAGCAGAAGCATACATGCTCAAGAGGGATCACCCGAAATTCAAAGGCAACTGAATTTCGGCAACCGGGGCATCGAAGTCGGAATGCCGCGAAACTCACCGAGTCAAAGCGTTTCGCCGTTTGCGGAAGAAGTGTGATGTAGAACAAGTAGCAGAAGCATACATGCTCAAGAGGGATCACCCGAAATTCAAAGGCAACTGAATTTCGGCAACCGGGGCATCGAAGTCGGAATGCCGCGAAACTCACCGAGTCAAAGCGTTTCGCCGTTTGCGGAAGGAAGTGTGATGTAGAACAAGTAGCAGAAGCATACATGCTCAAGAGGGATCACCCGAAATTCAAAGGCAACTGAATTTCGGCAACCGGGGCATCGAAGTCGGAATGCCGCGAAACTCACCGAGTCAAAGCGTTTCGCCGTTTGCGGAAGAAGTGTGATGTAGAACAAGTAGCAGAAGCATACATGCTCAAGAGGGATCACCCGAAATTCAAAGGCAACTGAATTTCGGCAACCGGGGCATCGAAGTCGGAATGCCGCGAAACTCACCGAGTCAAAGCGTTTCGCCGTTTGCGGAAGGAAGTGTGATGTAGAACAAGTAGCAGAAGCATACATGCTCAAGAGGGATCACCCGAAATTCAAAGGCAACTGAATTTCGGCAACCGGGGCATCGAAGTCGGAATGCCGCGAAACTCACCGAGTCAAAGCGTTTCGCCGTTTGCGGAAGGAAGTGTGATGTAGAACAAGTAGCAGAAGCATACATGCTCAAGAGGGATCACCCGAAATTCAAAGGCAACTGAATTTCGGCAACCGGGGCATCGAAGTCGGAATGCCGCGAAACTCACCGAGTCAAAGCGTTTCGCCGTTTGCGGAAGGAAGTGTGATGTAGAACAAGTAGCAGAAGCATACATGCTCAAGAGGGATCACCCGAAATTCAAAGGCAACTGAATTTCGGCAACCGGGGCATCGAAGTCGGAATGCCGCGAAACTCACCGAGTCAAAGCGTTTCGCCGTTTGCGGAAGAAGTGTGATGTAGAACAAGTAGCAGAAGCATACATGCTCAAGAGGGATCACCCGAAATTCAAAGGCAACTGAATTTCGGCAACCGGGGCATCGAAGTCGGAATGCCGCGAAACTCACCGAGTCAAAGCGTTTCGCCGTTTGCGGAAGAAGTGTGATGTAGAACAAGTAGCAGAAGCATACATGCTCAAGAGGGATCACCCGAAATTCAAAGGCAACTGAATTTCGGCAACCGGGGCATCGAAGTCGGAATGCCGCGAAACTCACCGAGTCAAAGCGTTTCGCCGTTTGCGGAAGAAGTGTGATGTAGAACAAGTAGCAGAAGCATACATGCTCAAGAGGGATCACCCGAAATTCAAAGGCAACTGAATTTCGGCAACCGGGGCATCGAAGTCGGAATGCCGCGAAACTCACCGAGTCAAAGCGTTTCGCCGTTTGCGGAAGAAGTGTGATGTAGAACAAGTAGCAGAAGCATACATGCTCAAGAGGGATCACCCGAAATTCAAAGGCAACTGAATTTCGGCAACCGGGGCATCGAAGTCGGAATGCCGCGAAACTCACCGAGTCAAAGCGTTTCGCCGTTTGCGGAAGGAAGTGTGATGTAGAACAAGTAGCAGAAGCATACATGCTCAAGAGGGATCACCCGAAATTCAAAGGCAACTGAATTTCGGCAACCGGGGCATCGAAGTCGGAATGCCGCGAAACTCACCGAGTCAAAGCGTTTCGCCGTTTGCGGAAGGAAGTGTGATGTAGAACAAGTAGCAGAAGCATACATGCTCAAGAGGGATCACCCGAAATTCAAAGGCAACTGAATTTCGGCAACCGGGGCATCGAAGTCGGAATGCCGCGAAACTCACCGAGTCAAAGCGTTTCGCCGTTTGCGGAAGGAAGTGTGATGTAGAACAAGTAGCAGAAGCATACATGCTCAAGAGGGATCACCCGAAATTCAAAGGCAACTGAATTTCGGCAACCGGGCATCGAAGTCGGAATGCCGCGAAACTCACCGAGTCAAAGCGTTTCGCCGTTTGCGGAAGGAAGTGTGATGTAGAACAAGTAGCAGAAGCATACATGCTCAAGAGGGATCACCCGAAATTCAAAGGCAACTGAATTTCGGCAACCGGGGCATCGAAGTCGGAATGCCGCGAAACTCACCGAGTCAAAGCGTTTCGCCGTTTGCGGAAGAAGTGTGATGTAGAACAAGTAGCAGAAGCATACATGCTCAAGAGGGATCACCCGAAATTCAAAGGCAACTGAATTTCGGCAACCGGGGCATCGAAGTCGGAATGCCGCGAAACTCACCGAGTCAAAGCGTTTCGCCGTTTGCGGAAGGAAGTGTGATGTAGAACAAGTAGCAGAAGCATACATGCTCAAGAGGGATCACCCGAAATTCAAAGGCAACTGAATTTCGGCAACCGGGGCATCGAAGTCGGAATGCCGCGAAACTCACCGAGTCAAAGCGTTTCGCCGTTTGCGGAAGAAGTGTGATGTAGAACAAGTAGCAGAAGCATACATGCTCAAGAGGGATCACCCGAAATTCAAAGGCAACTGAATTTCGGCAACCGGGGCATCGAAGTCGGAATGCCGCGAAACTCACCGAGTCAAAGCGTTTCGCCGTTTGCGGAAGGAAGTGTGATGTAGAACAAGTAGCAGAAGCATACATGCTCAAGAGGGATCACCCGAAATTCAAAGGCAACTGAATTTCGGCAACCGGGGCATCGAAGTCGGAATGCCGCGAAACTCACCGAGTCAAAGCGTTTCGCCGTTTGCGGAAGAAGTGTGATGTAGAACAAGTAGCAGAAGCATACATGCTCAAGAGGGATCACCCGAAATTCAAAGGCAACTGAATTTCGGCAACCGGGGCATCGAAGTCGGAATGCCGCGAAACTCACCGAGTCAAAGCGTTTCGCCGTTTGCGGAAGAAGTGTGATGTAGAACAAGTAGCAGAAGCATACATGCTCAAGAGGGATCACCCGAAATTCAAAGGCAACTGAATTTCGGCAACCGGGGCATCGAAGTCGGAATGCCGCGAAACTCACCGAGTCAAAGCGTTTCGCCGTTTGCGGAAGAAGTGTGATGTAGAACAAGTAGCAGAAGCATACATGCTCAAGAGGGATCACCCGAAATTCAAAGGCAACTGAATTTCGGCAACCGGGGCATCGAAGTCGGAATGCCGCGAAACTCACCGAGTCAAAGCGTTTCGCCGTTTGCGGAAGAAGTGTGATGTAGAACAAGTAGCAGAAGCATACATGCTCAAGAGGGATCACCCGAAATTCAAAGGCAACTGAATTTCGGCAACCGGGGCATCGAAGTCGGAATGCCGCGAAACTCACCGAGTCAAAGCGTTTCGCCGTTTGCGGAAGAAGTGTGATGTAGAACAAGTAGCAGAAGCATACATGCTCAAGAGGGATCACCCGAAATTCAAAGGCAACTGAATTTCGGCAACCGGGGCATCGAAGTCGGAATGCCGCGAAACTCACCGAGTCAAAGCGTTTCGCCGTTTGCGGAAGGAAGTGTGATGTAGAACAAGTAGCAGAAGCATACATGCTCAAGAGGGATCACCCGAAATTCAAAGGCAACTGAATTTCGGCAACCGGGGCATCGAAGTCGGAATGCCGCGAAACTCACCGAGTCAAAGCGTTTCGCCGTTTGCGGAAGGAAGTGTGATGTAGAACAAGTAGCAGAAGCATACATGCTCAAGAGGGATCACCCGAAATTCAAAGGCAACTGAATTTCGGCAACCGGGGCATCGAAGTCGGAATGCCGCGAAACTCACCGAGTCAAAGCGTTTCGCCGTTTGCGGAAGAAGTGTGATGTAGAACAAGTAGCAGAAGCATACATGCTCAAGAGGGATCACCCGAAATTCAAAGGCAACTGAATTTCGGCAACCGGGGCATCGAAGTCGGAATGCCGCGAAACTCACCGAGTCAAAGCGTTTCGCCGTTTGCGGAAGGAAGTGTGATGTAGAACAAGTAGCAGAAGCATACATGCTCAAGAGGGATCACCCGAAATTCAAAGGCAACTGAATTTCGGCAACCGGGGCATCGAAGTCGGAATGCCGCGAAACTCACCGAGTCAAAGCGTTTCGCCGTTTGCGGAAGAAGTGTGATGTAGAACAAGTAGCAGAAGCATACATGCTCAAGAGGGATCACCCGAAATTCAAAGGCAACTGAATTTCGGCAACCGGGGCATCGAAGTCGGAATGCCGCGAAACTCACCGAGTCAAAGCGTTTCGCCGTTTGCGGAAGGAAGTGTGATGTAGAACAAGTAGCAGAAGCATACATGCTCAAGAGGGATCACCCGAAATTCAAAGGCAACTGAATTTCGGCAACCGGGGCATCGAAGTCGGAATGCCGCGAAACTCACCGAGTCAAAGCGTTTCGCCGTTTGCGGAAGAAGTGTGATGTAGAACAAGTAGCAGAAGCATACATGCTCAAGAGGGATCACCCGAAATTCAAAGGCAACTGAATTTCGGCAACCGGGGCATCGAAGTCGGAATGCCGCGAAACTCACCGAGTCAAAGCGTTTCGCCGTTTGCGGAAGAAGTGTGATGTAGAACAAGTAGCAGAAGCATACATGCTCAAGAGGGATCACCCGAAATTCAAAGGCAACTGAATTTCGGCAACCGGGGCATCGAAGTCGGAATGCCGCGAAACTCACCGAGTCAAAGCGTTTCGCCGTTTGCGGAAGGAAGTGTGATGTAGAACAAGTAGCAGAAGCATACATGCTCAAGAGGGATCACCCGAAATTCAAAGGCAACTGAATTTCGGCAACCGGGGCATCGAAGTCGGAATGCCGCGAAACTCACCGAGTCAAAGCGTTTCGCCGTTTGCGGAAGGAAGTGTGATGTAGAACAAGTAGCAGAAGCATACATGCTCAAGAGGGATCACCCGAAATTCAAAGGCAACTGAATTTCGGCAACCGGGGCATCGAAGTCGGAATGCCGCGAAACTCACCGAGTCAAAGCGTTTCGCCGTTTGCGGAAGAAGTGTGATGTAGAACAAGTAGCAGAAGCATACATGCTCAAGAGGGATCACCCGAAATTCAAAGGCAACTGAATTTCGGCAACCGGGGCATCGAAGTCGGAATGCCGCGAAACTCACCGAGTCAAAGCGTTTCGCCGTTTGCGGAAGAAGTGTGATGTAGAACAAGTAGCAGAAGCATACATGCTCAAGAGGGATCACCCGAAATTCAAAGGCAACTGAATTTCGGCAACCGGGGCATCGAAGTCGGAATGCCGCGAAACTCACCGAGTCAAAGCGTTTCGCCGTTTGCGGAAGGAAGTGTGATGTAGAACAAGTAGCAGAAGCATACATGCTCAAGAGGGATCACCCGAAATTCAAAGGCAACTGAATTTCGGCAACCGGGGCATCGAAGTCGGAATGCCGCGAAACTCACCGAGTCAAAGCGTTTCGCCGTTTGCGGAAGGAAGTGTGATGTAGAACAAGTAGCAGAAGCATACATGCTCAAGAGGGATCACCCGAAATTCAAAGGCAACTGAATTTCGGCAACCGGGGCATCGAAGTCGGAATGCCGCGAAACTCACCGAGTCAAAGCGTTTCGCCGTTTGCGGAAGAAGTGTGATGTAGAACAAGTAGCAGAAGCATACATGCTCAAGAGGGATCACCCGAAATTCAAAGGCAACTGAATTTCGGCAACCGGGGCATCGAAGTCGGAATGCCGCGAAACTCACCGAGTCAAAGCGTTTCGCCGTTTGCGGAAGAAGTGTGATGTAGAACAAGTAGCAGAAGCATACATGCTCAAGAGGGATCACCCGAAATTCAAAGGCAACTGAATTTCGGCAACCGGGCATCGAAGTCGGAATGCCGCGAAACTCACCGAGTCAAAGCGTTTCGCCGTTTGCGGAAGAAGTGTGATGTAGAACAAGTAGCAGAAGCATACATGCTCAAGAGGGATCACCCGAAATTCAAAGGCAACTGAATTTCGGCAACCGGGGCATCGAAGTCGGAATGCCGCGAAACTCACCGAGTCAAAGCGTTTCGCCGTTTGCGGAAGAAGTGTGATGTAGAACAAGTAGCAGAAGCATACATGCTCAAGAGGGATCACCCGAAATTCAAAGGCAACTGAATTTCGGCAACCGGGGCATCGAAGTCGGAATGCCGCGAAACTCACCGAGTCAAAGCGTTTCGCCGTTTGCGGAAGGAAGTGTGATGTAGAACAAGTAGCAGAAGCATACATGCTCAAGAGGGATCACCCGAAATTCAAAGGCAACTGAATTTCGGCAACCGGGGCATCGAAGTCGGAATGCCGCGAAACTCACCGAGTCAAAGCGTTTCGCCGTTTGCGGAAGAAGTGTGATGTAGAACAAGTAGCAGAAGCATACATGCTCAAGAGGGATCACCCGAAATTCAAAGGCAACTGAATTTCGGCAACCGGGGCATCGAAGTCGGAATGCCGCGAAACTCACCGAGTCAAAGCGTTTCGCCGTTTGCGGAAGAAGTGTGATGTAGAACAAGTAGCAGAAGCATACATGCTCAAGAGGGATCACCCGAAATTCAAAGGCAACTGAATTTCGGCAACCGGGGCATCGAAGTCGGAATGCCGCGAAACTCACCGAGTCAAAGCGTTTCGCCGTTTGCGGAAGAAGTGTGATGTAGAACAAGTAGCAGAAGCATACATGCTCAAGAGGGATCACCCGAAATTCAAAGGCAACTGAATTTCGGCAACCGGGGCATCGAAGTCGGAATGCCGCGAAACTCACCGAGTCAAAGCGTTTCGCCGTTTGCGGAAGAAGTGTGATGTAGAACAAGTAGCAGAAGCATACATGCTCAAGAGGGATCACCCGAAATTCAAAGGCAACTGAATTTCGGCAACCGGGGCATCGAAGTCGGAATGCCGCGAAACTCACCGAGTCAAAGCGTTTCGCCGTTTGCGGAAGGAAGTGTGATGTAGAACAAGTAGCAGAAGCATACATGCTCAAGAGGGATCACCCGAAATTCAAAGGCAACTGAATTTCGGCAACCGGGGCATCGAAGTCGGAATGCCGCGAAACTCACCGAGTCAAAGCGTTTCGCCGTTTGCGGAAGAAGTGTGATGTAGAACAAGTAGCAGAAGCATACATGCTCAAGAGGGATCACCCGAAATTCAAAGGCAACTGAATTTCGGCAACCGGGGCATCGAAGTCGGAATGCCGCGAAACTCACCGAGTCAAAGCGTTTCGCCGTTTGCGGAAGAAGTGTGATGTAGAACAAGTAGCAGAAGCATACATGCTCAAGAGGGATCACCCGAAATTCAAAGGCAACTGAATTTCGGCAACCGGGGCATCGAAGTCGGAATGCCGCGAAACTCACCGAGTCAAAGCGTTTCGCCGTTTGCGGAAGAAGTGTGATGTAGAACAAGTAGCAGAAGCATACATGCTCAAGAGGGATCACCCGAAATTCAAAGGCAACTGAATTTCGGCAACCGGGGCATCGAAGTCGGAATGCCGCGAAACTCACCGAGTCAAAGCGTTTCGCCGTTTGCGGAAGGAAGTGTGATGTAGAACAAGTAGCAGAAGCATACATGCTCAAGAGGGATCACCCGAAATTCAAAGGCAACTGAATTTCGGCAACCGGGGCATCGAAGTCGGAATGCCGCGAAACTCACCGAGTCAAAGCGTTTCGCCGTTTGCGGAAGAAGTGTGATGTAGAACAAGTAGCAGAAGCATACATGCTCAAGAGGGATCACCCGAAATTCAAAGGCAACTGAATTTCGGCAACCGGGGCATCGAAGTCGGAATGCCGCGAAACTCACCGAGTCAAAGCGTTTCGCCGTTTGCGGAAGAAGTGTGATGTAGAACAAGTAGCAGAAGCATACATGCTCAAGAGGGATCACCCGAAATTCAAAGGCAACTGAATTTCGGCAACCGGGGCATCGAAGTCGGAATGCCGCGAAACTCACCGAGTCAAAGCGTTTCGCCGTTTGCGGAAGAAGTGTGATGTAGAACAAGTAGCAGAAGCATACATGCTCAAGAGGGATCACCCGAAATTCAAAGGCAACTGAATTTCGGCAACCGGGGCATCGAAGTCGGAATGCCGCGAAACTCACCGAGTCAAAGCGTTTCGCCGTTTGCGGAAGAAGTGTGATGTAGAACAAGTAGCAGAAGCATACATGCTCAAGAGGGATCACCCGAAATTCAAAGGCAACTGAATTTCGGCAACCGGGGCATCGAAGTCGGAATGCCGCGAAACTCACCGAGTCAAAGCGTTTCGCCGTTTGCGGAAGAAGTCTGATGTAGAACAAGTAGCAGAAGCATACATGCTCAAGAGGGATCACCCGAAATTCAAAGGCAACTGAATTTCGGCAACCGGGGCATCGAAGTCGGAATGCCGCGAAACTCACCGAGTCAAAGCGTTTCGCCGTTTGCGGAAGGAAGTGTGATGTAGAACAAGTAGCAGAAGCATACATGCTCAAGAGGGATCACCCGAAATTCAAAGGCAACTGAATTTCGGCAACCGGGGCATCGAAGTCGGAATGCCGCGAAACTCACCGAGTCAAAGCGTTTCGCCGTTTGCGGAAGAAGTGTGATGTAGAACAAGTAGCAGAAGCATACATGCTCAAGAGGGATCACCCGAAATTCAAAGGCAACTGAATTTCGGCAACCGGGGCATCGAAGTCGGAATGCCGCGAAACTCACCGAGTCAAAGCGTTTCGCCGTTTGCGGAAGGAAGTGTGATGTAGAACAAGTAGCAGAAGCATACATGCTCAAGAGGGATCACCCGAAATTCAAAGGCAACTGAATTTCGGCAACCGGGGCATCGAAGTCGGAATGCCGCGAAACTCACCGAGTCAAAGCGTTTCGCCGTTTGCGGAAGAAGTGTGATGTAGAACAAGTAGCAGAAGCATACATGCTCAAGAGGGATCACCCGAAATTCAAAGGCAACTGAATTTCGGCAACCGGGGCATCGAAGTCGGAATGCCGCGAAACTCACCGAGTCAAAGCGTTTCGCCGTTTGCGGAAGAAGTGTGATGTAGAACAAGTAGCAGAAGCATACATGCTCAAGAGGGATCACCCGAAATTCAAAGGCAACTGAATTTCGGCAACCGGGGCATCGAAGTCGGAATGCCGCGAAACTCACCGAGTCAAAGCGTTTCGCCGTTTGCGGAAGAAGTGTGATGTAGAACAAGTAGCAGAAGCATACATGCTCAAGAGGGATCACCCGAAATTCAAAGGCAACTGAATTTCGGCAACCGGGGCATCGAAGTCGGAATGCCGCGAAACTCACCGAGTCAAAGCGTTTCGCCGTTTGCGGAAGAAGTGTGATGTAGAACAAGTAGCAGAAGCATACATGCTCAAGAGGGATCACCCGAAATTCAAAGGCAACTGAATTTCGGCAACCGGGGCATCGAAGTCGGAATGCCGCGAAACTCACCGAGTCAAAGCGTTTCGCCGTTTGCGGAAGAAGTGTGATGTAGAACAAGTAGCAGAAGCATACATGCTCAAGAGGGATCACCCGAAATTCAAAGGCAACTGAATTTCGGCAACCGGGGCATCGAAGTCGGAATGCCGCGAAACTCACCGAGTCAAAGCGTTTCGCCGTTTGCGGAAGAAGTCTGATGTAGAACAAGTAGCAGAAGCATACATGCTCAAGAGGGATCACCCGAAATTCAAAGGCAACTGAATTTCGGCAACCGGGGCATCGAAGTCGGAATGCCGCGAAACTCACCGAGTCAAAGCGTTTCGCCGTTTGCGGAAGAAGTGTGATGTAGAACAAGTAGCAGAAGCATACATGCTCAAGAGGGATCACCCGAAATTCAAAGGCAACTGAATTTCGGCAACCGGGGCATCGAAGTCGGAATGCCGCGAAACTCACCGAGTCAAAGCGTTTCGCCGTTTGCGGAAGAAGTGTGATGTAGAACAAGTAGCAGAAGCATACATGCTCAAGAGGGATCACCCGAAATTCAAAGGCAACTGAATTTCGGCAACCGGGGCATCGAAGTCGGAATGCCGCGAAACTCACCGAGTCAAAGCGTTTCGCCGTTTGCGGAAGAAGTCTGATGTAGAACAAGTAGCAGAAGCATACATGCTCAAGAGGGATCACCCGAAATTCAAAGGCAACTGAATTTCGGCAACCGGGGCATCGAAGTCGGAATGCCGCGAAACTCACCGAGTCAAAGCGTTTCGCCGTTTGCGGAAGAAGTGTGATGTAGAACAAGTAGCAGAAGCATACATGCTCAAGAGGGATCACCCGAAATTCAAAGGCAACTGAATTTCGGCAACCGGGGCATCGAAGTCGGAATGCCGCGAAACTCACCGAGTCAAAGCGTTTCGCCGTTTGCGGAAGAAGTGTGATGTAGAACAAGTAGCAGAAGCATACATGCTCAAGAGGGATCACCCGAAATTCAAAGGCAACTGAATTTCGGCAACCGGGGCATCGAAGTCGGAATGCCGCGAAACTCACCGAGTCAAAGCGTTTCGCCGTTTGCGGAAGGAAGTGTGATGTAGAACAAGTAGCAGAAGCATACATGCTCAAGAGGGATCACCCGAAATTCAAAGGCAACTGAATTTCGGCAACCGGGGCATCGAAGTCGGAATGCCGCGAAACTCACCGAGTCAAAGCGTTTCGCCGTTTGCGGAAGAAGTCTGATGTAGAACAAGTAGCAGAAGCATACATGCTCAAGAGGGATCACCCGAAATTCAAAGGCAACTGAATTTCGGCAACCGGGGCATCGAAGTCGGAATGCCGCGAAACTCACCGAGTCAAAGCGTTTCGCCGTTTGCGGAAGAAGTGTGATGTAGAACAAGTAGCAGAAGCATACATGCTCAAGAGGGATCACCCGAAATTCAAAGGCAACTGAATTTCGGCAACCGGGGCATCGAAGTCGGAATGCCGCGAAACTCACCGAGTCAAAGCGTTTCGCCGTTTGCGGAAGAAGTCTGATGTAGAACAAGTAGCAGAAGCATACATGCTCAAGAGGGATCACCCGAAATTCAAAGGCAACTGAATTTCGGCAACCGGGGCATCGAAGTCGGAATGCCGCGAAACTCACCGAGTCAAAGCGTTTCGCCGTTTGCGGAAGAAGTGTGATGTAGAACAAGTAGCAGAAGCATACATGCTCAAGAGGGATCACCCGAAATTCAAAGGCAACTGAATTTCGGCAACCGGGGCATCGAAGTCGGAATGCCGCGAAACTCACCGAGTCAAAGCGTTTCGCCGTTTGCGGAAGAAGTGTGATGTAGAACAAGTAGCAGAAGCATACATGCTCAAGAGGGATCACCCGAAATTCAAAGGCAACTGAATTTCGGCAACCGGGGCATCGAAGTCGGAATGCCGCGAAACTCACCGAGTCAAAGCGTTTCGCCGTTTGCGGAAGAAGTCTGATGTAGAACAAGTAGCAGAAGCATACATGCTCAAGAGGGATCACCCGAAATTCAAAGGCAACTGAATTTCGGCAACCGGGGCATCGAAGTCGGAATGCCGCGAAACTCACCGAGTCAAAGCGTTTCGCCGTTTGCGGAAGAAGTGTGATGTAGAACAAGTAGCAGAAGCATACATGCTCAAGAGGGATCACCCGAAATTCAAAGGCAACTGAATTTCGGCAACCGGGGCATCGAAGTCGGAATGCCGCGAAACTCACCGAGTCAAAGCGTTTCGCCGTTTGCGGAAGAAGTCTGATGTAGAACAAGTAGCAGAAGCATACATGCTCAAGAGGGATCACCCGAAATTCAAAGGCAACTGAATTTCGGCAACCGGGGCATCGAAGTCGGAATGCCGCGAAACTCACCGAGTCAAAGCGTTTCGCCGTTTGCGGAAGGAAGTCTGATGTAGAACAAGTAGCAGAAGCATACATGCTCAAGAGGGATCACCCGAAATTCAAAGGCAACTGAATTTCGGCAACCGGGGCATCGAAGTCGGAATGCCGCGAAACTCACCGAGTCAAAGCGTTTCGCCGTTTGCGGAAGAAGTGTGATGTAGAACAAGTAGCAGAAGCATACATGCTCAAGAGGGATCACCCGAAATTCAAAGGCAACTGAATTTCGGCAACCGGGGCATCGAAGTCGGAATGCCGCGAAACTCACCGAGTCAAAGCGTTTCGCCGTTTGCGGAAGGAAGTCTGATGTAGAACAAGTAGCAGAAGCATACATGCTCAAGAGGGATCACCCGAAATTCAAAGGCAACTGAATTTCGGCAACCGGGGCATCGAAGTCGGAATGCCGCGAAACTCACCGAGTCAAAGCGTTTCGCCGTTTGCGGAAGGAAGTGTGATGTAGAACAAGTAGCAGAAGCATACATGCTCAAGAGGGATCACCCGAAATTCAAAGGCAACTGAATTTCGGCAACCGGGGCATCGAAGTCGGAATGCCGCGAAACTCACCGAGTCAAAGCGTTTCGCCGTTTGCGGAAGGAAGTGTGATGTAGAACAAGTAGCAGAAGCATACATGCTCAAGAGGGATCACCCGAAATTCAAAGGCAACTGAATTTCGGCAACCGGGGCATCGAAGTCGGAATGCCGCGAAACTCACCGAGTCAAAGCGTTTCGCCGTTTGCGGAAGAAGTGTGATGTAGAACAAGTAGCAGAAGCATACATGCTCAAGAGGGATCACCCGAAATTCAAAGGCAACTGAATTTCGGCAACCGGGGCATCGAAGTCGGAATGCCGCGAAACTCACCGAGTCAAAGCGTTTCGCCGTTTGCGGAAGAAGTGTGATGTAGAACAAGTAGCAGAAGCATACATGCTCAAGAGGGATCACCCGAAATTCAAAGGCAACTGAATTTCGGCAACCGGGGCATCGAAGTCGGAATGCCGCGAAACTCACCGAGTCAAAGCGTTTCGCCGTTTGCGGAAGAAGTGTGATGTAGAACAAGTAGCAGAAGCATACATGCTCAAGAGGGATCACCCGAAATTCAAAGGCAACTGAATTTCGGCAACCGGGGCATCGAAGTCGGAATGCCGCGAAACTCACCGAGTCAAAGCGTTTCGCCGTTTGCGGAAGAAGTGTGATGTAGAACAAGTAGCAGAAGCATACATGCTCAAGAGGGATCACCCGAAATTCAAAGGCAACTGAATTTCGGCAACCGGGGCATCGAAGTCGGAATGCCGCGAAACTCACCGAGTCAAAGCGTTTCGCCGTTTGCGGAAGGAAGTGTGATGTAGAACAAGTAGCAGAAGCATACATGCTCAAGAGGGATCACCCGAAATTCAAAGGCAACTGAATTTCGGCAACCGGGGCATCGAAGTCGGAATGCCGCGAAACTCACCGAGTCAAAGCGTTTCGCCGTTTGCGGAAGAAGTCTGATGTAGAACAAGTAGCAGAAGCATACATGCTCAAGAGGGATCACCCGAAATTCAAAGGCAACTGAATTTCGGCAACCGGGGCATCGAAGTCGGAATGCCGCGAAACTCACCGAGTCAAAGCGTTTCGCCGTTTGCGGAAGAAGTGTGATGTAGAACAAGTAGCAGAAGCATACATGCTCAAGAGGGATCACCCGAAATTCAAAGGCAACTGAATTTCGGCAACCGGGGCATCGAAGTCGGAATGCCGCGAAACTCACCGAGTCAAAGCGTTTCGCCGTTTGCGGAAGGAAGTGTGATGTAGAACAAGTAGCAGAAGCATACATGCTCAAGAGGGATCACCCGAAATTCAAAGGCAACTGAATTTCGGCAACCGGGGCATCGAAGTCGGAATGCCGCGAAACTCACCGAGTCAAAGCGTTTCGCCGTTTGCGGAAGAAGTGTGATGTAGAACAAGTAGCAGAAGCATACATGCTCAAGAGGGATCACCCGAAATTCAAAGGCAACTGAATTTCGGCAACCGGGGCATCGAAGTCGGAATGCCGCGAAACTCACCGAGTCAAAGCGTTTCGCCGTTTGCGGAAGGAAGTGTGATGTAGAACAAGTAGCAGAAGCATACATGCTCAAGAGGGATCACCCGAAATTCAAAGGCAACTGAATTTCGGCAACCGGGGCATCGAAGTCGGAATGCCGCGAAACTCACCGAGTCAAAGCGTTTCGCCGTTTGCGGAAGAAAGTGTGATGTAGAACAAGTAGCAGAAGCATACATGCTCAAGAGGGATCACCCGAAATTCAAAGGCAACTGAATTTCGGCAACCGGGGCATCGAAGTCGGAATGCCGCGAAACTCACCGAGTCAAAGCGTTTCGCCGTTTGCGGAAGGAAGTGTGATGTAGAACAAGTAGCAGAAGCATACATGCTCAAGAGGGATCACCCGAAATTCAAAGGCAACTGAATTTCGGCAACCGGGGCATCGAAGTCGGAATGCCGCGAAACTCACCGAGTCAAAGCGTTTCGCCGTTTGCGGAAGGAAGTGTGATGTAGAACAAGTAGCAGAAGCATACATGCTCAAGAGGGATCACCCGAAATTCAAAGGCAACTGAATTTCGGCAACCGGGGCATCGAAGTCGGAATGCCGCGAAACTCACCGAGTCAAAGCGTTTCGCCGTTTGCGGAAGAAGTGTGATGTAGAACAAGTAGCAGAAGCATACATGCTCAAGAGGGATCACCCGAAATTCAAAGGCAACTGAATTTCGGCAACCGGGGCATCGAAGTCGGAATGCCGCGAAACTCACCGAGTCAAAGCGTTTCGCCGTTTGCGGAAGGAAGTGTGATGTAGAACAAGTAGCAGAAGCATACATGCTCAAGAGGGATCACCCGAAATTCAAAGGCAACTGAATTTCGGCAACCGGGGCATCGAAGTCGGAATGCCGCGAAACTCACCGAGTCAAAGCGTTTCGCCGTTTGCGGAAGGAAGTGTGATGTAGAACAAGTAGCAGAAGCATACATGCTCAAGAGGGATCACCCGAAATTCAAAGGCAACTGAATTTCGGCAACCGGGGCATCGAAGTCGGAATGCCGCGAAACTCACCGAGTCAAAGCGTTTCGCCGTTTGCGGAAGGAAGTGTGATGTAGAACAAGTAGCAGAAGCATACATGCTCAAGAGGGATCACCCGAAATTCAAAGGCAACTGAATTTCGGCAACCGGGGCATCGAAGTCGGAATGCCGCGAAACTCACCGAGTCAAAGCGTTTCGCCGTTTGCGGAAGGAAGTGTGATGTAGAACAAGTAGCAGAAGCATACATGCTCAAGAGGGATCACCCGAAATTCAAAGGCAACTGAATTTCGGCAACCGGGGCATCGAAGTCGGAATGCCGCGAAACTCACCGAGTCAAAGCGTTTCGCCGTTTGCGGAAGAAGTGTGATGTAGAACAAGTAGCAGAAGCATACATGCTCAAGAGGGATCACCCGAAATTCAAAGGCAACTGAATTTCGGCAACCGGGGCATCGAAGTCGGAATGCCGCGAAACTCACCGAGTCAAAGCGTTTCGCCGTTTGCGGAAGGAAGTGTGATGTAGAACAAGTAGCAGAAGCATACATGCTCAAGAGGGATCACCCGAAATTCAAAGGCAACTGAATTTCGGCAACCGGGGCATCGAAGTCGGAATGCCGCGAAACTCACCGAGTCAAAGCGTTTCGCCGTTTGCGGAAGAAGTGTGATGTAGAACAAGTAGCAGAAGCATACATGCTCAAGAGGGATCACCCGAAATTCAAAGGCAACTGAATTTCGGCAACCGGGGCATCGAAGTCGGAATGCCGCGAAACTCACCGAGTCAAAGCGTTTCGCCGTTTGCGGAAGGAAGTGTGATGTAGAACAAGTAGCAGAAGCATACATGCTCAAGAGGGATCACCCGAAATTCAAAGGCAACTGAATTTCGGCAACCGGGGCATCGAAGTCGGAATGCCGCGAAACTCACCGAGTCAAAGCGTTTCGCCGTTTGCGGAAGAAGTGTGATGTAGAACAAGTAGCAGAAGCATACATGCTCAAGAGGGATCACCCGAAATTCAAAGGCAACTGAATTTCGGCAACCGGGGCATCGAAGTCGGAATGCCGCGAAACTCACCGAGTCAAAGCGTTTCGCCGTTTGCGGAAGGAAGTGTGATGTAGAACAAGTAGCAGAAGCATACATGCTCAAGAGGGATCACCCGAAATTCAAAGGCAACTGAATTTCGGCAACCGGGGCATCGAAGTCGGAATGCCGCGAAACTCACCGAGTCAAAGCGTTTCGCCGTTTGCGGAAGGAAGTGTGATGTAGAACAAGTAGCAGAAGCATACATGCTCAAGAGGGATCACCCGAAATTCAAAGGCAACTGAATTTCGGCAACCGGGGCATCGAAGTCGGAATGCCGCGAAACTCACCGAGTCAAAGCGTTTCGCCGTTTGCGGAAGAAGTGTGATGTAGAACAAGTAGCAGAAGCATACATGCTCAAGAGGGATCACCCGAAATTCAAAGGCAACTGAATTTCGGCAACCGGGCATCGAAGTCGGAATGCCGCGAAACTCACCGAGTCAAAGCGTTTCGCCGTTTGCGGAAGAAGTGTGATGTAGAACAAGTAGCAGAAGCATACATGCTCAAGAGGGATCACCCGAAATTCAAAGGCAACTGAATTTCGGCAACCGGGGCATCGAAGTCGGAATGCCGCGAAACTCACCGAGTCAAAGCGTTTCGCCGTTTGCGGAAGGAAGTGTGATGTAGAACAAGTAGCAGAAGCATACATGCTCAAGAGGGATCACCCGAAATTCAAAGGCAACTGAATTTCGGCAACCGGGGCATCGAAGTCGGAATGCCGCGAAACTCACCGAGTCAAAGCGTTTCGCCGTTTGCGGAAGGAAGTGTGATGTAGAACAAGTAGCAGAAGCATACATGCTCAAGAGGGATCACCCGAAATTCAAAGGCAACTGAATTTCGGCAACCGGGGCATCGAAGTCGGAATGCCGCGAAACTCACCGAGTCAAAGCGTTTCGCCGTTTGCGGAAGGAAGTGTGATGTAGAACAAGTAGCAGAAGCATACATGCTCAAGAGGGATCACCCGAAATTCAAAGGCAACTGAATTTCGGCAACCGGGGCATCGAAGTCGGAATGCCGCGAAACTCACCGAGTCAAAGCGTTTCGCCGTTTGCGGAAGGAAGTGTGATGTAGAACAAGTAGCAGAAGCATACATGCTCAAGAGGGATCACCCGAAATTCAAAGGCAACTGAATTTCGGCAACCGGGGCATCGAAGTCGGAATGCCGCGAAACTCACCGAGTCAAAGCGTTTCGCCGTTTGCGGAAGGAAGTGTGATGTAGAACAAGTAGCAGAAGCATACATGCTCAAGAGGGATCACCCGAAATTCAAAGGCAACTGAATTTCGGCAACCGGGGCATCGAAGTCGGAATGCCGCGAAACTCACCGAGTCAAAGCGTTTCGCCGTTTGCGGAAGAAGTGTGATGTAGAACAAGTAGCAGAAGCATACATGCTCAAGAGGGATCACCCGAAATTCAAAGGCAACTGAATTTCGGCAACCGGGGCATCGAAGTCGGAATGCCGCGAAACTCACCGAGTCAAAGCGTTTCGCCGTTTGCGGAAGGAAGTGTGATGTAGAACAAGTAGCAGAAGCATACATGCTCAAGAGGGATCACCCGAAATTCAAAGGCAACTGAATTTCGGCAACCGGGGCATCGAAGTCGGAATGCCGCGAAACTCACCGAGTCAAAGCGTTTCGCCGTTTGCGGAAGAAGTGTGATGTAGAACAAGTAGCAGAAGCATACATGCTCAAGAGGGATCACCCGAAATTCAAAGGCAACTGAATTTCGGCAACCGGGGCATCGAAGTCGGAATGCCGCGAAACTCACCGAGTCAAAGCGTTTCGCCGTTTGCGGAAGGAAGTGTGATGTAGAACAAGTAGCAGAAGCATACATGCTCAAGAGGGATCACCCGAAATTCAAAGGCAACTGAATTTCGGCAACCGGGGCATCGAAGTCGGAATGCCGCGAAACTCACCGAGTCAAAGCGTTTCGCCGTTTGCGGAAGGAAGTGTGATGTAGAACAAGTAGCAGAAGCATACATGCTCAAGAGGGATCACCCGAAATTCAAAGGCAACTGAATTTCGGCAACCGGGGCATCGAAGTCGGAATGCCGCGAAACTCACCGAGTCAAAGCGTTTCGCCGTTTGCGGAAGGAAGTGTGATGTAGAACAAGTAGCAGAAGCATACATGCTCAAGAGGGATCACCCGAAATTCAAAGGCAACTGAATTTCGGCAACCGGGGCATCGAAGTCGGAATGCCGCGAAACTCACCGAGTCAAAGCGTTTCGCCGTTTGCGGAAGAAGTGTGATGTAGAACAAGTAGCAGAAGCATACATGCTCAAGAGGGATCACCCGAAATTCAAAGGCAACTGAATTTCGGCAACCGGGCATCGAAGTCGGAATGCCGCGAAACTCACCGAGTCAAAGCGTTTCGCCGTTTGCGGAAGGAAGTGTGATGTAGAACAAGTAGCAGAAGCATACATGCTCAAGAGGGATCACCCGAAATTCAAAGGCAACTGAATTTCGGCAACCGGGGCATCGAAGTCGGAATGCCGCGAAACTCACCGAGTCAAAGCGTTTCGCCGTTTGCGGAAGGAAGTGTGATGTAGAACAAGTAGCAGAAGCATACATGCTCAAGAGGGATCACCCGAAATTCAAAGGCAACTGAATTTCGGCAACCGGGCATCGAAGTCGGAATGCCGCGAAACTCACCGAGTCAAAGCGTTTCGCCGTTTGCGGAAGGAAGTGTGATGTAGAACAAGTAGCAGAAGCATACATGCTCAAGAGGGATCACCCGAAATTCAAAGGCAACTGAATTTCGGCAACCGGGCATCGAAGTCGGAATGCCGCGAAACTCACCGAGTCAAAGCGTTTCGCCGTTTGCGGAAGAAGTGTGATGTAGAACAAGTAGCAGAAGCATACATGCTCAAGAGGGATCACCCGAAATTCAAAGGCAACTGAATTTCGGCAACCGGGGCATCGAAGTCGGAATGCCGCGAAACTCACCGAGTCAAAGCGTTTCGCCGTTTGCGGAAGGAAGTGTGATGTAGAACAAGTAGCAGAAGCATACATGCTCAAGAGGGATCACCCGAAATTCAAAGGCAACTGAATTTCGGCAACCGGGGCATCGAAGTCGGAATGCCGCGAAACTCACCGAGTCAAAGCGTTTCGCCGTTTGCGGAAGGAAGTGTGATGTAGAACAAGTAGCAGAAGCATACATGCTCAAGAGGGATCACCCGAAATTCAAAGGCAACTGAATTTCGGCAACCGGGGCATCGAAGTCGGAATGCCGCGAAACTCACCGAGTCAAAGCGTTTCGCCGTTTGCGGAAGAAGTCTGATGTAGAACAAGTAGCAGAAGCATACATGCTCAAGAGGGATCACCCGAAATTCAAAGGCAACTGAATTTCGGCAACCGGGGCATCGAAGTCGGAATGCCGCGAAACTCACCGAGTCAAAGCGTTTCGCCGTTTGCGGAAGGAAGTGTGATGTAGAACAAGTAGCAGAAGCATACATGCTCAAGAGGGATCACCCGAAATTCAAAGGCAACTGAATTTCGGCAACCGGGGCATCGAAGTCGGAATGCCGCGAAACTCACCGAGTCAAAGCGTTTCGCCGTTTGCGGAAGAAGTGTGATGTAGAACAAGTAGCAGAAGCATACATGCTCAAGAGGGATCACCCGAAATTCAAAGGCAACTGAATTTCGGCAACCGGGCATCGAAGTCGGAATGCCGCGAAACTCACCGAGTCAAAGCGTTTCGCCGTTTGCGGAAGGAAGTGTGATGTAGAACAAGTAGCAGAAGCATACATGCTCAAGAGGGATCACCCGAAATTCAAAGGCAACTGAATTTCGGCAACCGGGGCATCGAAGTCGGAATGCCGCGAAACTCACCGAGTCAAAGCGTTTCGCCGTTTGCGGAAGAAGTGTGATGTAGAACAAGTAGCAGAAGCATACATGCTCAAGAGGGATCACCCGAAATTCAAAGGCAACTGAATTTCGGCAACCGGGGCATCGAAGTCGGAATGCCGCGAAACTCACCGAGTCAAAGCGTTTCGCCGTTTGCGGAAGAAGTGTGATGTAGAACAAGTAGCAGAAGCATACATGCTCAAGAGGGATCACCCGAAATTCAAAGGCAACTGAATTTCGGCAACCGGGGCATCGAAGTCGGAATGCCGCGAAACTCACCGAGTCAAAGCGTTTCGCCGTTTGCGGAAGAAGTCTGATGTAGAACAAGTAGCAGAAGCATACATGCTCAAGAGGGATCACCCGAAATTCAAAGGCAACTGAATTTCGGCAACCGGGGCATCGAAGTCGGAATGCCGCGAAACTCACCGAGTCAAAGCGTTTCGCCGTTTGCGGAAGGAAGTGTGATGTAGAACAAGTAGCAGAAGCATACATGCTCAAGAGGGATCACCCGAAATTCAAAGGCAACTGAATTTCGGCAACCGGGGCATCGAAGTCGGAATGCCGCGAAACTCACCGAGTCAAAGCGTTTCGCTGTTTGCGGATGGAGTGTGTGATGTAGAACAAGTTAGCAGAAGCATACATGCTCAAGAAGGATCACACGAAATTCAAAGGAAACTGGAAATTTTGTTTTTGGCAAACGGAGCATCGACAGTCGGTGAATGCCAGCGAAACCATCACCGAGTCAAAGGCCTTTCGCTGCTTTTTGCGGAAGGGCAAGTGTGATGTAGAACAAGTAGCAAGAAGGCATACATGCTCAAGAGGGATCACCCCCGAAATTCAAAGGCACACTGAATTTCGGCAACCGGACGGCAACGAAGTCGTAATAATGCCCGCGAAACCGAAAAAAAATCAGATTCGAGTCAAAAGCGTCACTTCGCCACTGAATTTGAAGGCGGGAAGGAAGATGCTGATGTTAGAAGCCAAGCTAGCAGAAGCGCACATTACCATGCTCAAGAGGGCATTCACCCGAAATTCAAAGGCAAACTGAATTTCGGTCAACCGGGGCATTTCGGAAAGGTCGCAATGCCTGACGCGAAACTCACACCGACAGTCAAAAGCGCCAATATTTCGCTGCTTGCGGAAGGAAGTGTGATGCTAGAACAAGTAGCAGAAGTATACATGCTCAAAAGGGATCACCCGAAATTCAAAGGCAACTGAATTTCGGCAACCGGGCATCGAAGTCGGAATGCCGCGAAACTCATCGAGTCAAAGCGTTTCGCTGTTTGCGGAAGGAAGTGTGATGTAGAACAAGTAGCAGAAGCATACATGCTCAAGAGGGAATCACCCGAAATTCAAAGGCAACTGAATTTCGGCAACCAGTGCACCGAAGTCGGAATGCCGCGAAACTCACCGAGTCAAAGCGTTTCGCTGTTTGCGGAAGGAAGTGTGATGTAGAACAAGTAGCAGAAGCATACATGCTCAAAAGGGATCACCCGAAATTCAAAGGCAACTGAATTTCGGCAACCGGGGCATCGAAGTCGGAATGCCGCGAAACTCACCGAGTCAAAGCGTTTCGCGTTTGCGGAAGGAGTGTGATGTAGAACAAGTAGCAGAAGCATACATGCTCAAGAGGGATCACCCGAAATTCAAAGGCAACTGAATTTCGGCAACCGGGGCATCGAAGTCGGAATGCCGCGAAACTCATCGAGTCAAAGCGTTTCGCTGTTTGCGGAAGGAAGTGTGATGTAGAACAAGTAGCAGAAGCATACATGCTCAAGAGGGATCACCCAAAATTCAAAGGCAACTGAATTTCGGCAACCGGGGCATCGAAGTCAGAATGCCGTGAAACTCACCGAGTCAAAGCGTTTCGCTGTTTGCGGAAGGAAGTGTGATGTAGGACAAGTAGCAGAAGCATACATGCTCAAGAGGGATCACCCGAAATTCAAAGGCAACTGAATTTCGGCAACCGGGGCATCGAAGTCGGAATGCCGCGAAACTCATCGAGTCAAAGCATTTCGCTGTTTGCGGAAGGAAGTGTGATGTAGAACAAGTAGCAGAAGCATACATGCTCAAGAGGGATCACCCGAAATTCAAAGGCAACTGAATTTCGTCAACCGGGGCATCGAAGGCGGAATGCCGCGTAACTCACGAAGTCAAAGCGTTTCGCTGTTTGCAGAAGGAAGTGTGATGGAGAACAAGTAGCAGAAGCATACTTGCTCAATAGGGATCAGCCGAAATTCAAAGGCAACTGAATTTCGGCAACCGGGGCATAGAAGTTGGAATGCTGCGAAACTCACCGAGTCAAAGCGTTTCGCTGTTTGCGGAAGGAAGTGTGATGTAGAACAAGTAGCAGAAGCATACATGCTCAAAAGGGATCACCCGAAATTCAAAGGCAACTGAATTTCGGCAACCGGGGCACCGAAGTCGGAATGCCGCGAAACTCACCGAGTCAAAGCGTTTCGCTGTTTGCGGAAGGAAGTGTGATGTAGAACAAGTAGCAGAAGCATACATGCTCAAGAGGGATCACCCGAAATTCAAAGGCAACTGAATTTCGGCAACCGGGGCATCGAAGTCGGAATGCCGCGAAACTCACCGAGTCAAAGCGTTTCGCTGTTTGCGGAAGGAAGTGTGATGTAGAACAAGTAGCAGAAGCATACATGCTCAACAGGGATCACCCGAAATTCAAAGGCAACTGAATTTCGGCAACCGGGGCATCGAAGTCGGAATGCCGCGAAACTCACCGAGTCAAAGCGTTTCGCCGTTTGCGGAAGGAAGTGTGATGTAGAACAAGTAGCAGAAGCATACATGCTCAAAAGGGATCACCCGAAATTCAAAGGCAACTGAATTTCGGCAACCGGGGCATCGAAGTCGGAATGCCGCGAAACTCACCGAGTAAAAGCGTTTCGCTGTTTGCGGAAGGAAGTGTGATGTAGAACAAGTAGCAGAAGCATACATGCTCAAGAGGGATCACCCGAAATTCAAAGGCAACTGAATTTCGGCAACCGGGGCATCGAAGTCGGAATGCCGCGAAACTCACCGAGTCAAAGCGTTTCGCTGTTTGCGGAAGGAAGTGTGATGTAGAACAAGTAGCAGAAGCATACATGCTCAAAAGGGATCACCCGAAATTCAAAGGCAACTGAATTTCGGCAACCGGGGCATCGAAGTCGGAATGCCGCGAAACTCACCGAGTCAAAGCGTTTCGCTGTTTGCGGAAGGAAGTGTGATGTAGAACACGTAGCAGAAGTGTACATGCTTAAGAGGAATCACCTAACATTCAAAGGCAACTGAATTTCGCCAACTGGGGCATCGATGTCGGAATGCCGCGAAACTCACCGAGTCAAAATGTTTCGCTGTTTGCGGAAGGAAGTGTGATGTAGAACAAGTAGCAGAAGCATACATGCTCAAAAGGGATCACCCGAAATTCAAAGGCAACTGAATTTCGGCAACCGGGGCATCGAAGTCGGAATGCCGCGAAACTCATCGAGTCAAAGCGTTTCGCTGTTTGCGGATGGAAGTGTGATGTACAAAAAAGAAGCAGAAGCATACATGCTCAAGAGGGATCACTCGAAATTCAAAGGCAACTGAATTTCGGCAACCGGGGCATCGAAGTCGGAATGCCGCGAAACTCACCGAGTCAAAGCGTTTCGCTGTTTGCGGAAGGAAGTGAGATGTAGAACAAGTAGCAGAAGCATACATGCTCAAGAGGGATCACCCGAAATTCAAAGGCAACTGAATTTCGGCAACCGGGGCATCGAAGTCGGAATGCCGCGAAACTCACCGAGTCAAAGCGTTTCGCTGTTTGCGGAAGGAAGTGTGAAGTAGAACAAGTAGCAGAAGCATACATGCTCAAGAGGGATCACCCGAAATTCAAAGGCAACTGAATTTCGGCAACCGGGGCATCGAAGTCGGAATGCCGCGAAACTCACCTAGTCAAAGCGTTTCGCTGTTTGCGGAAGGAAGTGTGATGTAGAACAAGTAGCAGAAGCATACATGCTCAAAAGGGCTCACCCGAAATTCAAAGGCAACTGAATTTAGGCAACCGGGGCACCGAAGTCGGAATGCCGCGAAACTAACCGAGTCAAAGCGTTTCACTGTTTGCGGCAGGAGGTGTGATGTAGAACAAGTAGCAGAAGCATACATGCTCAAGAGGGATCACCCGAAATTCAAAGGCAACCGAATTTCGGCAACCGGGGCATCGAAGTCGGAATGCCGCGAAACTCACCGAGTCAAAGCGTTTCGCTGTTTGTGGAAGGAAGTGTGATGTAGAACAAGTAGCAAAAGCATACATGTTCAAGAGGGATCACCCGAAATTCAAAGGCAACTGAATTTCGGCAACCGGGGCATCGAAGGCGGAATGCCGCGAAACTCACCGAGTCAAAGCGTTTCGTTGTTTGCGGAAGGAAGTGTGATGTAGAACAAGTAGCAGAAGCATACATGCTCAAAGGGATCACCCGAAATTCAAAGGCAACTGAATTTCCGGCAACCGTGGCATCGAAGTCGGAATGCCGCGAAACTCACCGAGTCAAAGCGTTTCGCTGTTTGCGGAAGGAAGTGTGATGTAGAAACAAGTAGCAGAAGCATACATGCTCAAGAGGATCACCCGAAATTCAAAGGCAACTGAATTTCGGCAACCGGGGCATCGAAGTCGGAATGCCGCGAAACTCACCGAGTCAAAGCGTTTCGCTGTTTGCGGAAGGAAGTGTGATGTAGAACAAGTAGCAGAAGCATACATGCTCAAGAAGGATCACCCGAAATTCAAAGGCAACTGAATTTCGGCAACCGGGGCATCGAAGTCGGAATGCCGCGAAACTCACCGAGTCAAAGCGTTTCGCTGTTTGCGGAAGGAAGTGTGATGTAGAACAAGTAGCAGAAGCATACATGCTCAAGAGGGATCACCCGAAATTCAAAGGCAACTGAATTTCGGCAACCGGGGCATCGAAGTCGGAATGCCGCGAAACTCACCGAGTCAAAGCGTTTCGCGTTTGCGGAAGGAAGTGTGATGTAGAACAAGTAGCAGAAGCATACATGCTCAAAAGGGATCACCCGAAATTCAAAGGCAACTGAATTTCGGCAACCGGGCACCGAAGTCGGAATGCCGCGAAACTCACCGAGTCAAAGCGTTTCGCTGTTTGCGGAAGGAAGTGTGATGTAGAACAAGTAGCAGAAGCATACATGCTCAAGAGGGATCACCCGAAATTCAAAGGCAACTGAATTTCGGCAACCGGGGCATCGAAGTCGGAATGCCGCGAAACTCACCGAGTCAAAGCGTTTCGCTGTTTGCGGAAGGAAGTGTGATGTAGAACAAGTAGCAGAAGCATACATGCTCAAAAGGGATCACCCGAAATTCAAAGGCAACTGAATTTCGTCAACCGGGGCATCGAAGTCGGAATGCCGCGAAACTCATCGAGTCAAAGCGTTTCGCTGTTTGCGGAAGGAAGTGTGATGTAGAACAAGTAGCAGAAGCATACATGCTCAAAAGGGATCACCCGAAATTCAAAGGCAACTGAATTTCGGCAACCGGGCATCGAAGTCGGAATGCCGCGAAACTCACCGAGTCAAAGCGTTTCGCTGTTTGCGGAAGGAAGTGTGATGTAGAACAAGTAGCAGAAGCATACATGCTCAACAGGGATCACCCGAAATTCAAAGGCAACTGAATTTCGGCAACCGGGGCATCGAAGTCGGAATGCCGCGAAACTCACCGAGTCAAAGCGTTTCGCTGTTTGCGGAAGGAAGTGTGATGTAGGACAAGTAGCAGAAGCATACATGCTCAAGAGGGATCACCCGAAATTCAAAGGGCAACTAAATTTCGGCAACCGGGTCATCGAAGTCGGAAATGCCGCGAAACTCACCGAAGTCAAAGCGTTTCGCTGTTTTGCGGAAGGAAGTGATGATGAATATGAACAAGTAGCAGAAGCATACATGCTCAAAAGGGGATCACCCGAAATTCAAAGGCAACTGAATTTCGGCAACCGGGGCATCGAAGTCGGTAATGTGCTGAAAACTAACCGAGTCATAGCGGTTCGCTGTTTGCGATATGGTAAGTGTGATGTAGAACAAAGTAGCAGAAGGCATACATGCTCAACAGGGATCACCCGAAATTCAAAGGCAACGGAATTTCGGCAACCGGGCATCGAAGTTCGGATGCCGCGAA
>CM055355.1:431337-470658 GCA_029228515.1 Populus alba x Populus x berolinensis | reverse complement strand
AGTTGCCTTTGAATTTCGGGTGATCCCTCTTGAGCATGTATGCTTCTGCTACTTGTTCACATCAGACTTCTTCCGCAAACGGCAAAACGCTTGACTCGTGAGTTTCGCGCATTCCGACTTCGATTCCCCGGTTGCCGAAATTCAGTTGCCTTTGAATTTCGGTGATCCCTCTTGAGCATGTATGCTTCTGCTACTTGTTCCACATCAGACTTCTTCCGCAAACGGCGAAACGCTTTGACTCGTGAGTTTCGCGGCATTCCGACTTCGATTCCCCGTTGCCGAAAATTCAGTTGCCTTTGAATTTCGGTGATCCCTCTTGAGCATGTATGCTTCTGCTACTTGTTCTACATCAGACTTCTTCCGCAAACGGCCAAACGCTTTGACTCGGTGAGTTTCGCGGCATTCCGACTTCGATTCCCCGGTTGCCGAAATTCAGTTGCCTTTGAATTTCGGTGATCCCTCTTGAGCATGTATGCTTCTGCTACTTGTTCTACATCAGACTTCTTCCGCAAACGAAAAACGCTTTTTACTCGGTGAGTTTCGCGCATTCCGACTTCGATGCCCGGTTGCCGAAATTCAGTTGCCTTTGAATTTCGGGTGATCCCTCTTGAGCATGTATGCTTCCGCTACTTGCTCTACATGAAACTTCTTCCGGAAACGGCAAAACGCTTTGACTCGGTGAGTTTCGCGGCAGTCCGACTTCGATTCCCCGGTTGCCGAAATTCAGTTGCCTTTGAATTTCGGGTGATCCCTCTTGAGCATGTATGCTTCCGCTACTTGCTCTACATCAGACTTCTTCCGCAAACGGCGAAACGCTTTGACTCGGTGAGTTTCGCGGCATTCCGACTTCGATTCCCCGGTTGCCGAAATTCAGTTGCCTTTGAATTTCGGGTGATCCCTCTTGAGCATGTATGCTTCTGCTACTTGTTCCACATCAGACTTCTTCCGCAAACGGCGAAACGCTTTGACTCGGTGAGTTTCGCGGCATTCCGACTTCGATTCCCCGTTGCCGAAATTCAGTTGCCTTTGAATTTCGGGTGATCCCTCTTGAGCATGTATGCTTCTGCTACTTGTTCCACATCAGACTTCTTCCGCAAACGGCGAAACGCTTTGACTCGGTGAGTTTCGCGGCATTCCGACTTCGATGACCCCGTTGCCGAAATTCAGTTGCCTTTGAATTTCGGGTGATGCCTCTTGAGCATGTATGCTTCTGCTACTTGTTCTACATCAGACTTCTTCCGCAAACGGCGAAACGCTTTGACTCGGTGAGTTTCGCGGCATTCCGACTTCGATTCCCCGGTTGCCGAAATTCAGTTGCCTTTGAATTTCAGGTGATCCCTCTTGAGCATGTATGCTTCTGCTACTTGTTCCACATCAGACTTCTTCCGCAAACGGAAAAACGCTTTGACTCGGTGAGTTTCGCGGCATTCCGACTTCGATGCCCCGGTTGCCGAAATTCAGTTGCCTTTGAATTTCGGGTGATCCCTCTTGAGCATGTACGCTTCTGCTACTTGTTCAACATCAGACTTCTTCCGCAAACGGCAAAACGCTTTGACTCGGTGAGTTTCGCGGCATTCCGACTTCGATTCCCCGGTTGCCGAAATTCAGTTGCCTTTGAATTTCGGGTGATCCCTCTTGAGCATATATGCTTCTGCTACTTGTTCCACATCGGACTAGTTCCGCCAACGGCGAAACGCTTTGACTCGGTGAGTATCGCGGCATTCCGACTTCGATTCCCCGTTGCCGAAATGCAGTTGCCTTTGAATTTCGGGTGATCCCTCTTGAGCATATATGCTTCTGCTACTTGTTCCACATCGGACTAGTTCCGCCAACGGCGAAACGCTTTGACTCGGTGAGTTTCGCGGCATTCCGACTTCGATGCCCCGGTTGCCGAAATTCAGTTGCCTTTGAATTTCGGGTGATCCCTCTTGAGCATGTATGCTTCTTCTACTTGTTCTACATCGGACTTCTTCCGCAAACGGCGAAACGCTTTGACTCGGTGAGTTTCGCGGCATTCCGACTTCGATGCCCCGGTTGCCGAAATTCAGTTGCCTTTGAATTTCGGGTGATCCCTCTTGAGCATGTATGCTTCTGCTACTTGTTCTACATCAGACTTCTTCCGCAAACGGCGAAACGTTGTGACTCGGTGAGTTTCGCGGCATTCCGACTTCGATGCCCCGGTTGCCGAAATTCAGTTGCCTTTGAATTTCGGGTGATCCCTCTTGAGCATGTATGCTTCTGCTACTTGTTCTACATCAGACTTCTTCCGCAAACGGCGAAACGCTTTGACTCGGTGAGTTTCGCGGCATTCCGACTTCGATGCCCCGGTTGCCGAAATTCAGTTGCCTTTGAATTTCGGGTGATCCCTCTTGAGCATGTATGCTTCTGCTACTTGTTCTACATCAGACTTCTTCCGCAAACGGCGAAACGCTTTGACTCGGTGAGTTTCGCGGCATTCCGACTTCGATGCCCCGGTTGCCGAAATTCAGTTGCCTTTGAATTTCGGGTGATCCCTCTTGAGCATGTATGCTTCTGCTACTTGTTCTACATCAGACTTCTTCCGCAAACGGCGAAACGCTTTGACTCGGTGAGTTTCGCGGCATTCCGACTTCGATGCCCCGTTTGCCGAAATTCAGTTGCCTTTGAATTTCGGGTGATCCCTCTTGAGCATGTATGCTTCTGCTACTTGTTCTACATCAGACTTCTTCCGCAAACGGCGAAACGCTTTGACTCGGTGAGTTTCGCGGCATTCCGACTTCGATGCCCCGGTTGCCGAAATTCAGTTGCCTTTGAATTTCGGGTGATCCCTCTTGAGCATGTATGCTTCTGCTACTTGTTCTACATCAGACTTCTTCCGCAAACGGCGAAACGCTTTGACTCGGTGAGTTTCGCGGCATTCCGACTTCGATGCCCCGGTTGCCGAAATTCAGTTGCCTTTGAATTTCGGGTGATCCCTCTTGAGCATGTATGCTTCTGCTACTTGTTCTACATCAGACTTCTTCCGCAAACGGCGAAACGCTTTGACTCGGTGAGTTTCGCGGCATTCCGACTTCGATGCCCCGGTTGCCGAAATTCAGTTGCCTTTGAATTTCGGGTGATCCCTCTTGAGCATGTATGCTTCTGCTACTTGTTCTACATCAGACTTCTTCCGCAAACGGCGAAACGCTTTGACTCGGTGAGTTTCGCGGCATTCCGACTTCGATGCCCCGTTGCCGAAATTCAGTTGCCTTTGAATTTCGGGTGATCCCTCTTGAGCATGTATGCTTCTGCTACTTGTTCTACATCAGACTTCTTCCGCAAACGGCGAAACGCTTTGACTCGGTGAGTTTCGCGGCATTCCGACTTCGATGCCCCGGTTGCCGAAATTCAGTTGCCTTTGAATTTCGGGTGATCCCTCTTGAGCATGTATGCTTCTGCTACTTGTTCTACATCAGACTTCTTCCGCAAACGGCGAAACGCTTTGACTCGGTGAGTTTCGCGGCATTCCGACTTCGATGCCCCGGTTGCCGAAATTCAGTTGCCTTTGAATTTCGGGTGATCCCTCTTGAGCATGTATGCTTCTGCTACTTGTTCTACATCAGACTTCTTCCGCAAACGGCGAAACGCTTTGACTCGGTGAGTTTCGCGGCATTCCGACTTCGATGCCCCGGTTGCCGAAATTCAGTTGCCTTTGAATTTCGGGTGATCCCTCTTGAGCATGTATGCTTCTGCTACTTGTTCTACATCAGACTTCTTCCGCAAACGGCGAAACGCTTTGACTCGGTGAGTTTCGCGGCATTCCGACTTCGATGCCCCGGTTGCCGAAATTCAGTTGCCTTTGAATTTCGGGTGATCCCTCTTGAGCATGTATGCTTCTGCTACTTGTTCTACATCAGACTTCTTCCGCAAACGGCGAAACGCTTTGACTCGGTGAGTTTCGCGGCATTCCGACTTCGATGCCCCGGTTGCCGAAATTCAGTTGCCTTTGAATTTCGGGTGATCCCTCTTGAGCATGTATGCTTCTGCTACTTGTTCTACATCAGACTTCTTCCGCAAACGGCGAAACGCTTTGACTCGGTGAGTTTCGCGGCATTCCGACTTCGATGCCCCGGTTGCCGAAATTCAGTTGCCTTTGAATTTCGGGTGATCCCTCTTGAGCATGTATGCTTCTGCTACTTGTTCTACATCAGACTTCTTCCGCAAACGGCGAAACGCTTTGACTCGGTGAGTTTCGCGGCATTCCGACTTCGATGCCCCGGTTGCCGAAATTCAGTTGCCTTTGAATTTCGGGTGATCCCTCTTGAGCATGTATGCTTCTGCTACTTGTTCTACATCAGACTTCTTCCGCAAACGGCGAAACGCTTTGACTCGGTGAGTTTCGCGGCATTCCGACTTCGATGCCCCGGTTGCCGAAATTCAGTTGCCTTTGAATTTCGGGTGATCCCTCTTGAGCATGTATGCTTCTGCTACTTGTTCTACATCAGACTTCTTCCGCAAACGGCGAAACGCTTTGACTCGGTGAGTTTCGCGGCATTCCGACTTCGATGCCCCGGTTGCCGAAATTCAGTTGCCTTTGAATTTCGGGTGATCCCTCTTGAGCATGTATGCTTCTGCTACTTGTTCTACATCAGACTTCTTCCGCAAACGGCGAAACGCTTTGACTCGGTGAGTTTCGCGGCATTCCGACTTCGATGCCCCGGTTGCCGAAATTCAGTTGCCTTTGAATTTCGGGTGATCCCTCTTGAGCATGTATGCTTCTGCTACTTGTTCTACATCAGACTTCTTCCGCAAACGGCGAAACGCTTTGACTCGGTGAGTTTCGCGGCATTCCGACTTCGATGCCCCGGTTGCCGAAATTCAGTTGCCTTTGAATTTCGGGTGATCCCTCTTGAGCATGTATGCTTCTGCTACTTGTTCTACATCAGACTTCTTCCGCAAACGGCGAAACGCTTTGACTCGGTGAGTTTCGCGGCATTCCGACTTCGATGCCCCGGTTGCCGAAATTCAGTTGCCTTTGAATTTCGGGTGATCCCTCTTGAGCATGTATGCTTCTGCTACTTGTTCTACATCAGACTTCTTCCGCAAACGGCGAAACGCTTTGACTCGGTGAGTTTCGCGGCATTCCGACTTCGATGCCCCGGTTGCCGAAATTCAGTTGCCTTTGAATTTCGGGTGATCCCTCTTGAGCATGTATGCTTCTGCTACTTGTTCTACATCAGACTTCTTCCGCAAACGGCGAAACGCTTTGACTCGGTGAGTTTCGCGGCATTCCGACTTCGATGCCCCGGTTGCCGAAATTCAGTTGCCTTTGAATTTCGGGTGATCCCTCTTGAGCATGTATGCTTCTGCTACTTGTTCTACATCAGACTTCTTCCGCAAACGGCGAAACGCTTTGACTCGGTGAGTTTCGCGGCATTCCGACTTCGATGCCCCGGTTGCCGAAATTCAGTTGCCTTTGAATTTCGGGTGATCCCTCTTGAGCATGTATGCTTCTGCTACTTGTTCTACATCAGACTTCTTCCGCAAACGGCGAAACGCTTTGACTCGGTGAGTTTCGCGGCATTCCGACTTCGATGCCCCGGTTGCCGAAATTCAGTTGCCTTTGAATTTCGGGTGATCCCTCTTGAGCATGTATGCTTCTGCTACTTGTTCTACATCAGACTTCTTCCGCAAACGGCGAAACGCTTTGACTCGGTGAGTTTCGCGGCATTCCGACTTCGATGCCCCGGTTGCCGAAATTCAGTTGCCTTTGAATTTCGGGTGATCCCTCTTGAGCATGTATGCTTCTGCTACTTGTTCTACATCAGACTTCTTCCGCAAACGGCGAAACGCTTTGACTCGGTGAGTTTCGCGGCATTCCGACTTCGATGCCCCGGTTGCCGAAATTCAGTTGCCTTTGAATTTCGGGTGATCCCTCTTGAGCATGTATGCTTCTGCTACTTGTTCTACATCAGACTTCTTCCGCAAACGGCGAAACGCTTTGACTCGGTGAGTTTCGCGGCATTCCGACTTCGATGCCCCGGTTGCCGAAATTCAGTTGCCTTTGAATTTCGGGTGATCCCTCTTGAGCATGTATGCTTCTGCTACTTGTTCTACATCAGACTTCTTCCGCAAACGGCGAAACGCTTTGACTCGGTGAGTTTCGCGGCATTCCGACTTCGATGCCCCGGTTGCCGAAATTCAGTTGCCTTTGAATTTCGGGTGATCCCTCTTGAGCATGTATGCTTCTGCTACTTGTTCTACATCAGACTTCTTCCGCAAACGGCGAAACGCTTTGACTCGGTGAGTTTCGCGGCATTCCGACTTCGATGCCCCGGTTGCCGAAATTCAGTTGCCTTTGAATTTCGGGTGATCCCTCTTGAGCATGTATGCTTCTGCTACTTGTTCTACATCAGACTTCTTCCGCAAACGGCGAAACGCTTTGACTCGGTGAGTTTCGCGGCATTCCGACTTCGATGCCCCGGTTGCCGAAATTCAGTTGCCTTTGAATTTCGGGTGATCCCTCTTGAGCATGTATGCTTCTGCTACTTGTTCTACATCAGACTTCTTCCGCAAACGGCGAAACGCTTTGACTCGGTGAGTTTCGCGGCATTCCGACTTCGATGCCCCGGTTGCCGAAATTCAGTTGCCTTTGAATTTCGGGTGATCCCTCTTGAGCATGTATGCTTCTGCTACTTGTTCTACATCAGACTTCTTCCGCAAACGGCGAAACGCTTTGACTCGGTGAGTTTCGCGGCATTCCGACTTCGATGCCCCGGTTGCCGAAATTCAGTTGCCTTTGAATTTCGGGTGATCCCTCTTGAGCATGTATGCTTCTGCTACTTGTTCTACATCAGACTTCTTCCGCAAACGGCGAAACGCTTTGACTCGGTGAGTTTCGCGGCATTCCGACTTCGATGCCCCGGTTGCCGAAATTCAGTTGCCTTTGAATTTCGGGTGATCCCTCTTGAGCATGTATGCTTCTGCTACTTGTTCTACATCAGACTTCTTCCGCAAACGGCGAAACGCTTTGACTCGGTGAGTTTCGCGGCATTCCGACTTCGATGCCCCGGTTGCCGAAATTCAGTTGCCTTTGAATTTCGGGTGATCCCTCTTGAGCATGTATGCTTCTGCTACTTGTTCTACATCAGACTTCTTCCGCAAACGGCGAAACGCTTTGACTCGGTGAGTTTCGCGGCATTCCGACTTCGATGCCCCGGTTGCCGAAATTCAGTTGCCTTTGAATTTCGGGTGATCCCTCTTGAGCATGTATGCTTCTGCTACTTGTTCTACATCAGACTTCTTCCGCAAACGGCGAAACGCTTTGACTCGGTGAGTTTCGCGGCATTCCGACTTCGATGCCCCGGTTGCCGAAATTCAGTTGCCTTTGAATTTCGGGTGATCCCTCTTGAGCATGTATGCTTCTGCTACTTGTTCTACATCAGACTTCTTCCGCAAACGGCGAAACGCTTTGACTCGGTGAGTTTCGCGGCATTCCGACTTCGATGCCCCGGTTGCCGAAATTCAGTTGCCTTTGAATTTCGGGTGATCCCTCTTGAGCATGTATGCTTCTGCTACTTGTTCTACATCAGACTTCTTCCGCAAACGGCGAAACGCTTTGACTCGGTGAGTTTCGCGGCATTCCGACTTCGATGCCCCGGTTGCCGAAATTCAGTTGCCTTTGAATTTCGGGTGATCCCTCTTGAGCATGTATGCTTCTGCTACTTGTTCTACATCAGACTTCTTCCGCAAACGGCGAAACGCTTTGACTCGGTGAGTTTCGCGGCATTCCGACTTCGATGCCCCGGTTGCCGAAATTCAGTTGCCTTTGAATTTCGGGTGATCCCTCTTGAGCATGTATGCTTCTGCTACTTGTTCTACATCAGACTTCTTCCGCAAACGGCGAAACGCTTTGACTCGGTGAGTTTCGCGGCATTCCGACTTCGATGCCCCGGTTGCCGAAATTCAGTTGCCTTTGAATTTCGGGTGATCCCTCTTGAGCATGTATGCTTCTGCTACTTGTTCTACATCAGACTTCTTCCGCAAACGGCGAAACGCTTTGACTCGGTGAGTTTCGCGGCATTCCGACTTCGATGCCCCGGTTGCCGAAATTCAGTTGCCTTTGAATTTCGGGTGATCCCTCTTGAGCATGTATGCTTCTGCTACTTGTTCTACATCAGACTTCTTCCGCAAACGGCGAAACGCTTTGACTCGGTGAGTTTCGCGGCATTCCGACTTCGATGCCCCGGTTGCCGAAATTCAGTTGCCTTTGAATTTCGGGTGATCCCTCTTGAGCATGTATGCTTCTGCTACTTGTTCTACATCAGACTTCTTCCGCAAACGGCGAAACGCTTTGACTCGGTGAGTTTCGCGGCATTCCGACTTCGATGCCCCGGTTGCCGAAATTCAGTTGCCTTTGAATTTCGGGTGATCCCTCTTGAGCATGTATGCTTCTGCTACTTGTTCTACATCAGACTTCTTCCGCAAACGGCGAAACGCTTTGACTCGGTGAGTTTCGCGGCATTCCGACTTCGATGCCCCGGTTGCCGAAATTCAGTTGCCTTTGAATTTCGGGTGATCCCTCTTGAGCATGTATGCTTCTGCTACTTGTTCTACATCAGACTTCTTCCGCAAACGGCGAAACGCTTTGACTCGGTGAGTTTCGCGGCATTCCGACTTCGATGCCCCGGTTGCCGAAATTCAGTTGCCTTTGAATTTCGGGTGATCCCTCTTGAGCATGTATGCTTCTGCTACTTGTTCTACATCAGACTTCTTCCGCAAACGGCGAAACGCTTTGACTCGGTGAGTTTCGCGGCATTCCGACTTCGATGCCCCGGTTGCCGAAATTCAGTTGCCTTTGAATTTCGGGTGATCCCTCTTGAGCATGTATGCTTCTGCTACTTGTTCTACATCAGACTTCTTCCGCAAACGGCGAAACGCTTTGACTCGGTGAGTTTCGCGGCATTCCGACTTCGATGCCCCGGTTGCCGAAATTCAGTTGCCTTTGAATTTCGGGTGATCCCTCTTGAGCATGTATGCTTCTGCTACTTGTTCTACATCAGACTTCTTCCGCAAACGGCGAAACGCTTTGACTCGGTGAGTTTCGCGGCATTCCGACTTCGATGCCCCGGTTGCCGAAATTCAGTTGCCTTTGAATTTCGGGTGATCCCTCTTGAGCATGTATGCTTCTGCTACTTGTTCTACATCAGACTTCTTCCGCAAACGGCGAAACGCTTTGACTCGGTGAGTTTCGCGGCATTCCGACTTCGATGCCCCGGTTGCCGAAATTCAGTTGCCTTTGAATTTCGGGTGATCCCTCTTGAGCATGTATGCTTCTGCTACTTGTTCTACATCAGACTTCTTCCGCAAACGGCGAAACGCTTTGACTCGGTGAGTTTCGCGGCATTCCGACTTCGATGCCCCGGTTGCCGAAATTCAGTTGCCTTTGAATTTCGGGTGATCCCTCTTGAGCATGTATGCTTCTGCTACTTGTTCTACATCAGACTTCTTCCGCAAACGGCGAAACGCTTTGACTCGGTGAGTTTCGCGGCATTCCGACTTCGATGCCCCGGTTGCCGAAATTCAGTTGCCTTTGAATTTCGGGTGATCCCTCTTGAGCATGTATGCTTCTGCTACTTGTTCTACATCAGACTTCTTCCGCAAACGGCGAAACGCTTTGACTCGGTGAGTTTCGCGGCATTCCGACTTCGATGCCCCGGTTGCCGAAATTCAGTTGCCTTTGAATTTCGGGTGATCCCTCTTGAGCATGTATGCTTCTGCTACTTGTTCTACATCAGACTTCTTCCGCAAACGGCGAAACGCTTTGACTCGGTGAGTTTCGCGGCATTCCGACTTCGATGCCCCGGTTGCCGAAATTCAGTTGCCTTTGAATTTCGGGTGATCCCTCTTGAGCATGTATGCTTCTGCTACTTGTTCTACATCAGACTTCTTCCGCAAACGGCGAAACGCTTTGACTCGGTGAGTTTCGCGGCATTCCGACTTCGATGCCCCGGTTGCCGAAATTCAGTTGCCTTTGAATTTCGGGTGATCCCTCTTGAGCATGTATGCTTCTGCTACTTGTTCTACATCAGACTTCTTCCGCAAACGGCGAAACGCTTTGACTCGGTGAGTTTCGCGGCATTCCGACTTCGATGCCCCGGTTGCCGAAATTCAGTTGCCTTTGAATTTCGGGTGATCCCTCTTGAGCATGTATGCTTCTGCTACTTGTTCTACATCAGACTTCTTCCGCAAACGGCGAAACGCTTTGACTCGGTGAGTTTCGCGGCATTCCGACTTCGATGCCCCGGTTGCCGAAATTCAGTTGCCTTTGAATTTCGGGTGATCCCTCTTGAGCATGTATGCTTCTGCTACTTGTTCTACATCAGACTTCTTCCGCAAACGGCGAAACGCTTTGACTCGGTGAGTTTCGCGGCATTCCGACTTCGATGCCCCGGTTGCCGAAATTCAGTTGCCTTTGAATTTCGGGTGATCCCTCTTGAGCATGTATGCTTCTGCTACTTGTTCTACATCAGACTTCTTCCGCAAACGGCGAAACGCTTTGACTCGGTGAGTTTCGCGGCATTCCGACTTCGATGCCCCGGTTGCCGAAATTCAGTTGCCTTTGAATTTCGGGTGATCCCTCTTGAGCATGTATGCTTCTGCTACTTGTTCTACATCAGACTTCTTCCGCAAACGGCGAAACGCTTTGACTCGGTGAGTTTCGCGGCATTCCGACTTCGATGCCCCGGTTGCCGAAATTCAGTTGCCTTTGAATTTCGGGTGATCCCTCTTGAGCATGTATGCTTCTGCTACTTGTTCTACATCAGACTTCTTCCGCAAACGGCGAAACGCTTTGACTCGGTGAGTTTCGCGGCATTCCGACTTCGATGCCCCGGTTGCCGAAATTCAGTTGCCTTTGAATTTCGGGTGATCCCTCTTGAGCATGTATGCTTCTGCTACTTGTTCTACATCAGACTTCTTCCGCAAACGGCGAAACGCTTTGACTCGGTGAGTTTCGCGGCATTCCGACTTCGATGCCCCGGTTGCCGAAATTCAGTTGCCTTTGAATTTCGGGTGATCCCTCTTGAGCATGTATGCTTCTGCTACTTGTTCTACATCAGACTTCTTCCGCAAACGGCGAAACGCTTTGACTCGGTGAGTTTCGCGGCATTCCGACTTCGATGCCCCGGTTGCCGAAATTCAGTTGCCTTTGAATTTCGGGTGATCCCTCTTGAGCATGTATGCTTCTGCTACTTGTTCTACATCAGACTTCTTCCGCAAACGGCGAAACGCTTTGACTCGGTGAGTTTCGCGGCATTCCGACTTCGATGCCCCGGTTGCCGAAATTCAGTTGCCTTTGAATTTCGGGTGATCCCTCTTGAGCATGTATGCTTCTGCTACTTGTTCTACATCAGACTTCTTCCGCAAACGGCGAAACGCTTTGACTCGGTGAGTTTCGCGGCATTCCGACTTCGATGCCCCGGTTGCCGAAATTCAGTTGCCTTTGAATTTCGGGTGATCCCTCTTGAGCATGTATGCTTCTGCTACTTGTTCTACATCAGACTTCTTCCGCAAACGGCGAAACGCTTTGACTCGGTGAGTTTCGCGGCATTCCGACTTCGATGCCCCGGTTGCCGAAATTCAGTTGCCTTTGAATTTCGGGTGATCCCTCTTGAGCATGTATGCTTCTGCTACTTGTTCTACATCAGACTTCTTCCGCAAACGGCGAAACGCTTTGACTCGGTGAGTTTCGCGGCATTCCGACTTCGATGCCCCGGTTGCCGAAATTCAGTTGCCTTTGAATTTCGGGTGATCCCTCTTGAGCATGTATGCTTCTGCTACTTGTTCTACATCAGACTTCTTCCGCAAACGGCGAAACGCTTTGACTCGGTGAGTTTCGCGGCATTCCGACTTCGATGCCCCGGTTGCCGAAATTCAGTTGCCTTTGAATTTCGGGTGATCCCTCTTGAGCATGTATGCTTCTGCTACTTGTTCTACATCAGACTTCTTCCGCAAACGGCGAAACGCTTTGACTCGGTGAGTTTCGCGGCATTCCGACTTCGATGCCCCGGTTGCCGAAATTCAGTTGCCTTTGAATTTCGGGTGATCCCTCTTGAGCATGTATGCTTCTGCTACTTGTTCTACATCAGACTTCTTCCGCAAACGGCGAAACGCTTTGACTCGGTGAGTTTCGCGGCATTCCGACTTCGATGCCCCGGTTGCCGAAATTCAGTTGCCTTTGAATTTCGGGTGATCCCTCTTGAGCATGTATGCTTCTGCTACTTGTTCTACATCAGACTTCTTCCGCAAACGGCGAAACGCTTTGACTCGGTGAGTTTCGCGGCATTCCGACTTCGATGCCCCGGTTGCCGAAATTCAGTTGCCTTTGAATTTCGGGTGATCCCTCTTGAGCATGTATGCTTCTGCTACTTGTTCTACATCAGACTTCTTCCGCAAACGGCGAAACGCTTTGACTCGGTGAGTTTCGCGGCATTCCGACTTCGATGCCCCGGTTGCCGAAATTCAGTTGCCTTTGAATTTCGGGTGATCCCTCTTGAGCATGTATGCTTCTGCTACTTGTTCTACATCAGACTTCTTCCGCAAACGGCGAAACGCTTTGACTCGGTGAGTTTCGCGGCATTCCGACTTCGATGCCCCGGTTGCCGAAATTCAGTTGCCTTTGAATTTCGGGTGATCCCTCTTGAGCATGTATGCTTCTGCTACTTGTTCTACATCAGACTTCTTCCGCAAACGGCGAAACGCTTTGACTCGGTGAGTTTCGCGGCATTCCGACTTCGATGCCCCGGTTGCCGAAATTCAGTTGCCTTTGAATTTCGGGTGATCCCTCTTGAGCATGTATGCTTCTGCTACTTGTTCTACATCAGACTTCTTCCGCAAACGGCGAAACGCTTTGACTCGGTGAGTTTCGCGGCATTCCGACTTCGATGCCCCGGTTGCCGAAATTCAGTTGCCTTTGAATTTCGGGTGATCCCTCTTGAGCATGTATGCTTCTGCTACTTGTTCTACATCAGACTTCTTCCGCAAACGGCGAAACGCTTTGACTCGGTGAGTTTCGCGGCATTCCGACTTCGATGCCCCGGTTGCCGAAATTCAGTTGCCTTTGAATTTCGGGTGATCCCTCTTGAGCATGTATGCTTCTGCTACTTGTTCTACATCAGACTTCTTCCGCAAACGGCGAAACGCTTTGACTCGGTGAGTTTCGCGGCATTCCGACTTCGATGCCCCGGTTGCCGAAATTCAGTTGCCTTTGAATTTCGGGTGATCCCTCTTGAGCATGTATGCTTCTGCTACTTGTTCTACATCAGACTTCTTCCGCAAACGGCGAAACGCTTTGACTCGGTGAGTTTCGCGGCATTCCGACTTCGATGCCCCGGTTGCCGAAATTCAGTTGCCTTTGAATTTCGGGTGATCCCTCTTGAGCATGTATGCTTCTGCTACTTGTTCTACATCAGACTTCTTCCGCAAACGGCGAAACGCTTTGACTCGGTGAGTTTCGCGGCATTCCGACTTCGATGCCCCGGTTGCCGAAATTCAGTTGCCTTTGAATTTCGGGTGATCCCTCTTGAGCATGTATGCTTCTGCTACTTGTTCTACATCAGACTTCTTCCGCAAACGGCGAAACGCTTTGACTCGGTGAGTTTCGCGGCATTCCGACTTCGATGCCCCGGTTGCCGAAATTCAGTTGCCTTTGAATTTCGGGTGATCCCTCTTGAGCATGTATGCTTCTGCTACTTGTTCTACATCAGACTTCTTCCGCAAACGGCGAAACGCTTTGACTCGGTGAGTTTCGCGGCATTCCGACTTCGATGCCCCGGTTGCCGAAATTCAGTTGCCTTTGAATTTCGGGTGATCCCTCTTGAGCATGTATGCTTCTGCTACTTGTTCTACATCAGACTTCTTCCGCAAACGGCGAAACGCTTTGACTCGGTGAGTTTCGCGGCATTCCGACTTCGATGCCCCGGTTGCCGAAATTCAGTTGCCTTTGAATTTCGGGTGATCCCTCTTGAGCATGTATGCTTCTGCTACTTGTTCTACATCAGACTTCTTCCGCAAACGGCGAAACGCTTTGACTCGGTGAGTTTCGCGGCATTCCGACTTCGATGCCCCGGTTGCCGAAATTCAGTTGCCTTTGAATTTCGGGTGATCCCTCTTGAGCATGTATGCTTCTGCTACTTGTTCTACATCAGACTTCTTCCGCAAACGGCGAAACGCTTTGACTCGGTGAGTTTCGCGGCATTCCGACTTCGATGCCCCGGTTGCCGAAATTCAGTTGCCTTTGAATTTCGGGTGATCCCTCTTGAGCATGTATGCTTCTGCTACTTGTTCTACATCAGACTTCTTCCGCAAACGGCGAAACGCTTTGACTCGGTGAGTTTCGCGGCATTCCGACTTCGATGCCCCGGTTGCCGAAATTCAGTTGCCTTTGAATTTCGGGTGATCCCTCTTGAGCATGTATGCTTCTGCTACTTGTTCTACATCAGACTTCTTCCGCAAACGGCGAAACGCTTTGACTCGGTGAGTTTCGCGGCATTCCGACTTCGATGCCCCGGTTGCCGAAATTCAGTTGCCTTTGAATTTCGGGTGATCCCTCTTGAGCATGTATGCTTCTGCTACTTGTTCTACATCAGACTTCTTCCGCAAACGGCGAAACGCTTTGACTCGGTGAGTTTCGCGGCATTCCGACTTCGATGCCCCGGTTGCCGAAATTCAGTTGCCTTTGAATTTCGGGTGATCCCTCTTGAGCATGTATGCTTCTGCTACTTGTTCTACATCAGACTTCTTCCGCAAACGGCGAAACGCTTTGACTCGGTGAGTTTCGCGGCATTCCGACTTCGATGCCCCGGTTGCCGAAATTCAGTTGCCTTTGAATTTCGGGTGATCCCTCTTGAGCATGTATGCTTCTGCTACTTGTTCTACATCAGACTTCTTCCGCAAACGGCGAAACGCTTTGACTCGGTGAGTTTCGCGGCATTCCGACTTCGATGCCCCGGTTGCCGAAATTCAGTTGCCTTTGAATTTCGGGTGATCCCTCTTGAGCATGTATGCTTCTGCTACTTGTTCTACATCAGACTTCTTCCGCAAACGGCGAAACGCTTTGACTCGGTGAGTTTCGCGGCATTCCGACTTCGATGCCCCGGTTGCCGAAATTCAGTTGCCTTTGAATTTCGGGTGATCCCTCTTGAGCATGTATGCTTCTGCTACTTGTTCTACATCAGACTTCTTCCGCAAACGGCGAAACGCTTTGACTCGGTGAGTTTCGCGGCATTCCGACTTCGATGCCCCGGTTGCCGAAATTCAGTTGCCTTTGAATTTCGGGTGATCCCTCTTGAGCATGTATGCTTCTGCTACTTGTTCTACATCAGACTTCTTCCGCAAACGGCGAAACGCTTTGACTCGGTGAGTTTCGCGGCATTCCGACTTCGATGCCCCGGTTGCCGAAATTCAGTTGCCTTTGAATTTCGGGTGATCCCTCTTGAGCATGTATGCTTCTGCTACTTGTTCTACATCAGACTTCTTCCGCAAACGGCGAAACGCTTTGACTCGGTGAGTTTCGCGGCATTCCGACTTCGATGCCCCGGTTGCCGAAATTCAGTTGCCTTTGAATTTCGGGTGATCCCTCTTGAGCATGTATGCTTCTGCTACTTGTTCTACATCAGACTTCTTCCGCAAACGGCGAAACGCTTTGACTCGGTGAGTTTCGCGGCATTCCGACTTCGATGCCCCGGTTGCCGAAATTCAGTTGCCTTTGAATTTCGGGTGATCCCTCTTGAGCATGTATGCTTCTGCTACTTGTTCTACATCAGACTTCTTCCGCAAACGGCGAAACGCTTTGACTCGGTGAGTTTCGCGGCATTCCGACTTCGATGCCCCGGTTGCCGAAATTCAGTTGCCTTTGAATTTCGGGTGATCCCTCTTGAGCATGTATGCTTCTGCTACTTGTTCTACATCAGACTTCTTCCGCAAACGGCGAAACGCTTTGACTCGGTGAGTTTCGCGGCATTCCGACTTCGATGCCCCGTTGCCGAAATTCAGTTGCCTTTGAATTTCGGGTGATCCCTCTTGAGCATGTATGCTTCTGCTACTTGTTCTACATCAGACTTCTTCCGCAAACGGCGAAACGCTTTGACTCGGTGAGTTTCGCGGCATTCCGACTTCGATGCCCCGGTTGCCGAAATTCAGTTGCCTTTGAATTTCGGGTGATCCCTCTTGAGCATGTATGCTTCTGCTACTTGTTCTACATCAGACTTCTTCCGCAAACGGCGAAACGCTTTGACTCGGTGAGTTTCGCGGCATTCCGACTTCGATGCCCCGGTTGCCGAAATTCAGTTGCCTTTGAATTTCGGGTGATCCCTCTTGAGCATGTATGCTTCTGCTACTTGTTCTACATCAGACTTCTTCCGCAAACGGCGAAACGCTTTGACTCGGTGAGTTTCGCGGCATTCCGACTTCGATGCCCCGGTTGCCGAAATTCAGTTGCCTTTGAATTTCGGGTGATCCCTCTTGAGCATGTATGCTTCTGCTACTTGTTCTACATCAGACTTCTTCCGCAAACGGCGAAACGCTTTGACTCGGTGAGTTTCGCGGCATTCCGACTTCGATGCCCCGGTTGCCGAAATTCAGTTGCCTTTGAATTTCGGGTGATCCCTCTTGAGCATGTATGCTTCTGCTACTTGTTCTACATCAGACTTCTTCCGCAAACGGCGAAACGCTTTGACTCGGTGAGTTTCGCGGCATTCCGACTTCGATGCCCCGGTTGCCGAAATTCAGTTGCCTTTGAATTTCGGGTGATCCCTCTTGAGCATGTATGCTTCTGCTACTTGTTCTACATCAGACTTCTTCCGCAAACGGCGAAACGCTTTGACTCGGTGAGTTTCGCGGCATTCCGACTTCGATGCCCCGGTTGCCGAAATTCAGTTGCCTTTGAATTTCGGGTGATCCCTCTTGAGCATGTATGCTTCTGCTACTTGTTCTACATCAGACTTCTTCCGCAAACGGCGAAACGCTTTGACTCGGTGAGTTTCGCGGCATTCCGACTTCGATGCCCCGGTTGCCGAAATTCAGTTGCCTTTGAATTTCGGGTGATCCCTCTTGAGCATGTATGCTTCTGCTACTTGTTCTACATCAGACTTCTTCCGCAAACGGCGAAACGCTTTGACTCGGTGAGTTTCGCGGCATTCCGACTTCGATGCCCCGGTTGCCGAAATTCAGTTGCCTTTGAATTTCGGGTGATCCCTCTTGAGCATGTATGCTTCTGCTACTTGTTCTACATCAGACTTCTTCCGCAAACGGCGAAACGCTTTGACTCGGTGAGTTTCGCGGCATTCCGACTTCGATGCCCCGGTTGCCGAAATTCAGTTGCCTTTGAATTTCGGGTGATCCCTCTTGAGCATGTATGCTTCTGCTACTTGTTCTACATCAGACTTCTTCCGCAAACGGCGAAACGCTTTGACTCGGTGAGTTTCGCGGCATTCCGACTTCGATGCCCCGGTTGCCGAAATTCAGTTGCCTTTGAATTTCGGGTGATCCCTCTTGAGCATGTATGCTTCTGCTACTTGTTCTACATCAGACTTCTTCCGCAAACGGCGAAACGCTTTGACTCGGTGAGTTTCGCGGCATTCCGACTTCGATGCCCCGGTTGCCGAAATTCAGTTGCCTTTGAATTTCGGGTGATCCCTCTTGAGCATGTATGCTTCTGCTACTTGTTCTACATCAGACTTCTTCCGCAAACGGCGAAACGCTTTGACTCGGTGAGTTTCGCGGCATTCCGACTTCGATGCCCCGGTTGCCGAAATTCAGTTGCCTTTGAATTTCGGGTGATCCCTCTTGAGCATGTATGCTTCTGCTACTTGTTCTACATCAGACTTCTTCCGCAAACGGCGAAACGCTTTGACTCGGTGAGTTTCGCGGCATTCCGACTTCGATGCCCCGGTTGCCGAAATTCAGTTGCCTTTGAATTTCGGGTGATCCCTCTTGAGCATGTATGCTTCTGCTACTTGTTCTACATCAGACTTCTTCCGCAAACGGCGAAACGCTTTGACTCGGTGAGTTTCGCGGCATTCCGACTTCGATGCCCCGGTTGCCGAAATTCAGTTGCCTTTGAATTTCGGGTGATCCCTCTTGAGCATGTATGCTTCTGCTACTTGTTCTACATCAGACTTCTTCCGCAAACGGCGAAACGCTTTGACTCGGTGAGTTTCGCGGCATTCCGACTTCGATGCCCCGGTTGCCGAAATTCAGTTGCCTTTGAATTTCGGGTGATCCCTCTTGAGCATGTATGCTTCTGCTACTTGTTCTACATCAGACTTCTTCCGCAAACGGCGAAACGCTTTGACTCGGTGAGTTTCGCGGCATTCCGACTTCGATGCCCCGGTTGCCGAAATTCAGTTGCCTTTGAATTTCGGGTGATCCCTCTTGAGCATGTATGCTTCTGCTACTTGTTCTACATCAGACTTCTTCCGCAAACGGCGAAACGCTTTGACTCGGTGAGTTTCGCGGCATTCCGACTTCGATGCCCCGGTTGCCGAAATTCAGTTGCCTTTGAATTTCGGGTGATCCCTCTTGAGCATGTATGCTTCTGCTACTTGTTCTACATCAGACTTCTTCCGCAAACGGCGAAACGCTTTGACTCGGTGAGTTTCGCGGCATTCCGACTTCGATGCCCCGGTTGCCGAAATTCAGTTGCCTTTGAATTTCGGGTGATCCCTCTTGAGCATGTATGCTTCTGCTACTTGTTCTACATCAGACTTCTTCCGCAAACGGCGAAACGCTTTGACTCGGTGAGTTTCGCGGCATTCCGACTTCGATGCCCCGGTTGCCGAAATTCAGTTGCCTTTGAATTTCGGGTGATCCCTCTTGAGCATGTATGCTTCTGCTACTTGTTCTACATCAGACTTCTTCCGCAAACGGCGAAACGCTTTGACTCGGTGAGTTTCGCGGCATTCCGACTTCGATGCCCCGGTTGCCGAAATTCAGTTGCCTTTGAATTTCGGGTGATCCCTCTTGAGCATGTATGCTTCTGCTACTTGTTCTACATCAGACTTCTTCCGCAAACGGCGAAACGCTTTGACTCGGTGAGTTTCGCGGCATTCCGACTTCGATGCCCCGGTTGCCGAAATTCAGTTGCCTTTGAATTTCGGGTGATCCCTCTTGAGCATGTATGCTTCTGCTACTTGTTCTACATCAGACTTCTTCCGCAAACGGCGAAACGCTTTGACTCGGTGAGTTTCGCGGCATTCCGACTTCGATGCCCCGGTTGCCGAAATTCAGTTGCCTTTGAATTTCGGGTGATCCCTCTTGAGCATGTATGCTTCTGCTACTTGTTCTACATCAGACTTCTTCCGCAAACGGCGAAACGCTTTGACTCGGTGAGTTTCGCGGCATTCCGACTTCGATGCCCCGGTTGCCGAAATTCAGTTGCCTTTGAATTTCGGGTGATCCCTCTTGAGCATGTATGCTTCTGCTACTTGTTCTACATCAGACTTCTTCCGCAAACGGCGAAACGCTTTGACTCGGTGAGTTTCGCGGCATTCCGACTTCGATGCCCCGGTTGCCGAAATTCAGTTGCCTTTGAATTTCGGGTGATCCCTCTTGAGCATGTATGCTTCTGCTACTTGTTCTACATCAGACTTCTTCCGCAAACGGCGAAACGCTTTGACTCGGTGAGTTTCGCGGCATTCCGACTTCGATGCCCCGGTTGCCGAAATTCAGTTGCCTTTGAATTTCGGGTGATCCCTCTTGAGCATGTATGCTTCTGCTACTTGTTCTACATCAGACTTCTTCCGCAAACGGCGAAACGCTTTGACTCGGTGAGTTTCGCGGCATTCCGACTTCGATGCCCCGGTTGCCGAAATTCAGTTGCCTTTGAATTTCGGGTGATCCCTCTTGAGCATGTATGCTTCTGCTACTTGTTCTACATCAGACTTCTTCCGCAAACGGCGAAACGCTTTGACTCGGTGAGTTTCGCGGCATTCCGACTTCGATGCCCCGGTTGCCGAAATTCAGTTGCCTTTGAATTTCGGGTGATCCCTCTTGAGCATGTATGCTTCTGCTACTTGTTCTACATCAGACTTCTTCCGCAAACGGCGAAACGCTTTGACTCGGTGAGTTTCGCGGCATTCCGACTTCGATGCCCCGGTTGCCGAAATTCAGTTGCCTTTGAATTTCGGGTGATCCCTCTTGAGCATGTATGCTTCTGCTACTTGTTCTACATCAGACTTCTTCCGCAAACGGCGAAACGCTTTGACTCGGTGAGTTTCGCGGCATTCCGACTTCGATGCCCCGGTTGCCGAAATTCAGTTGCCTTTGAATTTCGGGTGATCCCTCTTGAGCATGTATGCTTCTGCTACTTGTTCTACATCAGACTTCTTCCGCAAACGGCGAAACGCTTTGACTCGGTGAGTTTCGCGGCATTCCGACTTCGATGCCCCGGTTGCCGAAATTCAGTTGCCTTTGAATTTCGGGTGATCCCTCTTGAGCATGTATGCTTCTGCTACTTGTTCTACATCAGACTTCTTCCGCAAACGGCGAAACGCTTTGACTCGGTGAGTTTCGCGGCATTCCGACTTCGATGCCCCGGTTGCCGAAATTCAGTTGCCTTTGAATTTCGGGTGATCCCTCTTGAGCATGTATGCTTCTGCTACTTGTTCTACATCAGACTTCTTCCGCAAACGGCGAAACGCTTTGACTCGGTGAGTTTCGCGGCATTCCGACTTCGATGCCCCGGTTGCCGAAATTCAGTTGCCTTTGAATTTCGGGTGATCCCTCTTGAGCATGTATGCTTCTGCTACTTGTTCTACATCAGACTTCTTCCGCAAACGGCGAAACGCTTTGACTCGGTGAGTTTCGCGGCATTCCGACTTCGATGCCCCGGTTGCCGAAATTCAGTTGCCTTTGAATTTCGGGTGATCCCTCTTGAGCATGTATGCTTCTGCTACTTGTTCTACATCAGACTTCTTCCGCAAACGGCGAAACGCTTTGACTCGGTGAGTTTCGCGGCATTCCGACTTCGATGCCCCGGTTGCCGAAATTCAGTTGCCTTTGAATTTCGGGTGATCCCTCTTGAGCATGTATGCTTCTGCTACTTGTTCTACATCAGACTTCTTCCGCAAACGGCGAAACGCTTTGACTCGGTGAGTTTCGCGGCATTCCGACTTCGATGCCCCGGTTGCCGAAATTCAGTTGCCTTTGAATTTCGGGTGATCCCTCTTGAGCATGTATGCTTCTGCTACTTGTTCTACATCAGACTTCTTCCGCAAACGGCGAAACGCTTTGACTCGGTGAGTTTCGCGGCATTCCGACTTCGATGCCCCGGTTGCCGAAATTCAGTTGCCTTTGAATTTCGGGTGATCCCTCTTGAGCATGTATGCTTCTGCTACTTGTTCTACATCAGACTTCTTCCGCAAACGGCGAAACGCTTTGACTCGGTGAGTTTCGCGGCATTCCGACTTCGATGCCCCGGTTGCCGAAATTCAGTTGCCTTTGAATTTCGGGTGATCCCTCTTGAGCATGTATGCTTCTGCTACTTGTTCTACATCAGACTTCTTCCGCAAACGGCGAAACGCTTTGACTCGGTGAGTTTCGCGGCATTCCGACTTCGATGCCCCGGTTGCCGAAATTCAGTTGCCTTTGAATTTCGGGTGATCCCTCTTGAGCATGTATGCTTCTGCTACTTGTTCTACATCAGACTTCTTCCGCAAACGGCGAAACGCTTTGACTCGGTGAGTTTCGCGGCATTCCGACTTCGATGCCCCGGTTGCCGAAATTCAGTTGCCTTTGAATTTCGGGTGATCCCTCTTGAGCATGTATGCTTCTGCTACTTGTTCTACATCAGACTTCTTCCGCAAACGGCGAAACGCTTTGACTCGGTGAGTTTCGCGGCATTCCGACTTCGATGCCCCGGTTGCCGAAATTCAGTTGCCTTTGAATTTCGGGTGATCCCTCTTGAGCATGTATGCTTCTGCTACTTGTTCTACATCAGACTTCTTCCGCAAACGGCGAAACGCTTTGACTCGGTGAGTTTCGCGGCATTCCGACTTCGATGCCCCGGTTGCCGAAATTCAGTTGCCTTTGAATTTCGGGTGATCCCTCTTGAGCATGTATGCTTCTGCTACTTGTTCTACATCAGACTTCTTCCGCAAACGGCGAAACGCTTTGACTCGGTGAGTTTCGCGGCATTCCGACTTCGATGCCCCGGTTGCCGAAATTCAGTTGCCTTTGAATTTCGGGTGATCCCTCTTGAGCATGTATGCTTCTGCTACTTGTTCTACATCAGACTTCTTCCGCAAACGGCGAAACGCTTTGACTCGGTGAGTTTCGCGGCATTCCGACTTCGATGCCCCGGTTGCCGAAATTCAGTTGCCTTTGAATTTCGGGTGATCCCTCTTGAGCATGTATGCTTCTGCTACTTGTTCTACATCAGACTTCTTCCGCAAACGGCGAAACGCTTTGACTCGGTGAGTTTCGCGGCATTCCGACTTCGATGCCCCGGTTGCCGAAATTCAGTTGCCTTTGAATTTCGGGTGATCCCTCTTGAGCATGTATGCTTCTGCTACTTGTTCTACATCAGACTTCTTCCGCAAACGGCGAAACGCTTTGACTCGGTGAGTTTCGCGGCATTCCGACTTCGATGCCCCGGTTGCCGAAATTCAGTTGCCTTTGAATTTCGGGTGATCCCTCTTGAGCATGTATGCTTCTGCTACTTGTTCTACATCAGACTTCTTCCGCAAACGGCGAAACGCTTTGACTCGGTGAGTTTCGCGGCATTCCGACTTCGATGCCCCGGTTGCCGAAATTCAGTTGCCTTTGAATTTCGGGTGATCCCTCTTGAGCATGTATGCTTCTGCTACTTGTTCTACATCAGACTTCTTCCGCAAACGGCGAAACGCTTTGACTCGGTGAGTTTCGCGGCATTCCGACTTCGATGCCCCGGTTGCCGAAATTCAGTTGCCTTTGAATTTCGGGTGATCCCTCTTGAGCATGTATGCTTCTGCTACTTGTTCTACATCAGACTTCTTCCGCAAACGGCGAAACGCTTTGACTCGGTGAGTTTCGCGGCATTCCGACTTCGATGCCCCGGTTGCCGAAATTCAGTTGCCTTTGAATTTCGGGTGATCCCTCTTGAGCATGTATGCTTCTGCTACTTGTTCTACATCAGACTTCTTCCGCAAACGGCGAAACGCTTTGACTCGGTGAGTTTCGCGGCATTCCGACTTCGATGCCCCGGTTGCCGAAATTCAGTTGCCTTTGAATTTCGGGTGATCCCTCTTGAGCATGTATGCTTCTGCTACTTGTTCTACATCAGACTTCTTCCGCAAACGGCGAAACGCTTTGACTCGGTGAGTTTCGCGGCATTCCGACTTCGATGCCCCGGTTGCCGAAATTCAGTTGCCTTTGAATTTCGGGTGATCCCTCTTGAGCATGTATGCTTCTGCTACTTGTTCTACATCAGACTTCTTCCGCAAACGGCGAAACGCTTTGACTCGGTGAGTTTCGCGGCATTCCGACTTCGATGCCCCGGTTGCCGAAATTCAGTTGCCTTTGAATTTCGGGTGATCCCTCTTGAGCATGTATGCTTCTGCTACTTGTTCTACATCAGACTTCTTCCGCAAACGGCGAAACGCTTTGACTCGGTGAGTTTCGCGGCATTCCGACTTCGATGCCCCGGTTGCCGAAATTCAGTTGCCTTTGAATTTCGGGTGATCCCTCTTGAGCATGTATGCTTCTGCTACTTGTTCTACATCAGACTTCTTCCGCAAACGGCGAAACGCTTTGACTCGGTGAGTTTCGCGGCATTCCGACTTCGATGCCCCGGTTGCCGAAATTCAGTTGCCTTTGAATTTCGGGTGATCCCTCTTGAGCATGTATGCTTCTGCTACTTGTTCTACATCAGACTTCTTCCGCAAACGGCGAAACGCTTTGACTCGGTGAGTTTCGCGGCATTCCGACTTCGATGCCCCGGTTGCCGAAATTCAGTTGCCTTTGAATTTCGGGTGATCCCTCTTGAGCATGTATGCTTCTGCTACTTGTTCTACATCAGACTTCTTCCGCAAACGGCGAAACGCTTTGACTCGGTGAGTTTCGCGGCATTCCGACTTCGATGCCCCGGTTGCCGAAATTCAGTTGCCTTTGAATTTCGGGTGATCCCTCTTGAGCATGTATGCTTCTGCTACTTGTTCTACATCAGACTTCTTCCGCAAACGGCGAAACGCTTTGACTCGGTGAGTTTCGCGGCATTCCGACTTCGATGCCCCGGTTGCCGAAATTCAGTTGCCTTTGAATTTCGGGTGATCCCTCTTGAGCATGTATGCTTCTGCTACTTGTTCTACATCAGACTTCTTCCGCAAACGGCGAAACGCTTTGACTCGGTGAGTTTCGCGGCATTCCGACTTCGATGCCCCGGTTGCCGAAATTCAGTTGCCTTTGAATTTCGGGTGATCCCTCTTGAGCATGTATGCTTCTGCTACTTGTTCTACATCAGACTTCTTCCGCAAACGGCGAAACGCTTTGACTCGGTGAGTTTCGCGGCATTCCGACTTCGATGCCCCGGTTGCCGAAATTCAGTTGCCTTTGAATTTCGGGTGATCCCTCTTGAGCATGTATGCTTCTGCTACTTGTTCTACATCAGACTTCTTCCGCAAACGGCGAAACGCTTTGACTCGGTGAGTTTCGCGGCATTCCGACTTCGATGCCCCGGTTGCCGAAATTCAGTTGCCTTTGAATTTCGGGTGATCCCTCTTGAGCATGTATGCTTCTGCTACTTGTTCTACATCAGACTTCTTCCGCAAACGGCGAAACGCTTTGACTCGGTGAGTTTCGCGGCATTCCGACTTCGATGCCCCGGTTGCCGAAATTCAGTTGCCTTTGAATTTCGGGTGATCCCTCTTGAGCATGTATGCTTCTGCTACTTGTTCTACATCAGACTTCTTCCGCAAACGGCGAAACGCTTTGACTCGGTGAGTTTCGCGGCATTCCGACTTCGATGCCCCGGTTGCCGAAATTCAGTTGCCTTTGAATTTCGGGTGATCCCTCTTGAGCATGTATGCTTCTGCTACTTGTTCTACATCAGACTTCTTCCGCAAACGGCGAAACGCTTTGACTCGGTGAGTTTCGCGGCATTCCGACTTCGATGCCCCGGTTGCCGAAATTCAGTTGCCTTTGAATTTCGGGTGATCCCTCTTGAGCATGTATGCTTCTGCTACTTGTTCTACATCAGACTTCTTCCGCAAACGGCGAAACGCTTTGACTCGGTGAGTTTCGCGGCATTCCGACTTCGATGCCCCGGTTGCCGAAATTCAGTTGCCTTTGAATTTCGGGTGATCCCTCTTGAGCATGTATGCTTCTGCTACTTGTTCTACATCAGACTTCTTCCGCAAACGGCGAAACGCTTTGACTCGGTGAGTTTCGCGGCATTCCGACTTCGATGCCCCGGTTGCCGAAATTCAGTTGCCTTTGAATTTCGGGTGATCCCTCTTGAGCATGTATGCTTCTGCTACTTGTTCTACATCAGACTTCTTCCGCAAACGGCGAAACGCTTTGACTCGGTGAGTTTCGCGGCATTCCGACTTCGATGCCCCGGTTGCCGAAATTCAGTTGCCTTTGAATTTCGGGTGATCCCTCTTGAGCATGTATGCTTCTGCTACTTGTTCTACATCAGACTTCTTCCGCAAACGGCGAAACGCTTTGACTCGGTGAGTTTCGCGGCATTCCGACTTCGATGCCCCGGTTGCCGAAATTCAGTTGCCTTTGAATTTCGGGTGATCCCTCTTGAGCATGTATGCTTCTGCTACTTGTTCTACATCAGACTTCTTCCGCAAACGGCGAAACGCTTTGACTCGGTGAGTTTCGCGGCATTCCGACTTCGATGCCCCGGTTGCCGAAATTCAGTTGCCTTTGAATTTCGGGTGATCCCTCTTGAGCATGTATGCTTCTGCTACTTGTTCTACATCAGACTTCTTCCGCAAACGGCGAAACGCTTTGACTCGGTGAGTTTCGCGGCATTCCGACTTCGATGCCCCGGTTGCCGAAATTCAGTTGCCTTTGAATTTCGGGTGATCCCTCTTGAGCATGTATGCTTCTGCTACTTGTTCTACATCAGACTTCTTCCGCAAACGGCGAAACGCTTTGACTCGGTGAGTTTCGCGGCATTCCGACTTCGATGCCCCGGTTGCCGAAATTCAGTTGCCTTTGAATTTCGGGTGATCCCTCTTGAGCATGTATGCTTCTGCTACTTGTTCTACATCAGACTTCTTCCGCAAACGGCGAAACGCTTTGACTCGGTGAGTTTCGCGGCATTCCGACTTCGATGCCCCGGTTGCCGAAATTCAGTTGCCTTTGAATTTCGGGTGATCCCTCTTGAGCATGTATGCTTCTGCTACTTGTTCTACATCAGACTTCTTCCGCAAACGGCGAAACGCTTTGACTCGGTGAGTTTCGCGGCATTCCGACTTCGATGCCCCGGTTGCCGAAATTCAGTTGCCTTTGAATTTCGGGTGATCCCTCTTGAGCATGTATGCTTCTGCTACTTGTTCTACATCAGACTTCTTCCGCAAACGGCGAAACGCTTTGACTCGGTGAGTTTCGCGGCATTCCGACTTCGATGCCCCGGTTGCCGAAATTCAGTTGCCTTTGAATTTCGGGTGATCCCTCTTGAGCATGTATGCTTCTGCTACTTGTTCTACATCAGACTTCTTCCGCAAACGGCGAAACGCTTTGACTCGGTGAGTTTCGCGGCATTCCGACTTCGATGCCCCGGTTGCCGAAATTCAGTTGCCTTTGAATTTCGGGTGATCCCTCTTGAGCATGTATGCTTCTGCTACTTGTTCTACATCAGACTTCTTCCGCAAACGGCGAAACGCTTTGACTCGGTGAGTTTCGCGGCATTCCGACTTCGATGCCCCGGTTGCCGAAATTCAGTTGCCTTTGAATTTCGGGTGATCCCTCTTGAGCATGTATGCTTCTGCTACTTGTTCTACATCAGACTTCTTCCGCAAACGGCGAAACGCTTTGACTCGGTGAGTTTCGCGGCATTCCGACTTCGATGCCCCGGTTGCCGAAATTCAGTTGCCTTTGAATTTCGGGTGATCCCTCTTGAGCATGTATGCTTCTGCTACTTGTTCTACATCAGACTTCTTCCGCAAACGGCGAAACGCTTTGACTCGGTGAGTTTCGCGGCATTCCGACTTCGATGCCCCGGTTGCCGAAATTCAGTTGCCTTTGAATTTCGGGTGATCCCTCTTGAGCATGTATGCTTCTGCTACTTGTTCTACATCAGACTTCTTCCGCAAACGGCGAAACGCTTTGACTCGGTGAGTTTCGCGGCATTCCGACTTCGATGCCCCGGTTGCCGAAATTCAGTTGCCTTTGAATTTCGGGTGATCCCTCTTGAGCATGTATGCTTCTGCTACTTGTTCTACATCAGACTTCTTCCGCAAACGGCGAAACGCTTTGACTCGGTGAGTTTCGCGGCATTCCGACTTCGATGCCCCGGTTGCCGAAATTCAGTTGCCTTTGAATTTCGGGTGATCCCTCTTGAGCATGTATGCTTCTGCTACTTGTTCTACATCAGACTTCTTCCGCAAACGGCGAAACGCTTTGACTCGGTGAGTTTCGCGGCATTCCGACTTCGATGCCCCGGTTGCCGAAATTCAGTTGCCTTTGAATTTCGGGTGATCCCTCTTGAGCATGTATGCTTCTGCTACTTGTTCTACATCAGACTTCTTCCGCAAACGGCGAAACGCTTTGACTCGGTGAGTTTCGCGGCATTCCGACTTCGATGCCCCGGTTGCCGAAATTCAGTTGCCTTTGAATTTCGGGTGATCCCTCTTGAGCATGTATGCTTCTGCTACTTGTTCTACATCAGACTTCTTCCGCAAACGGCGAAACGCTTTGACTCGGTGAGTTTCGCGGCATTCCGACTTCGATGCCCCGGTTGCCGAAATTCAGTTGCCTTTGAATTTCGGGTGATCCCTCTTGAGCATGTATGCTTCTGCTACTTGTTCTACATCAGACTTCTTCCGCAAACGGCGAAACGCTTTGACTCGGTGAGTTTCGCGGCATTCCGACTTCGATGCCCCGGTTGCCGAAATTCAGTTGCCTTTGAATTTCGGGTGATCCCTCTTGAGCATGTATGCTTCTGCTACTTGTTCTACATCAGACTTCTTCCGCAAACGGCGAAACGCTTTGACTCGGTGAGTTTCGCCGCATTCTAACTTCGATGCCCCGGTTTCCGAAATTCAGTTGCCTATGAATTTCGGGTGAATCACTCTGTGAGCATGTATGCTTTCTGCTACTTGGTTCTAACATCAGACTTACCTTCCGCAAACGGCGAAATGCTTTGACGTCAGTGATTTTCCGCAGCATTCGGACTTATCATAATGCCCCCCCGGATGCCGAAATTCAATTGCCTTTGAATTTCTCGGGTGGATCCCTCTTGAACATGTATGCGATCTGCTAAATGTTCTACATTATGACTTTCCATCCGCAAACGGCGAAATCGCTCTTAACTCGGTGGAGTATTCGAGCTCTTCTTTCCCGCCTCGATTCCCCGGTTGCCGAAATTCAGTTGCCTTTGACTTTCGGGTGATCCCTTTTGAGCATGTATGCTTCTGGTACTTGTTCTACACCAGAGTTCCTTTCGCAAACGACGAAATGCTTTGACACAGTGAGTTTCGTGGCATTCGGACTTCGATGCCCCAATTGCAAAAATTCAGTTGCCTTTGAATTTCGGGTGATCCCTCTTGAGCATGTATGCTTCTGCTACTTGTTCTACAGCAGACTTTGTTCCGCAAACGGCGAAACGCTTTGACTCAGGTGAGTTTTTCGTTTGCCATGCCAACTTCGATTGCCCACGGTTGCCGAAATTCAGTTGCCTTTCAATTCCCGGGTGATCCCTCTTGAGCATTGTATGCGTCTGCTAATTGTTCTACTTCAGACATCCTTCCGCAAACGTATCGAAATGCTTTGACTCGGTGTCTTCTCGCGTCATTCTGACTATCGATACCCCCGTTGCCTAAATTCATGTAGCCTTTTTAAATTCGGGTGATCCCTCTTGAACATGTATGCTTCTGCTACGTGTTCTCTACTTTAGACCTTGCTACCGCAAAAGGCGAAACGCTTTGAACTTGGTGAGTCTTTCACGGCGTTACGACTTCGATGCCCCGGTTACCGAAATTCAGTTGCCTTTGAATTATGGTGATTCCCTCTTGAGCCAAGTATGCTTCTGCCTACTTGTTCTACATCACCTCTCTTTCCGCAAACACGAAACGCTTTATGACTGTCTGGTGAGTTTCGAAGCATTTCCTTCGTACTTCTGATGCCCCGGTTGCCCACAAATTCAGTTGCAATTGAATTTCGGGTGATCCCATTCTTGAGCATGTATGCTACTGCTACTTGTTCTAACATCATACTTCTTACCGCAAACTGGCCAAACGGATCTCTAGGCGTTCCTTGAGTTTCGTGGCATTCACATCTTCGATGCCCCGGTTGCCGAAATTCAGTTGCCTTTGAATTTTCGGTGGAACCCACCACCCCCCCCAAAGGGGTGTGGGTTCCCCCCGGCGGGGGGTGGGGGGGGGGGGGTCTCTTGAGCATGTATGCTTCTGCTAGTTCTCTCGACATCAGAATTTCTTCCGCAAACGGCGAAAAGCTTTCACTCGTTGGATTTCGTGCCATTCCGACTTCGATGCTCCGGTTGCCGAAATTGAGATAGCCTTTGAATTCCGGGTGAACCCTCTTGAGCAATGTATGCTTATGCTACGTGTTCTGCAGCAGACTTCCTTCCGTAAACGGCGAAATGCTTTGACTCCTGAGTTTTCGGGGAGTCGCGAGCGGCTGCATTCCGACTTCGATGCCCCCGTTGCCGAAATTAAGTTGCCTTTGAATTTCGGGTGATCCCTCTTGAGCCCGTATGCTATCTGCTATCTTGTTCTACATCAGATTTCTGCCCGCAAACGGCGAAACGCTTTGACTAATACGGGCGAGTTTCGCGGCATTCTGACTCTCTCTGATTCTCCGGTTGTCGAAATTCAGTGCCCGTTGAAATTCGGGTGATACTTATTGAGCATGTATGCTTAGCTACTTGTACTATTCATCAGACTTGCTTCCGCAAAAGGCGAAACGAGCTCCTCTCTCTTCGGTCAGTTTCGCGGTCATCTTCCAACTTATTCGATGCCCCCCGTTGCCGAAATTCAGTTGCCTATAAATTTTCAGGTGATCCCCTTTGAGCATGTATGCTTCCTGCTACTTGTTCTACATCAGACTTCCTTCCGCAAACGGCGAAATGCTTTGAATCAATCAGTTTCGCGGGAATACGGACGTTCGATTCCCCGGTTGCCAGAAATTCAGTTGCCTTTGAATTTCGGGTGATCCCTGGCTTTGAGCATGTATGCTTCAGCTACTTATTCGACATCAGACTTATCCTTCCGCAAACTATCTAGAAACGCTTTCACTCGGAGAGGTTTCGCAACATTCCGACTTCGATTCTCTCGGTTGCTGAAATTCAGTTAGCCTTGTAATTTCAGGGGTGACTCCCTCGTTCTGAGCATGTATGCTTCTGCTACTTCTGAGAGTTTCTCATACAATAAGACTTTCTTCCACAAACGGCGAAAAACGCTTTGACTCGGCGAGTTTCAAGCGGCTCTCTTCTGACTTCGATTCCCTCTTGCCGAAATTATCAGTTGCCTTTGAATTTCGGGTGATACATAATGAGCATGTATGCTTATGCTACTCTGTTCTAACTCAGACTTTCTTCCGCAAACGGCGAAACTACTGTGACTCGGTGAGATTTGACCGCGGCCGTTCCGAATTCAATGCCCGGGTTGCCGAAATTCAGTTGCCTTTGAATTTCGGGTGATCCCATCTTGAGCATTGTATGCTTCTGCTACTTGTTCTACATCACACTCTCTACCGCCAACAGTCGAAACGCTTTGACTCGGTGAGTTTCGAAGCATTCCGACTTGGATTCCCAGTTGCCCGAAATTCAGTTGCCTTTGAATTTCGGGTGATCCCGTCTTGAGTAATGGTATGCTTCTGCTACTTGTTCTACATCACGCGTCTTCCGCAAATGACGAAACTGTTTTGGCTCCGTGAGTTTCGGCAGCATTCCCCTCTTACGATGCCCTGGTGAGCCGTGATCTCTCAGTTTTGACCTTTGAGACTTTTGTTCAGAGGTGATCCCTCTTGTGCATGGTATGCTTCTGCTAACTTGTTAGCTACTTATCACACTCTCTTCCCGAAAACAGCAAATTGCTTTGACTCGGTGAGTTTATGAAGCATTAATCCGACAGTGGAATTCCCCGGTTGCCGAAATTCAGTTTGCCTTTTAATTTTCGGGTGACGCGCCTTGAGCATGTAGTGCTTCTCTCTGCTACTTGTTCTACCATCACACTTCCTTTCCGCAAACAGCACTAAACCGCTTTGACTCCGGTGAGAAGTTTCGCGGCATTCTCAGACCTCGAGCCCTCGGTTGCGGAAATTCAGTTGCCTTGGAAATTCGGGTGAGCCCCCCCCTCTTGAGCATGTATTCTTCTGCTACTTGGTCTACAACAGACTACCTTCCGCAAAAAGGCGTAAACGCTTTGGCTCCTGATTTCCGCGGCATTCCAATCCTTTCGATAGCGTCTTCCGGTTGCCAATTTTCAGTTGCCCTTTGAATTTCCAGGTGATCTCCCTTGAGCATCTATGCTTCTGCTACTTGTTCTACATCACACTTCCTTTCCTACAAACATCGAAACGCTTTGGACGCGGTCAGTTCTCGCGGCATTCCGACTTCGATTCCTCCCGGATTGCCGAAATTCAGTTGCCTTTGAATTTCGGGTGATTCCCTCTTGAGCATGTATGCTCCTCTGCTACTTGTTCTACATCAGACATCGTCCGCAAATGGCCAAACGGTTTGGCGCCGAGTTTTCGCAGGCATTCCGACCTCGTTTCGATGAGCGCGGACTGCCGAAATTCAGTTGCCTTTGAATTTCGGGTGATCCCCTTCTTGAGCATGTAATGCTTCCTGCTACTTTGTTCTACATCAACACTCTCTTCCGCAAACAAGCGAAACGCTTTGACTCGGTGAGTTTCGCGGCCATTCCGGACCTTATCTGGATGCCCTCGGTTGCCGAAATTCAGTTGCCTTTTGGAATTTTCGGTGTGATCCCTCTTTGAGCCATGTATGTCGATTCTTTCTACTTGTTCTATCACCACCTTTCCTAGCCTTCCGCAAAGGCCGTAACGCTTTGAGGCTCGGTGAGTTTCGCCGGCCAATTCCGACTTTGATGCCTCCGCAAGTATGCCCAAATTCAGTTGCCTTTCTGAAATTATCTCAAGTTGATCCCTCTTGAGCATGTATGCTTCTTGCTACTTGTTCTACATCACAACATTCCTTACCGCCAGAAACGGGACGTAACGCTTTGACTTTCGGTGTGCTTTCGCGGGCAATTCCGACTTTCGATTCCCCGTGTTGCCGAAATTCAGTTGCCTTTGAATTTCGGGTGATCCCTCTTTAGCACGTATGCTTCTGCTACTTGTTCCACATCAGACTTCCGTCCGCAAACGGTGAAACGCTTTGACTCGGTGACTTTCGCGGCATTCCGACTTCGATTCCCCGGTTGCCGAAATTCAGTTGCCTTTGAATTTCGGGTGGATCCCTCTTGAGCATGTATGCTTCTGCGACTTGTTCTACAGCAGACTTCTTCCGCAAATGGCAAAACGCTTTGACTTGGTGAGTTTCGCGACTTTCTGACTTTGATTCCCCGGTTGACGAAATTCACTTGCCTTTGAATTTCGGGGATCCCTCTTGAGCATGTATGCTACTGCTACTTGTTCCACATCAGACTTCTTCCTGAAAAGGTGAAACGCTTTGACTCGGTGAGTTTCGCGGCATTCCGACTTGGATTCCCAGGTTGCCGAAATTCACTTGCCTTTGAATTTCGGGTGATCCCTCTTGAGCATGTATGCTACTGCTACTTGTTCAACATCAGACTTCTTCCGCAAACGACGAAACGCTTTGACCTGGTGAGTTTCGCGACATTCCGACTTCTATGCCCCGGTTGCCCAAATTCAGTTGCCTTTGAATTTCGGGTGATCCCTCTTGAGCATGTATGCTTCTGCTACTTGTTTCACATCAGACTTCGTCCGCAAACGGCGAAACGCTTTGACTCGGTGAGTTTCGCGGCATTTCGACTTTGATTCCCTGGTTGCCGAAATTCAGTTGCCTTTGAATTTCGGGTGATCCCTCTTGAGCATGTATGCTACTGCTACTTGTTCCACATCAGACTTCTTCCGCAAATGGCAAAACGCTTTGACTCGGTGAGTTTCGTGACATTCCGACTTCTATGCACCCGATAGCCTAAATTCAGTTCCCTTTGAATTTCGGGTGATCCCTCTTGAGCATGTATGCTTCAGCTACTTGTTCCACATCAGACTTCTTCCGCAAACGGCGAAACGCTTTGACTCGGTGAGTTTCGCGGCATTCCGACTTTGATTCCCCGGTTGCCGAAATTCATTTGCCTTTGAATTTCGGGTGATCCCTCTTGAGCATGTATGCTACTGCTACTTGTTCCACATCAGACTTCTTTCGCAAATGGCGAAACGCTTTGACTCGGTGAGTTTCGCGGCATTTCAACTTTGATTCCCTGGTTGCCGAAATTCACTTGCCTTTGAATTTAGGGTGATCCCTCTTGAGCATGTATGCTAATGCTACTTGTTCCACATCAGACTTCTTCCGCAAACGGCGAAACGCTTTGACTCGGTGAGTTTCGCGACATTCCGACTTCTATGCCCTGGTTGCCGAAATTCAGTTGCCTTTGAATTTCGTGTGATCCCTCTTGAGCATGTATGCTTCTGCTACTTGTTCCACATCAGACTTCTTTCGCAAATGGCAAAACGCTTTGACTCGGTGAGTTTCGCGCCATTCCGACTTAGATTCTCCGGTTTCCGAAATTCACTTGCCTTTGAATTTCGGGTGATCCCTCCTGAGCATGTATGCTTCTGCTACTTGTTCCAGATCAGACTTCTTCCGCAAACGGCGAAACGCTTTGACTCGGTGAGTTTCGCGACATTCCGACTTTGATTCCCCGGTTGCTGAAATTCAGTTGCCTTAGAATTTCGGGTGATCCCTCTTTAGCACGTATGCTTCTGCTACTTGTTCCACATCAGACTTCGTCCGCAAACGGTGAAACGCTTTGACTCGGTGACTTTCGCTGCTTTCCGACTTAGATTCCCCGGTTGCCGAAATTCAGTTGCCTTAGAATTTCGGGTGATCCCTCTTGAGCATGTATGCTTCTGCGACTTGTTCCACATCAGACTTCTTTCGCAAATGGCAAAACGCCTTGACTTGGTGAGTTTCGCGACTTTCTGACTTTGATTCCCCGGTTGACGAAATTCACTTGCCTTTGAATTTCGGGGATCCCTCTTGAGCATGTATGCTACTGCTACTTGTTCCACATCAGACTTCTTCCTCAAAAGGTGAAACGCTTTGACTCGGTGAGTTTCGCGACATTCCGACTTAGATTCTCCGGTTTCCGAAATTCAGTTGCCTTTGAATTTCGGGTGATCCCTCCTGAGCATGTATGCTTCTGCGACTTGTTCCACATCAGACATCTTCCGCAAAGGGCAAAACGCTTTGACTCGGTGAGTTTCACGACTTTCTGACTTTGATTCCCCGGTTGATGAAATTCACTTGCCTTTGAATTTCGGGGATCCCTCTTGAGCATGTATGCTACTGCTACTTGTTCCACATCAGACTTCTTCCTCAAAAGGTGAAACGCTTTGACTCGGTGAGTTTCGCGGCATTCCGACTTCGATGCCCCGGTTGCCGAAATTCAGTTGCCTTTGAATTTCGGGTGATCCCTTGATTAGTACTTAAAAGTGCATGTTTATCAAGATTTTATATCATCATTTTGCACTTGAAGTATCAATAACTCCTTAACTAAAGCATGTTTTATAATAACAAGTTTGATATTATAAGATACCTTAATTTATGGTAAATGCTCATTTTAAATGCAGGACTATCACATAAATAAAAGGATTGATTGATGAGTTTAAGCATTGAAAGTTAAAGGACAAAGAGATGGCCAAACTTAGAAAAGAGATGTCGGTGCAGTCCAAACCGGAACAGTGCTCGGTAATTGGATCATATCTGGAGCTCTAGATCTCGGATTTAGGTCCATTTTATATGGATGGAAAGGTAAACCAAAGGCCTACAACTTTCATTTGGACACCAAGATCTAAGAAGGCCGTTTTCAAGTCCAAAATATAGGAACAACGAAGAAGTCCGAAGCTGTCCTGCAGCCCAGACACTATTTAGTGTTCAGCCCATATCTTGAGTTCTAGAAGTCCAAATGACCTCATCTTTTTTTTTGTTGGAAAGCTGAGACAATTTCCTAGAACATTCCTGAGGATTCTGGGCAAATTATGATGTTAGCAATGACGTCTTGTTCAGACAAAAAGATAAGGATTGTTATCAAGTCAAGATATGGCCACCCACTCATCAATTAGTCAACAAATCAATAGTTCCAAATTTTGGCCTATAAAAGGAGGCACTTACCATGTATTGAGGCATCTTGGTTTCCAGATCAAGATCATGCTCTTGCTTTCTCTCTTTGTATTGCTTATGTTTTGCTTTCATTAATATCAAGTTTATGCACTTCATTTCCTTTCCTTTACTTAGTTTAACTTCTTTCTCATTTATTTTCTTATCTTGTTCATCTATGTTTCTTTTCTTTCATTATGTTTAGGGGGGACTAAAGGGTTAATTATGTCAAGGTGAAAAGGGACCCTACACTAATGGTTGTAAGAATAAGTATACTATATAATATCTTAACATGGACCTTAACGTTGGATACTAACCATGTTTTATATTTGTTATCTTATGTTCACTTTTAATACTTTGCACCTTGTTAAAATGGTTAATCTAGATTTATGTTTGTATAACACTTTGGGTTACAACAAAATACTTGGTTGGTAAGCCTTTTCATAGCCCATACTGTATGGTATAACCGACACCCATGAGCTATTGAAAGGCGACTTGATTTGTTGTTAACATAAGTTTATAAATCATGAATGGCCGCTGCCAACAGTTTACAAGTATTAGCTTTATTCGAATAAGATAACTAATGTAATCATGTTAACAATTTATAATCTGATTGGAACCTCCTTTATGTGTGGTTTCCAATTGAGTAATAAGAGTTTTATATTATACTTTGATTTGAAGTACCATTAGTGGATCCTCTAACCTTGACATTTGTTTTTTATCATTTGTTTAATCCTTTACATTATATCTTCCAACTCAAAGTTCTCATTAATTTCTTCCTTGCTCTTCTTTACTTATTATTGTTGTTATTATTATTGTTTATTATTCATTATTTATTATTATTATTGATTATTATTATCTGTTCATAAACTCAGTATATAGGCTTGGAAACCTGTTGACTCCGATCTTATTAGATCATTCTCAGGTAATAACAACGCCACGTACTGAGTATTATTATTTTTATTATATTACTAGTACTTATTATTGTTTATTATGATTGTGTGTTGTTATTTGTTGTTGTTGTCTATGCTATTTATAATTTTATACAATAAACCTCTCTGTGGTTCGAGACCCCCGGTCTTGCCACCGGAGTATATTTATTACTTCGAACACTCCTTTGCACTTGGGAAAAAGACATCAAGCCTTTTGGTCGTAGTCAAGTTTTTGTGCGCCGTTGCCCTGGCGAGCGTAAAATCTTGTATAAAAATTATAATATTTAATTTATTTTCTCTTTATCACTTTTCATTTTATCTATTTTTGTTTCCTTTGTTTTGCTTTTGTTTCTTTTTCTTCTTCTATTTTCTTTTCTTGGCTTTTATTCTCTTCTTACACGTGCATGATAGTTTGGTCACGATACATTAAGTGGTAAGACTTTGTTAGGGTATCCTCATCATTTTTTTTTTTTTTCAGAAAATATGGCGCGAAGAAGAAAATCAATCGCTTCCATAATGATGAATAATGAGAATAACCGTATGAGGAACATCTTAGAGAACCACATGAATCCCACAAGAACAAGTGCAACCACTCATACATGCATAGTTTTCCCTCCTGATGCATCCTCATTTTAATTTTAAGACAGGTCATTATTCAACTTTTACCACTTTTCATGGCTTAGACTTAGAAAAAATCCATACTTTGCGATTTAAGGGAATTTTGAGGAGGTTCTTGTAATACCATATAATGACTCAAATTGTAGCATGAACACCATTCGATGATAATGCTTTTTCCTTTTTCATTAAAAGATAAAGCTAAAACATGGCTACAAAATTTGAGACCAGGATCCATTCCGTGCTTGGGATGATATCGCAACAACAATTTTTTAAAGAAGTTTTTTCCATCTCACAGAAACAAAACTCTTCTCAAAAGACAAATCATCACTTTCACTCAAAAACCAGGAGAAACATCTTTACCCAATTGTTTGGGATAGGTATCGAGATTTATGCTTAATACCTTGCCCACATCATAGGGTTTTTGAAACATTGGAGATTTGGTTTCACATTTTAATGAAGGTTTAAACACCTAGAAATAGGCAAATGGTTGAATTGATTTGCAATGGAACTTCTGAAGATAAAGACCCTAATGAAGCAATGGAGTACCTAGACTTGCAAGCCGAAAAAGCTTCAAAATTGGGAAACCACAGGTAACTTATGAGGCAACAAGTAAAACTCAACCTCATACATCTAGTATGGATGTATGCACAACCTTAGGGAAGATCATGACCTTCAAAGCCAAGTTTGCATCTGTAGCTTGAAAAGTCGAGGCACTAGAACTTGAAAAAGAGTGGACAATATAAAATCTGTTCAAGACATTGCTATGTCAAATCAGTGAAACAAATGAGCATGCAACCAATATAATTGTCCAACTTTGCCTTCTTTTAAGTAATGCCTCCCTCAACAAGCCCATGCTTTAGAACAGTTTCCAAAGGCCCAACCATAACCCATACTCGCAAACATACAATCCTGGTTGGAGACATCACCAAAATTTCAGTTGTAAGAGTGACAACAAAAATGCACAAAACTTCACAGCGACCGTTTCAAGCACACCATAATTTCCAAAAGTTCTCATGGATATGCACCTCCCTTATGCTCCACCTCCAAGAAGAAATTTTTGAGGAAACATTGCAAGCAATACATTGAAAAGCAGGAGACAATCAATACTCAACTTGCTCAAAGCATGATCGATTTTAAAAGATGCTCTTGCGAAAATTAACAACAGCACTCAGTTTCCAAGAGAAAGGTAAGTTTCCTTCTCAATCACAGCAAAATCCAAAGGGGTCAATACAATGCCAGAATGCAAGTGGTTCTGGAAGCCAACACATGGATCAAGTCAAATCAGTCATCATCACTTCGTATGGTAAGGTTATTGAAAAATCCCATTCTTAAACCTTGTGAGAAAGATGATGAGTCCTCATCTCTGCGGGTAAGGAAAGGGGTTGAACCAGAACATTCCACAAGAAAAAGGTTGATTCCCCCAGGGGGCCAGCACTTCCATTTTCCTCATGGCCATAGACCAAACATAAGGAAAGTCAATCAGCAACTCTGAAATTCCTTTGAAATTTTCAACACATTAAGGATCAGATATACCTTTGTTTGGATGCTATTTTAAAACAGGATTTCCTTCCTATGCTAAATTTTTGAAAGATTTGTGCACTGTTAAGAGAAAACTGAATGTGAAAAAGAAAGCCCTTGTTTAGGCCGAACAAGTAAGTGCCATTCTTCAAAACCAATAATTGCTTTGAAATATAAAGACCCTGGTTGTCCTACAATTTTCTTGGCGTTTATTGGAGAACATAAAATTTTGAAAGAGCCTTACCATGATCTTGGAGCTAGTGTGAATTTACTTTCCATATTCAGTTTTTCAAAGTCTCAAATCTAGGTGAATTAAAAACCAACTTCTGTAACTCTTTTACTTGCGCGATCAGATCTGTAAAAAGTGCCTATGAGGAATAATTGAAGATGTGTTAGTACAAGTCGATAAATTGCATTGTATCCTGTGGATTTTTATTGTCTTGGACACGCAACCTGTTGAAGCATGTAATTCATTTCCTATTATTTTAGGACGTCCATTTCTTGCAACTTCTAATGCAAGTTGATTAATTGTAGGAATGGACTCATGAATTATCTTTTGGAAACATGACATTAAGATGAATATTTTCAACGTTTGCAAGCAAAAGCCTGGAGATGATAATGATTTTACAAGAAGTAGATCATAATTGAAGAATTTAGTTTCATGATCAACTTGAATCTACTTTGAGTAAAATTGAGTTGGATGAAATATGAAGATTAGGCAAATGATTTATTCTCAGGAAGGAAATCACGGATGAAAAA
>CM055355.1:413946-431237 GCA_029228515.1 Populus alba x Populus x berolinensis | reverse complement strand
CAATGGTTATCAGGGGAATATCGCTCCCCCACCTGGTGGGTTATTCCTCCTCTCCCTCTTATCCTTTCTTTTCTTTAGTTTTTTTCCTAATCTGCCCGTCTGTCTCGTCGTTTAATAATTAGATACCACTGTTTCTTCTGTTAAATTGAATCGTGTTATTTGAATTTTTGATGATGATTAGATTTGAGTTAAATCCATGGATCATAAATTAGGGTAATTAATTAATAGTTATGGTAGTTATATGGGGATGAGTGTGCTAGGGTTGAAAGAGGGTAGTGGAGGAATTTAGAAACCAAACCCCAAAAAGGGACATCGATGATGACGGGATGTTTTCCTCCTACAGTGGTCTTTGATTGAATACGGTAAGAAAAGTTGGAAGGCTTCCAATTGCTCTTTAAGACTGAGTGAGACAACATCCATCACCTTCTACAACTCCTTTTTTGGTATGCACATATTTCGTTTGATTGTTTTCTTTGGAATAAACAGTTCAAAATGAAAGCCTAAAATTTGGTATTAACCATCATATGTCATTTTATTTTAGTTCTGGTAGTTATAAGGATTCTTTCCATTTCATGGGTCTGTCTATGAATTGCCAGCAGCAGAACATGATACCAACTGAGTGCTCCTTGGCTTTGTGTTCTAAGGTATCACAATTCTTCCAATTTACCATCAATCCTTTTCTTTCTCTTTCTTCCTCTCTCTCTCTCTCGTTATTCTTTTGTTGTTTACCTGCGTTCCTTGAACAACTAACAATGATGATAAACTAAAATTGCAAATAGTATAACAGTCTAGTTGTGTGTTATTACATCCGTTTTACCCATGAGATGTTCCCAATCTCATGTTACTGCACGTCAAAATCCCACATTTGGTGCATGTGATGGTTTTAAAAGACTACTACCTTGCAAGGGGATGCATGAGGTAAGCCCACTTCACAAGTCCATGTTTATGAACTCCATCCTATTTTTCTCTATGTTTCCCTCAGGTTATCTGTTCAGCTGGTGATAGTTGATGCCTATGGTGCCATCTCTAATATGCTTTTATTGTGTGGTAACAACGCTTGATTATTCTTTTAAAATTATTTGCTCATATGTTTAATGGTTAGATCGATGTTTATTATTGTATTTCATTTGAAGACCTGCTCTGATGTGTCTGCATAGATGTTTATTTTCAATTTTTGCAGGAATCATGCGCTACCCCTCCCCATATCCAGCAATGGTTCGCCCCTTGTTTCCTCCACGCCCTCCTGGAGCACTTAGTGTGGTTCCAGCAGTGCCTCGACCCCTTGTTCCTGGGATTCCCGGTGTTCGCCCAGTTATGTACCCAATTATCAGGCCAGTAATTCCTTCTGTGACACCAGCTGAGAAACCACAAACCACAGTTTATATTGGCAAGATAGCACCATCCGTGGAAAATGATTTTATGATGTCCCTCCTTCAGGTATGTCATCAATTACATTATTTCTATCTATTTATGCTTTACAATCAGGCTTCCTTTTGCTTTACCCATAGCCTTGTCTAGTTCAAACGAAGCTTTAATTTTGACAAAATTTTGGTTTTGCACTTTGTGAAGTTTTGTGGACCTGTCAAGAGTTGGAAACGTCCTCAAGATCCTGCTAATGGAACTCCTAGAGGTTTTGGATTTTGTGAATTTGAATCTGCTGAAGGGGTTCTCCGAGCATTACGACTACTGACTAAATTGAACATTGATGGGCAAGAACTAATGGTATGTAGGGTTTTCAATTTTTTTTCTGTTGTCAAATTTTAGACACACAATTGATTATGAGATGAATGGTGATGATCGGACTTTCAATATTTGGTATCTCTTTCAATTAAACTTTTCTGCTCTTAGGTAGAGATGTAATTGAGTTTTATTATAATAAAATCCCTGGCTAACAAGATACTAAGGGTCCTGTGCTTCTTTCCCTGTGAATAGGAGGTTTTAAATCGTGAAATTTTCAGCATCAAGTTTGGTAGGCAGTATTTCAATGGAATTTCACGAGGATAAGATGCAAAAGTTAACTGTTTGGCTTTCTAGTAATGTTAATTTTCTCCATCCTTGAGGAATTACTGGTTCATTTTAAGCTTGCTTGATCAAAACCAAGATTAAAAGGTAAAGGAAAATTTGCTAGCAGAGATGAAGTAAGTTTAGAAATTTAATTTGGGAGAGGCAAGTAATCATTGATTGCAACCTCATTTAAACATAAATCTGGAATTTGAATGTAATTTGTAGACTAGCTTGTTCTGGATGATAGACCTTGTAAGTCTTTAAAGCACTCTTGAACACCATTTTCATTTTCTTAAAAGGGGAATAGGTACCATAGTGACTAGAGAATAAAAGTGTAGTGTAGCATGCATTTCGCGGTTGTTTAAGGAATCGCTCATTAGAAGTAGTGGATGCATTAATCATTTGTTATCTTTCTGCATGTTCTTTTGTATTTTTTTAACTAATTATTAGTATATGAATCTATGATCATTGTTCTTTCTATTCCATGATTGACAGTTAAATGTTAATCAAGCAACCAAAGAATATCTGGAGCGGTATGTTGAAAAGAAAACTGAAAACTCAAAGAATTTCAAAGAGACTCAAGTAGCAGATACTGGCAAGGAGGATGGAACAGGCATTGATGACAAGAAGGGTGAATTTTCCAAATCCTCTGCTGAGGACTCAAACAATGATAGCGATAAAGGGAACAAAGAAAATCGTGACCTTGCTAACTTTGGTATTGTGACTGATGAAGACAAGGCAGGTGACCGAGAGGCTACTGAGAAGCTTACTAGCATGATAGAAGAGAGGTTAAAGACCAAACCTCTACCCCCCCCTCCACCACCTTCACTAGCACCCGCAGATGGTTCTGGGAATCCAAATCTGGAATTGCCTTCTAAATCAAGAGATGGTGACACCGATGCAGACATAATGAGAAGTGGTGAGTGTTTACAGTGATACATTATCATTTTACTTTTATTGGTCTGTTGTGATGGTAGTTTTTCAAACCTCTACTGTTAATTGCTGATGTTTATGATTATGCGGATGTAGTTGAAGGAAAAAATGATGACGAAACAAGCAGTGACAATAAAGCTGCAAGCGAACAGGACAGGCCTGAAACGAGCTCACCTGATAGGAGTAGAGGGTATGACAGGAGAAGCAGAGATAGAGACAGAGAACGAGATCTAAAACGGGAAAAAGAACGAGAAATTGAAAGATATGAAAGGGAAACAGAACGAGAGCGTGTTAGGAAAGAGAGGGAGCAAAGAAGGAAGATTGAGGAAGCTGAGCGTGAGTTTGAAGAACGCCTCAGAGATTGGGAGTATAGGGAGAGAGAGAAGGAGAAACAGAGGCAGTATGAGAAGGAGAGGGATAAGGAAAGAGAACGCAAACGAAGGAAGGAGATACTTCATGATGAGGAAGATGAAGATGATGATTCGAGAAAAAGGTGGCGTAGAAGTGCTTTAGAGGATAGACGAAGGAAGAGACTACGGGAGAAGGAGGATGACTTGGCTGATAGGCTCAAAGAAGAGGAAGAAATTGCCGAGTCCAAGAGGAGAGACGAGGAAGAAAAGCTTCAGGAGAAACAGAAAGATGAATTGAAACTCTTGTCTGGACATGTCTTGAATGGAAGTGAAATGACCGGTCTGGTGGAAGGACCTATTGTTGAAAGTAAAGATGAGGCCATTGAAAAAGACTATGATGGTGATTCTGGTAATGAAAACCATGCAGGTAAGCTTTGTGTATTTGTTTCTTGGTTTCCCCCCCTAATTTTGCGTGTTGTTCCCCAACACCCCTTATTGGAAAAAGTGAAACTTCTCCAATGTTTTGAATGTGGTATGCTTTGCATGGCAGGTGATGGGGTATTACAAAATGGTACTGGTGATGAATCAAACATGGCATTAATGGCTGAACCAGATACACGACATAGTGGTAGTGCTCCTGCAAGAAAGTTGGGCTTTGGTTTAGTTGGCTCTGGAAAACGAGCTGCTGTCCCTTCTGTTTTCCATGAAGAGGAGGATGATGATGCACGTAAGGAGAAGAAGATGAGGCCACTGGTTCCCATCGATTATTCAACTGAGGAGCTTGAGGCTGTCCAACCTGCTGTTTCTGGAGCACAGCCACCAAATCTTGTTGCTGCTGCAGAATTTGCAAAGCGAATATCAAATGTTGCTCCCAAAGAGGAGAAGCCTGATGTAGAAAGAGAAAGGAGCAGACGCTCTCATGATAGGTCTGGCCAGCGGGATAGGGACCGTAATGAGGACAACATTAATCGAAACAGAGACGATAACAAAGAGAAGGTTCCTGAACGGGACAGGGACCGGAACCGAGATCATGGACTGGATAAAGTCAAGACACCAGATAAACAGAAGCTTTTGGATGCAAAGCAATTGATTGATATGATCCCAAAAACCAAGGAGGAGCTATTCTTATATGAGATAAATTGGGCTGTGTATGACAAGGTGAGCAACTCTGTTTACGCTCTGTTGCTCAGTTCTTACTGCTTCGGAATAAGTTGTGTCAAATATTTCTTTAACTATCCCCTTAGTTTTTACTACCATGCCTACGACTTGATGCTTTATGATGTTTTCCTATTGTTTTGTTCTGCACCTTCACAGCATGAGCTTCATGAGAGAATGAGACCTTGGATATCAAAGAAGATTACAGAGTTCTTGGGAGAGGAAGAAACCACGCTGGTTGATTACATTGTATCGAGCACTCAGGAACATGTGAAGGCATCTCAAATGCTGGAGATGCTTCAGGCTATATTAGATGATGAAGCTGAAATGTTTGTCCTCAAGATGTGGAGGATGCTCATCTTTGAAATTAAGAAAGTGGAAACGGGCCTTTCTCTGAGGTCAAAATCATGATAGAGCATGTAATGCCATTTTTACTTGCATGGCTGCAATGCTGATCTTGTTATTTCTTAATCTTCGTAGTTTCGGTTTCTCGTTATTGTAAAACACAAGAAGATTGCAATCTAGGTTTATTAATGTTTCCGATTTGAATCTTAAAAATAGAGTCGTTACCTTTCATTAAATGAACACATTTTTGTTCTTGTTAGAGATGAACTCAATTTTAACGACGAGGGAGCAACGAAATCAGTGCGTGTTCCATTTGAGAGAATGTAATCATTTTTTTTTAATTGAAAGGAGACCTAACAGTTGAATTTCTTTATTAGCTTTCCTTGTGTGATTGGTATTATGGTTGGTTGATCAATGTGAGGATTAGTGTTTTGATTAACTAAATAATTTAAAAACAGTTTCATCACACGCGCGGACACTCCATCTTTAAACAAATTAAAAGATACAATCATTTAAGAAAAAATAATATAATAAAGAAATGATATAATATATAAGAAAATATTGATAGATTCCTCTGTTTTTCTATCCGTGCTCGTGTTTTCTTGACTCGCTAAAAGTAGTAGTTTGCTTACAGGGATGAGTTAGGCTGTCTTAGCGAGTTGCCAAGGCCTAAGGGTAGGGGATATTTTTTAAAATTAGCAATGTAATTAAAAAAATAATTTTTTTTTTGAAATAGCACATTTCAACCTGTAAAAAACAGGTTTAAAAAACACGACAACTTAACATCCGAAATGTCATCAATACTTATAATTCCGAAGAATTGAAGAATACCAAGTTAGTAGAGCTTTTTCATGAACAACTGCTTCCAGTCCGGCTAGTCACCAAGCGTTGTTTCGTGTTCCCGAGTTTCAACATTGAGACTATCCATCAAAGAAGTGAATCTTTCTTAAAGCTTTTTCTTCAATTTCCAGGCCAGAAAGTTCCTCCATGGAATTGCTGAGGTCTCTAGTTTTCTGGGGTTGACTTTAATTTTGCCCTTGTTCCTTTATCTCCTCCTCTTCTTGTGAAGTTCATAGAACCATCAACATCATTGATCTTTTCTTCTTGTTCTTTTAACTCTGCTAACCGACAGACTTCTACAGAAGTTTCCTTTGTCACGAATTACCACATAGTGAATTGTGACATTAAAAACCTGTTTGGCTATGTGGTTCCGTTTACGTTTCCTATTATTTTATTTTGCAAGTTGTTTGGTTAATTAACAACCATTTGTTAATGTTCATGAATTCTATAGTCTGCTGCGTTTGAACACAAGAAATTGGAAGCAGCTAAGCTGCTTTTTGCGTGGCAAAATGCTGCACCGTGCTCTACTGTTCAATGAATAGTTTTTTTTTATTTGAAAAACTAATACAATTAATTAATTTCACTCGCATTGTTCATGTGAATAATAATTTTTCTTTTGTTTTTTTTAAAATTAGTTTAAGGTGAATTAAATTTACTCGTACTATGATCTTAATTTTATTCCTGATAATATTTTATCTAATTTTGTATTTCTTATCGGATAAATTTTGTACGTAATGGAATTGTAGATAGTTTTTTGTTAAAGTAATTTTTTTATATATAAAGTATGATTTATTTCATGATGTAATAACAATAGTTAAATCCACAATATTTAAATTAAAAACCATCAATATTAATATATATATATTTTTAAATTATTTTATAACTTCAATTTCAAAAGTATTCTTAACCAAACACATTAAATTATTTTTTCTTCAACTTTAATTTTAACCACGATTTTAATCAAACACCTATTTTTTTAAACCAACCTCAACTAAAAGTACTTTTTATAAAATAATTTATTTCAAACTATAACCACTACCGCAATACCAAACACACTCTAATTAATTATCATGATTTAAAAAATGATATTTAATATAAATCGTAATTTTAAACCATGACAAATAAAAATATATTATTTTGTCAAAAAAATAATTATTGTGATGTTAATTAGCTTATTTTTTAAAATTTACATGACAATTGTCCAATTTATCCAAAGATAGGTGTGTTCGGGCTGTCTGTAATTGTATTACGTGAAAATTCAATATGCTTTTTTATTTAAAATTATTTTTAAAAAATAAAATATTTTTTTTAAAAATAACTATCATAAACAACCGTCAAGATAGAAGAGGACCACGAGGTGTAGAGATTTTCGACTGGTTCTCTCTCCCTCTCCCTCTCTCTAAGTGGGTTTTGTTTGTGACCTGCATTTGTGCCACGTGATAAGTAGTAAATAGATGTTTGTATCACCTCTTTCTTTTGTTTTCTTCCTTTTTTTTTCCTTTCTCCCCTCGAAAAAATAAAAAAGTCCCTATACAATGAACTGATATATGCCTGAAAAGAATTTAAATTACGATATTTTTCATAAAAAAATTAAAATAACATAAAATATTTTTAAAAATAACATAAAATAAACGTGAAAATAATCAATTTCAACTTTTATGCTACAAAAATTTACTATTGTCATCAACTTTTTTTTTTTAATTAATGTGGATGTTTGGTTCAATTTACACGTACCTCAATTAATTTTACTGGCACTAAAGTTAATAATCATGTAAGACTTCAATGATTATCATATTAACAACCACAAGACTTGAACTTAAGACTACAGGGAAATAAACTTCTTGATCCTAAACTTTTATCACTAGATTACCTATCAGGTTAGTTTATTTGCCATTTATTTTGATTTTGAAGAAAATGTGACCCAATCTATTTCATGTTATAACTTTTTAAAACTTTCATTTGTTTGATTAACCTTATTTAAAAGTAACCTTTTAAACATAAACCATCCCACCTTGTAATATCTATCTTAAATATTTAGAGTGTGTTTGTTTTTTTGATTGAGGATAAGATTTGTGCATAAAACTTATTAAAAAATCAAGAAAAAATAAAAAAAACTAGTTCTTACAGTTGAGTTTCATATATAATTATATCATACCTAATCTTAATCTTAATTTTAACCACAAAAACAAATAAACTCTTAATATATTTACCGTAAAAGGTAATTTTCTTCCCTGATTACACGCTAACATTCAGACCCTTTCTTCCCATACATTCTTAGGAACATGGTGATTACATCCATAGCCAACACTGCGGCTACAAATGCTTGTGACCTTATAAAGTGTTTCCAGGCCTGGCTAGAGAAAGGGAGGAGGGAGGGGAATCAAAGTAATCATTTAAAGTTTCATGAAGCTATCACATTATTGGCTTTCTTAGACATGGTTTTTGGGCATAATTGAGGATTTTCCCGGCTCAAGCTTTCACCTCCTGCCACACATGGCTATGGAGCTCTCCTACCCTGAACATGAAAAAAAAGAAAAAAAAAGATAAGGAGTCGATTTCAAATCGTGGTATCCGAGGTGCCATTGAGCCTTCGTAGAGTCTTCCCATGATTTATCGACGAGTGAAAGACTGGATGGGCAGGCCGCGGTGGCCGGAGGGCATCTGTAGGTGGTGGGGAGATGGGTGAATGGTTAAGATTGAGAGTTGTTAGCCAAGTGAGTGATAAGATTTGTGATTAGCATGTTTTGAATGTGTGGTTATAATTATTATTTAAAATGTTTTTTATTTTTTAAAATTATTTTTTGACATCAACATATTAAAATAATATAAAAACATAAATAGAATATCAATTTTAAATAAATAATTTTTTTTAAAAAACACAAAAATAAATAACTAGTATAATAGCTTAAAATTACTTGAAAAAGAGTACCACGGCTTAAAATAATAGGCTAAAACTCAAGATAGATTGAAGTACATAGGGATAAATTATTATCACAAACCAATTCATTTTTTAGAAAGATGTTAGAAACATATTTTTTATATCGACTTAATATATTCAGAAAAAAAAAATATTTTTTTTTTTGAAAAAATGACTAAGTTTTGCACCAGAAAATTAGGGAGTAAGCAAAACTCCTTGATCATGGGATGAATTCATTACATGCCTAATTACTATCGTCAGACGAATCCCAAAAAACGTTTTAGTATTCAAGAAGTACCCACCATTTGATGCTTAAATCACGTCACGTGAGTTGAGTAATAATTATATGAAGGTTATTTTTAATAGAAATCATATCATATTTAATATTTAATGCATTATTATATTAAATACAAAACAATTAATAAAACGTTGATTTAGTGGTTAAAACATTGTTATATCCCTATAAAAAATAAGAATATAAACTTAATCTCTAAATAACACACTTATTAGAAGGATCAGCCACAAATTCTGAACAAGACTACTCTCCCTTTTTTAAAAATATCAGAATTCTCAAATAAAAAAAAAAAAAAAAACACAAAACAGTGGATTTTAAAAAAACAAACACCTTGCAGATGGTATGAATCAAGAAGCGACAATCATGTGAATGCCAACCCTGATTTACTAATATCATGCTTGGAAGTTGGAATTGTTTTTTTTTTTTTGGAAAAATATTAAAATTATATATATTTTTATTTTTTAAGAGTATCTTAAAATTATTTAAAAATAAAAAAAATAATCTAAAACTAAAGAAATGAAAACATATATACCCAAACATAGCCTAAACCACCGTCCAAAACAGGTACATGCTCCGAAGCTTTAAAGCGACAAAAGGCTGCAAAAAAGCTGAGAATCTCGAGAAAGAATAAGAACAAAAGAAAGGTGGTAAAGCAGAGGAACCTCATCCCAAAGTTCTCGAGCCCTAATCGATAGCCCCATCATTTTTCTCTGCAGCATAAACTTCATGCCATGATTCATCTCGGGGGCAAGGTCTCGGATCGAGAAGATAATGTTTTCAACACAAAAAGCGACAGGAACCGGAAAAAGAAAAAAGGAGCGTCTTTAAGCAGATTCTCTTCGGTGTCACCTCTAATGATATTATATGATTTTAATATAACCGCAGTGGCTTGTATTATTGCCATCTCTAGCCCCGAGTGTCAGGTGTTTGGATTACGCTATTTTAAAATTGTCGTCTTAATACATCAAATCAGAAAAGGATTCCGCTATTAAATTTTTTTACAAAGAAAAAATTATATTTTTTATCTAAATATATATTAAAATAATATTTTTTTATTTTTAAAAAATTATTTTTAATATTAATACATCAAAAGAATTTAAAAACATCAAAAAATATTAATTTAAAATAGAAAAAAATAAAAAAAATTTAAATTCTTTCAAATATATTTTTAAAATATAAAAATAAACAACTCAAAATAATTTGAATGATTTATAAACTAGCTTGAGAATATTATTGTTGCAAGAAAAATTGATGTATACAATTATTACCACAGCAGGCTATGAGGATTTATAGGAATGTGGTTGAAATTATGTGTTTTAAAAATTTATTTTAGTGTTTAAAATTATTTTTTAATATATTTTTGAATAATTTTTAGATAATTTTTTATTGATTAAAATTATTTTTTATTTTAATATATTTTTGATAAAAAAAAATTAAAAACAATATCTATTTCACTGTACCTCTAGCCATAAACTGTCTCTGACCCGAACATATTTGAAAAAAAAAAAGGTCAAACAAAAGGGCATCACACAAATATGGGAAAATAATAAAGTAAGATGCGGCTTCCCTTCCGTTTATAAGTTAACTACTCAACGTCGGCTAAACCCCTTCATTAGGGTTTTTTGGGTCTATCTCTCTCTTCCAGGGTGCTCCTCCTTTTTATTCCTTTCCACTTAGGATTTTTTTTTATATAAAACAATTCTTGGGAGTAAGGGAGGGTTTTAGGTGCGCTCCAGCAAGAAGAACAGAGAGTCTGTATGGCTGAAGAGAGTGTTGTTACTGATTTGCCAGTGAAGAGGCCAAGAGAAGATGAAGAGAATGGAGCCTCTGCTGCCACTGAAGCCATGGAGACAGAGACCAACAGTAACGATTGCATCTCCTCCGTTATTCCTGGCTGGTTCTCTGAGATTAGCCCAATGTGGCCTGGTATTTCTCTTCTCCAATACCCCTTCATTTTTTCTGGCCTCCTTTTCTCTTGCTTGCAACCAAGAATACCATGAATCTCGAAAAGGTTCAAGACGTTTTTTGTCCTGTATTCTTTGGAATACAAGATGATATGCTCATGTTGTTTTGCGTAGCTGTTTATCTTTTTGGGGATTATGTTTTTATGTTGTTATCCGAGTTGTTCGTTTTTTTGGTTGTTAAGGCAGTTTGCTTTGTATGAGATTATTATTATTTTTGTTTATACTTGATTGGCAATCATGTTGCTCCTTTTGTTCTGAGTATTTGCTATTCGTTTTGGTGTTCTTGTCCATGGCCTCACCCCCGGGATAATTTTTTTTCCCAGTATTATTTTTATTTTTTATTACAATCCTACTCTGGAATTTGCATTTTTTGTTGTCTAGACCATCAAATGTTCCAACACACCCTTAAACACTGAATTAAATAAAATAACCATCTAGATGATTGTACCTGATTGGCGGGAATTGGCTACCATCTGCTCTGTCTTGCGTGTCTTTGAATCTCAGTCATGTCAAATGATTCTTAAAAATCTGGTATATATGCAAGTGTTGGGAGTTTTGATACTAATAGGATTACCGAGAAAAGAACTAGCTTTGCATTTGCTAACAGATTGATGATTTCCTTCAACTTGCAATCCTCGTGTCATTCAATTGAGGCTAGCTCTGCAATCTTGAGTAAGGATACTTTGTATCATTTAGAATACCTGCTAAGCCCTTTTCTGTTCTGCACCTTCATGTATGTAATATTTGGCGTTTTTCTCTGTAATGTTATGCAAACCTTGAAGCCTGTTATCTTAGCCAACTATATCGTAAATCTTCCTGATAATTGCCCTAGTCTTTATGAACCCCACGTTTTTGAATTTTACGTCTTCTTATGAGATTCACTTTTGAAACCTGTAGGAGAGGCGCATTCCTTGAAAGTAGAGAAGATCTTATTTCAAGGGAAGTCTGACTATCAGAATGTTATGGTCTTTCAGGTATTTAATACTATGGACATGTGTTAATCTTTTTGTCTTTTTATATGTGCCAAATATAACATATATGCATCATGATACTCTTTTGCAGTCATCAACGTATGGAAAGGTTCTAGTTTTAGATGGGGTAATTCAACTCACTGAGAGGGATGAATGTGCATATCAAGAAATGATCACTCACCTTCCACTTTGCTCAATTGCTAACCCAAAGAAGGTATAGAATCAATGAATTGAATGGAAATGCATTTGCAATCATGAGTGCCATTTGAGCATTGTTACATGTATCATGACACATTTCAGTTAGCATTTCATTCCTGGTTGTGAATTTGTACCATCAAAGTGTAGTTGATGTGTTTAGGATATGCTGGTACGGAATGGGCCATCAAATGCTCATATTTAATTTCATGGAATGAGACATTAGAGATGAAATGCATGGTTTGGTTTGCTTTTGCCTTTTTTACCCTGAGCCTGTAGCAACAATTTGGTGTGGTAGCAATTTTACCACTAGTTTTTCAAATTTACATGTGTCCAAAGATGGAATTAGGACAGCATTTCTTACTGAGAAAGCAGCAAACATGTCAAATTGAGCCTTTAAGAACCATACCCGGAGGATTTGGAACTTAAAAGTAGAAGATGAAAGAGAAAGTCAAAAGACTTTTGACTTTGAGAATTGCCAATCTATAGAGGTTAGAAACAAAATTCTATTCAATGCTGTTGAACATGGGGTGATTATGCTGTGTTGATTGATGTGGTTTTATGTTCACTTGACTCCATTTGAGTTTTCTATCTCCAGTATTATTTATCATATTTACATGATGCTAAAACTTGGTTTTTCTGTTTTCTTTCAAATTCTTGACACATTTTTTTCTCCATCAGGTTTTGGTTATTGGTGGAGGAGATGGTGGGGTCCTACGGGAAGTGGCTCGGCACTCTTCTGTTGTGCAGATTGACATATGTGAAATAGATAAGATGGTTGTTGATGTGAGTAGGACACTTAAAGCTTATTTCATGCTTTGTCTGTTCCTGGAACTTTTTATGGTTATATTAGCGTTGAGTTGAGTTTGATCTCGTTAGAAGTGGTGCATTTTGCCTCTTCTGATTGAGCATGCTGTGTCGATTCCAATTATATATATTAAGGACTGTAAGTTTTCAAGTGTCCCTTACATATTCTTTTTGTGTCTTCCAGGTTTCTAAAAAATTCTTCCCTGATGTATCAGTCGGGTATGAGGATCCCCGTGTGACTCTCCATATTGGTGATGGTATGAACGGCTTCTTCCTTGTCCCCCTCTTTTCTTCTCTTGCGAATTTATTTAACGGTCAAATTTATTTGAACTTGCAGGAGTTGCATTTTTAAAAGCTTGTTCCTGAAGGTACTTATGATGCAGTTATAGTAGATTCTTCCGATCCAATAGGTAACAGCACCTCTGCAAGCTGTTGCAATTCTGTACTTATCATAGTGAACTTGAGAATTATCTTTTTTAATTTAATAGCTCTTGATGCCTTTTAACTTTCTAAACATTATATTTCCATCACCCAGGTCCTGCTCAAGAGCTTTTTGAGAAGCCCTTTTTTGAGTCAATAGCAAAGGCTCTCCGTCCAGGAGGAGTTGTGAGCACACAAGCAGAAAGTATATGGCTTCACATGAACATCATTGAAGATATTGTGGCAAACTGCCATCAGATCTTCAAAGGCTCCGTCAACTATGCATGGACTACTGTTCCTACGTACCCAAGGTTTGTACTTATCCCCTGCTCTCTCTCCTGTAGTATCCTCGGTTTGCACATGTAACAGAGACCTCACACATAGAACAAAAGGCCCTCGTTACTTATCAAACCATCTCTTTCCAGCCTGATTCTTGCTTAGTTGTGTTTTATTTATTTTATGTATTTTTTGCTTGACGTTGTGCCTTTTCACAGTAAGTATATATATGCTGTGTATTCTTCAGTGCTAATGTTTGCTTGGATTTATTTATTTTTTCAGTGGAATGATTGGTTTCATGCTTTGCTCGACTGAGGGACCTGCTGTTGATTTCAAGCATCCAGTTAATCATATAGATTCCAATGATAGTCAAAGCAAATCAAAAAACCCTTGAAGTTTTTACAACTCAGAGGTGAGAGGCTCCATAGCAATGTGCTTTTCTTGAATTAGCCAATGTTTCCAATTTTCTCTGAATACTGCCGTTCTGTTCTTACCATTACTCCTTTCCATTTTCAGTTGCATACAGCGGCTTTCTGTTTGCCTTCTTTTGCAAAGAAGGTGATTGATTCAAAAGCTAAATGATAGAAAGTTGAAGATTAGTGGAGGAGCAGAATTCGAAGCTGTTGTCAGGTGTTGGCGTTCATCCTCTCAGAAAGATATACGGCAACGATTTATGGAATAAGTTGAGGTTTAAATTTATGTTCTCAGCATGGTTTAATAGGGAGAACTTGATACTTACCCGCCATGAAACTATTTCCGAGATTTTGAAATTTTTCTAAACTAATCAGGTAGACCTTTTAGTCGATATAATTCTTTTTTTCCGCCTGCCTCGTAAAACCTTCGATCATAATTTTGACTTTCTGAGACTGTTGCGATAGTCAAGAAGCTTTTGATTCGGATTCGCCGTGTCGTTGTTGCTGGCCAATTAGGCTCGCCCTCTGGGGGAGCGGCTACCTTCGGTTACCTTGGCCTTGTACCACATTCGCTGGGTGGCGACCCCGGGAATAATCCCCCCTTCTTCCTCTTAACAACAACAACAATAATTAAAGCTTTCGGTTCTCATTTAGATTTTGCAACTCGGTGCCTAACATATACAATGAATCGCAAATCAGTTTCTAGCCCGTAAAGTTTCGCAGGTTTTCTTTTTTCATTTCCCCTTTTGGTATAGATTTAGGACAATCTCACCATGCTACACGATCAAAAAATATTTTTTAATATATAATAATAGAAATCGAGTGAGCTAACAAAACCAAGAGTGTGAGAAAAGTATTATAGCCCCACACTTGACGCATTGTGGATTATAACATGGGACTGATAATTTTGCCCTTTTAAAAAACTCGGTTTTTGGTATTTTGGTTATTAGATAAATAAATGGGTTCAACTTGATATTTTTTTTTTTTTTACATAATATAATGAGCTCATTGTCTTTAAAAATAAACTCGAACAACTGTTTTTGGGGGGCATTTTTAGATTTTTAATTTTTAAAAGCATAGTGAAATTTCTGAATTTTCGTAGCAAGATTTCTCTAATTGAACTCCAAAGGATTTTTATATATATTTTCATCCAGATTTTTTTTCTTATTATAAGGAGAGAACTTAAATCTTAATAAATATAAAATACAAGAAAAAGTGTCTAGTGTCTATGCCATCAAATAAGCAGGACCACCTTGTTTAAATATAACTAGTTGTGATGCTCGCGCTAGGTGACAGTTTAATTTTTTATTTTCATAAGAACTACTGTAAAAAATTATAATATTAAAATTAATATTAATAATAATTGTTTTTTCAAATTTATTTAAATATGCTAAAAATAATATATATTTTTTAATACAAATGATAATATTTTTTATTATTCATTATTATTAATTATTATAAAAATAAAAATATTTATAACAAAATTTTTATATTAAGAATTTCAAGTATGCTTACAACACAAATAATAATATTTATTATATCATTTACTTTGAGTTATAATAAAAATAATAATATTGATAAAACAAATAATAATATTTTTTAGATATTTGAACATCTTTATAATTTTTAAAAGAAAAAATAATATTTATACCACACATTATTATATTAACACATATGTAGGTGGGCAGTGGATGCCCTCAAGGCCCACCTTGGTTGTGGCGTGAACGTTGTCCAGCCTAATGTTGGGGGTGGGTATGGACTCGTCCAGGATCCCAATCTGGGTATGGGAGTGGATTGCTCAAGACATTTAATTATAATAAAAATAATTATAACACTATATAATACTATTTTTATTGTTAAAACAATAATTATTATAAGATAACAATCTAAAGCGGGCACTTAGCGCTTAGTCTAACCTTAGCACCACGTGGAGACTAGGCGGTACATTTGCCCTAGCAAATCAATACTTGAGTGCGCATGAGGCGTTAGTGAGTGCTTGGGGTGAGCCATGTTGTGCATGCACCACGTACAGGACCTATTATAATAACATTATAATAACAAATCAAACTTGGGTGAGCCGGGCTGTGCATTGCCCCTCGTACAGACCTATTTAATAACATTATAATAACAATTCAGACTTGGGTCGTGCCACGGCCTGGTGCATGCCTATTTAAATTATAAATAATAAATGATTATCAATAACAATGTAAAGCGAACACCTAGCGCTTAGTCTAACTTAGCACCACGTGGTCGATAGGCAACATTTTTCTAGCAATCAGACTTGAGTGATATAAGGTGATAGTGAATGCTTAGGGTGAGCTAGGTAGTGCATACGCCCACATATAGATCTAAGTGCCACGTGGCGTTGGGGATGTCATAGCCAATCAAGCATTTTACCTATACCTAAGCGCCATAGTGATGTTGGGGCTTGCCTCATGCAATGACCAATTAAGCTACAGATGGTGCTCGAGCTGCCCTGCGCAAGGGCAGGGGTGTCCGCCATGTGCTACGCTTGACCTTGCAAGGGTAGCACTAATATTAGGTACCAGCCCCAATGAACCTACAGCCCAACCAAAACTTGTATTGAACTATTTTTTGCTCGACCATTTTGTTAATGCCAAATGCACCCTTGTTGAAAAGACACGCCTCACATTTTCCTCGTTACCCTTACAACTTTTTGTATCAAGAGTTGAATTGCTATAACACTACTTCAATCTATATTATTTTTATGTTTATATATATAGTAATAAGGACATTTTGCTCTTTTATTACCGTTATCTAATATTTCACCATCTAACTGTTTTAAAAATTATTCTCAGTTCAGTGCACATCAAAATTTTTACTTCCTCGTGTCTTTATAATTTTTCTTTTATTTTAAAAATGATTAGCCCCCCGTATAGCGTGGACTAAGAGTCCGTTTGGCTCGTGCGGCTGCAGGCTGCGTTTTATTGAAAACGCAGTCAGCAGCCGTTTGGTAACAAAAAAAAGCATGATTTACTGTGTATGGGGTCCACACAAATTATGCGTCAAAACCGCAGGAATGGAAAAGCTAAGATTTCATGCTTTTCATGCACTGTGCAGCTAATTGCACTGTTCATTGAACAATGCAATTAGCACTACATAAGTGAACAGTTGTACATGGTACACTGTTACACATTAAAAATATAAATGCCGTGTGAACAGTTGCAATTCACTTGCACTGTTCGTCCATTTAATGATTGTTTGTTTGTTTTTTACTTTTTTTTTTTTTTTTATGCTAAGTGTTAATTATATTAATTTTTTCTTTTTTAAAAAAATTAGTTTATAGAGAATTAAATTCATTCACCTCACATTTCATGTGAACATCTTTTTTTTCTCAAAAAAGTAGTATATAGTGAATTAAATTCACTCGCACTATAATATCAAT
>CM055355.1:395634-398134 GCA_029228515.1 Populus alba x Populus x berolinensis | reverse complement strand
CGCGGATTTGTGCAGCTGGAGGCCCTATCAGCTGGCTGCCCGCAACGAGTCATTCAATTCTCTGCCCTATCAACATAACTCCCGATGTGTTGTTCGCTATCTTGGAAGAAGAGATCTCTTCCTCCCCGCGTCGGCCGGGTGCGATTACCCGGCGGCGTCGTTCAAATCACTGCCCTATCGGCCACAACTGCTGATGGGGGGGATTAGAGGCCGGCCATGGTGGTGAGGGGAGGCCAAGACCGTGAAAGCAAGAGTTTTCCCGGGGCTCCTCCGGTGGCCGCGGCATGCGCGCTGCCGGTTTTCCCGCATCCCGCCAAGAAAACGTCATGCTTTCCACGTGAAATCAATCCAGTAAAATCAGCCATATTTTTGTGAGGCTGCCAGCCGAATTTGGGGTCATTCCGGGCCGGTTCCTATTTTTGCGTATTTCCTTGATTTTTAATGGTAGGAAAATAAAAAAAAATACTTCCCGACCTCGAAAAAATCTGGGAAAATTTATAAAGGTGGATTGGATTTTTGCCAACCTATGTGCAAAATTTCAGCTCAAAATACCAAGAAATGAATTTTTTAGAGGGGGGGTGACAGCTGGGACCTAGTAGTGTCTGCCCCTGCCAGAGCTGCAATAACACTTATAGCTCTTTAGGGGGGTGCCCCCCGACTGGCCATGGGGCGCGCTGGCTGGCGCCCATAGGCCTGCCGCGGGGGATTTGCGAGCTGCTGCTACACACGTGGGGGGCCTCACGGCCCGAAGTAACGCCGCCATCGATGACCCGTTTTCCGGCCGGCGACGACCCGATTCCGACCACCGCCCTATAAAAATCACACGCGCGCGCCCGCCCGCGCCCGCGCCCGCGTCTGCGCTTGGCGCTGGGGCGCTGGGGCCTGAGGGCCTGGGGCCCTTGGGGGCCCTTGGGCTCTTGGGCGATTGGCGCGCGCGGCGCGGCAATGATTTCCATGCCGCGCTGCGCAACGGGGGCTGACGCGGGGACAGCCCCTGCTGGCTGGCTATCTTACCCGCGGGGGGGCTGCGCTTCGGGCCTTGCCCCCGCTGGCTTGCCTGCCCCCCGCGCGGGAGAGGCTACGCACCTGCGGCAGCGATGCCAGCAGTGGGAAAAATCGGCAGCGCGGACAGCCCCCGCTGGCTTGCTGTCGTGCCCGCGGGGGGGCTGCCTTCGGGCCCGGGGCAGCGGCAGCGATGCCAGCAGTGGGAAAAATCGGCAGCGCGGACAGCCCCCGCTGGCTTGCTGTCGTGCCCGCGGGGGGGCTGCCTTCGGGCCCGGGGCAGCGGCAGCGATGCCAGCAGTGGGAAAAATCGGCAGCGCGGACAGCCCCCGCTGGCTTGCTGTCGTGCCCGCGGGGGGGCTGCCTTCGGGCCCGGGGCAGCGGCAGCGATGCCAGCAGTGGGAAAAATCGGCAGCGCGGACAGCCCCCGCTGGCTTGCTGTCGTGCCCGCGGGGGGGCTGCCTTCGGGCCCGGGGCAGCGGCAGCGATGCCAGCAGTGGGAAAAATCGGCAGCGCGGACAGCCCCCGCTGGCTTGCTGTCGTGCCCGCGGGGGGGCTGCCTTCGGGCCCGGGGCAGCGGCAGCGATGCCAGCAGTGGGAAAAATCGGCAGCGCGGACAGCCCCCGCTGGCTTGCTGTCGTGCCCGCGGGGGGGCTGCCTTCGGGCCCGGGGCAGCGGCAGCGATGCCAGCAGTGGGAAAAATCGGCAGCGCGGACAGCCCCCGCTGGCTTGCTGTCGTGCCCGCGGGGGGGCTGCCTTCGGGCCCGGGGCAGCGGCAGCGATGCCAGCAGTGGGAAAAATCGGCAGCGCGGACAGCCCCCGCTGGCTTGCTGTCGTGCCCGCGGGGGGGCTGCCTTCGGGCCCGGGGCAGCGGCAGCGATGCCAGCAGTGGGAAAAATCGGCAGCGCGGACAGCCCCCGCTGGCTTGCTGTCTTGCCCGCGGGGGGGCTGCCTTCGGGCCCGGGGCCCCTGCGCTCTTGCCTGCCCCCCGCGCGGGAGAGGCTAGGCGCTGCTGGGGCCAGCCCGACGTCGCTGGCCGCGCATGCGCGCTGCCGGTTTTCTCGCATCCCGCCAAGAAAACGTCGTGCTTTCCACATGAAACCAATCCAGTAAAATCAGCCATATTTTTGTGAGGCTGCCAGCCGAATTTGGGGTCATTCCGGGCCGGTTCCTATTTTTGCGTATTTCCTTGATTTTTAATGGTTGGAAAATAAAAAAAAATACTTCCCGACCTCGAAAAAATCTGGGAAAATTTATAAAGTTGGATTGGATTTTTTCCAACATATGTGCAAAATTTCAGCTCAAAATACCAAGAAATGAATTTTTTAGAGGGGGGGTGACAGCTGGGACCTAGTAGTGTCTACCCCTGCCAGAGCTGCAATAACACTTATAGCTCTTTAGGGGGGTGCCCCCTGGCTGGCCATGGGGCGCGCTGGCTGGCGCCCATAGGCCTGCCGCGGGGGATTTGTGGGCTGCTGCTATGCTCGGACTAACGTGG
>CM055355.1:383134-385634 GCA_029228515.1 Populus alba x Populus x berolinensis | reverse complement strand
GGGGGGGATTAGAGGCCGGCCATGGTGGTGAGGGGAGGCCAAGACCGTGAAAGCAAGAGTTTTCCCGGGGCTCCTCCGGTGGCCGCGGCGATGCGCTGCTGCCGGTTTTCCCGCATCCCGCCAAGAAAACGTCATGCTTTCCACGTGAAATCAATCCAGTAAAATCAGCCATATTTTTGTGTGGCTGCCAGCCGAATTTGGGGTCATTCCGGGCCGGTTCCTATTTTTGCGTATTTCCTTGATTTTTAATGGTAGGAAAATAAAAAAAAATACTTCCCGACCTCGAAAAAATCTGGGAAAATTTATAAAGGTGGATTGGATTTTTGCCAACCTATGTGCAAAATTTCAGCTCAAAATACCAAGAAATGAATTTTTTAGAGGGGGGTGACAGCTGGGACCTAGTAGTGTTCTGCCCCTGCCAGAGCTGCAATAACACTTATAGCTCTTTAGGGGGGTGCCCCCCGACTGGCCATGGGGCGCGCTGGCTGGCGCCCATAGGCCTGCCGCGGGGGATTTGCGAGCTGCTGCTACACACGTGGGGGGCCTCACGGCCCGAAGTAACGCCGCCATCGATGACCCGTTTTCCGGCCGGCGACGACCCGATTCCGACCACCGCCCTATAAAAATCACACGCGCGCGCCCGCCCGCGCCCGCGCCCGCGTCTGCGCTTGGCGCTGGGGCGCTGGGGCCTGAGGGCCTGGGGCCCTTGGGGGCCCTTGGGCTCTTGGGCGATTGGGCGCGCGCAGCGCGCGCGGCAATGATTTCCATGCCGCGCTGCGCAACGGGGGCTGACGCGGGGACAGCCCCTGCTGGCTGGCTATCTTACCCGCGGTGGGGGCTGCCTTCGGGCCTTGCCCCCTGCGCTCTTGCCTGCCCCCGCGCGGGAGAGGCTACGCACACTCCTGCCGGCAGCGATGCCAGCAGTGGGAAAAATCGGCAGCGCGGACAGCCCCCTCTGGCTTGCTGTCGTGCCCGCGGTGGGGCTGCCTTCGGGCCCGGGGCAGCGGCAGCGATGCCAGCAGTGGGAAAAATCGGCAGCGCGGACAGCCCCCGCTGGCTTGCTGTCGTGCCCGCGGGGGGGCTGCCTTCGGGCCCGGGGCAGCGGCAGCGATGCCAGCAGTGGGAAAAATCGGCAGCGCGGACAGCCCCCGCTGGCTTGCTGTCGTGCCCGCGGGGGGGCTGCCTTCGGGCTCGGGGCAGCGGCAGCGATGCCAGCAGTGGGAAAAATCGGCAGCGCGGACAGCCCCGCTGGCTTGCTGTCGTGCCCGCGGGGGGGCTGCCTTCGGGCCCGGGGCAGCGGCAGCGATGCCAGCAGTGGGAAAAATCGGCAGCGCGGACAGCCCCCGCTGGCTTGCTGTCGTGCCCGCGGGGGGGCTGCCTTCGGGCCCGGGGCAGCGGCAGCGATGCCAGCAGTGGGAAAAATCGGCAGCGCGGACAGCCCCCGCTGGCTTGCTGTCGTGCCCGCGGGGGGGCTGCCTTCGGGCCGGGGGCAGCGGCAGCGATGCCAGCAGTGGGAAAAATCGGCAGCGCGGACAGCCCCCGCTGGCTTGCTGTCGTGCCCGCGGGGGGGCTGCCTTCGGGCCCGGGGCAGCGGCAGCGATGCCAGCAGTGGGAAAAATCGGCAGCGCGGAACAGCCCCCGCTGGCTTGCTGTCGTGCCCGCGGGGGGGCTGCCTTCGGGCCCGGGGCAGCGGCAGCGATGCCAGCAGTGGGAAAAATCGGCAGCGCGGACAGCCCCCGCTGGCTTGCTGTCGTGCCCGCGGGGGGGCTGCCTTCGGGCCCGGGGCAGCGGCAGCGATGCCAGCAGTGGGAAAAATCGGCAGCGCGGACAGCCCCCGCTGGCTTGCTGTCGTGCCGCGGGGGGCTGCCTTCGGGCCCGGGGCAGCGGCAGCGATGCCAGCAGTGGGAAAAATCGGCAGCGCGGACAGCCCCGCTGGCTTGCTGTCGTGCCCGCGGGGGGGCTGCCTTCGGGCCCGGGGCAGCGGCAGCGATGCCAGCAGTGGGAAAAATCGGCAGCGCGGACAGCCCCCGCTGGCTTGCTGTCGTGCCCGCGGGGGGGCTGCCTTCGGGCCCGGGGCAGCGGCAGCGATGCCAGCAGTGGGAAAAATCGGCAGCGCGGACAGCCCCGCTGGCTTGCTGTCTTGCCCGCGGGGGGGCTGCCTTCGGGCCCGGGGCCCCTGCGCTCTTGCCTGCCCCCCGCGCGGGAGAGGCTAGGCGCTGCTGGGGCCAGCCCGACGTCGCTGGCCGCGCATGCGCGCTGCCGGTTTTCTCGCATCCCGCCAAGAAAACGTCGTGCTTTCCACATGAAACCAATCCAGTAAAATCAGCCATATTTTTGTGAGGCTGCCAGCCGAATTTGGGGTCATTCCGGGCCGGTTCCTATTTTTGCGTATTTCCTTGATTTTTAATGGTTGGAAAATAAAAAAAAATACTTCCCGACCTCGAAAAAATCTGGGAAAATTTATAAAGTTGGATTGGATTTTTTCCAACATATGTGCAAA
>CM055355.1:343456-378034 GCA_029228515.1 Populus alba x Populus x berolinensis | reverse complement strand
TTTGATTGGATGAGCTGCCTTAAGGCATCGGCTTTTGTTTTTAGGGAAGAGTGGAATTGGGAATTGTTTACAAAGTTGTGCTTGAAGATGGGCATACTTTAGCTGTGAAGGAAGATTGGGCGAGGGGGGCTCTCAAAGATTTAAGGAATTCCAAACAGAAGTGGAAGCAATTGGCAAGCTAAGGCATCCTAATATTGTAATTCTCAGCAAGCGTATTACTGGTCTGTTGATGAGAAGTTGCTCATCTATGATTACATACCGAATGGGAGTCCTTGCCACAGCACTTCATGGTAAGTTCCAGAAAACCATCATGCCTCACACACACACACAAATTTTCTTTTGCCTCAATTATACCCTAATTATTAGGTTTTATTTTTTGTTTGCTCACGCACTAAATTAATTTGTTGGTTTAATGTTTTTGTTATTTCTTGAATGTTTCGATTCCTTTAATGTCAATATGGAAGCCTGGAATGGTGTCATATACACACCATTATCATGGTCGGTATCGGTTGAAAATCATAAAGGGTAATTGCAAAGGGCATGGTTTATCTTCACGAAATCAGTCCCTACAAAATATGTTTCATGGAGGATCTGAAGCCAAGCAATGGTACTTCTTGGACATAACATGGAACCACACATTTCTGATATTTGGCTGGAGACGACTCTGCTAACCAATTGCTGGGGTTCCCCAACCCTGGAATCTTAATCGAATTGACCCTCAGAGAAACCGCAAGAGAGACAACAAAAGGGTGCGCCAAGCACGAGAAGTTGCTACAGTTTCATTCTACAAACTCGGATCCTTATTACCAGGCTCAACTGACGCACCAAAAAGTTTAAAAACTCATCACAGAAATGGGATCGTGTACCTCTTATGTAGTTATCCTAATACTAGAAAGAATCACAGGAACATACGTCAATGTCCATGTTGGTGCCTCTGAGATGTATCTCGTTCACGATGGATTTCAGCTTTGCATTGAAGAGCAGAAACCACTATGCATGATGTCCTAGACCCCTAGTTTGGCACCAGACGTGGATAAGGAAGAAGAGATTATTGCAGGTTTTGAAGATTGCAATGGCATGTGTTCATAGGCAGACCCATGGAGGAGGCCTACGATGAGGCATGTCTCTCTGATGTTTTTAACAGAATGGCTGTGTCTTCTTATTAAGATAATCTAACAGAAACTGTGAATCCAATGCTCTAGTGCTTCCAGAAAACCCTCGGTTACTCTGAGAAGGGATTTCCAAAGATAATTGTTTTTGGCTCTTTGCAGTGGAAACATGTACCCTATTAAATTCGCTGTAGCAGTGTGAAGAGTATTGATGAGGCCATCTGTGTAAATTTCTCGTCACACTGTCCATGTTTTTAGGATTCTCGTCCTTTGGTTAATTTGCGTGATGACTAGGTGAAGTTAGGTCTGCTAAAAGAGCATGGCTAGCAACTGGGTTTTGTATGAGTCAGGCTTGTAACTTGTTCGAATATGTAAAAGGATGTCTCCTTCTTAGCTCTCGTTGGCAGGCCCTTTTGTCCCTTTCTTGTTTCTATTCCGTCAATGAATTTACCCAACCTTCTTTCCTTGCTGCAGCTCTACTGTAGATAACAAAAAATATTGTGTGGCTGTGCAATGCAGATAGATGAAGTATTCCTCGTCACGTGAAAGAAGAAAAACCACTAATGGCTGGTGACTGAGTGGCCACACACATCACACACACACACACACACACATCCTGATAATATCCTGCACAGTAATACTTAAGAGTTCTAACTATTTTCAATCTTTCTGGCAGCCATAGTTTTTCCCACCAAATTGCTTCTAAACTTATTCACCCTTGTTGTCCCTGTTCACATACAATTCTCCATGCTTCGAATCGCAATATGACATTAAAGATTTCAGGGAATTGTGACCCCACTGGCTTTTGCTAAAAACATAAGCCACTAGAAATAGTAGGGTTTTCTAGTTACCGAACCGCGTTGCGCGAATATAGGGATGGAGACCACCTAGTGTGATCCAAATTATCCCAATTAACGAGAAAGTTCTTAGGCTGTACACTGGATTTGATTGGTCATTATATTTGTTAAATCATTTTTTGACTTTAAGAGAGATTCTTGATGGAATTGTCTTTGGTCAATTTCACTCCCGCTAAAGCTGGTTTATCAGGGTTCTAGCTTCATTCAGGTTTTACTAATCTCGGGGCTTTAATTTCTTGGTCATGGTGGGGATGCAACGAACAGCCAAGATTTTTTTTTTTGAGATAAATTTCCGAATATAGACATACACCTGTTTTGAATTAGAATTTTCGAATATAGACATACCTGTAGTCTTGTACTTGATATCTACTTATTATGTCAGAACATTTTTATAAGGGTTTTTTCTTCCATGATAAAGTGCTTTAAAAATAAAAAAAAAAAGGAGAGAAAGAAAACATAAAAGGTGATATAAGGGCCTTATTTCACTAAAAGGCGCATCAGACCTTGTAAGTAATCTGTGTACTGTACACAGATCTTTTACTATAAATCTGCGAGCCTTATTTTTTTTTAACCAATTAAACAGTTTGGGTGAGCTAACAGTTGCGGTGGAGCGAAGGCCAACGATTTGGCATGGCTATAGATAATATTTGAGTATCAAGAAACTTGGATTTAATGGGATGTTCGTGGTCAGTTCTATCTTTTTTTTTCTAAGGTAAACCTCTTCTACTTTATTATTTTCAAAAAATTAGTGAAATAACAAGTTTAAATATGTTTATGAAATGAATACTGCAAAAAAAAACATTCAAACTTGTCATGATTCAAAAATATAAAGTGTACAAAAAAATTATAAAATAAACACACACATTACTTTTAGAAAAAGAAAAGAGAAAAATCTTAAAGATATAACAAAACTCTAATTAAGACATTATTACTATCTTTACAAAAATCTTCAACGAAATAAATTCAAGAATATCAACAAATATTACTAATCATTAACTGCTACTACTCAAACATTTAAACAACAAATATAACCAATCCCAGTAGCAGCTTGATAGGTTTTTTAGCATCATTAAATTCATTTTGTCAAGATTTTTTGTGAAATATTAATGAAATCATAATCAAAATTTTAATATTTTTCTAAAAACACTTTCTTTCTTTACTCTTTCCTCATCATTACCATTTAAGATTTTTTTTTAACATGTAGCTAATTTCCCATCAAAGATAATATAAACTTTATTATTTTCCAATCCCGACACTCCCCTACACTTTGCAACTTTACAAAAAAAAAAAAAAAAACTGTGTTATTAATTTTATCATTTTTTTAAAATGGTGTTAATGAGTAAAGATACCCTTTCAAATACTAGGATTAATCTTAGCTTCAACCCGAAAAAACGTTTATACATGTTTGTTGTGGTGTGGATGGAGAGAGGGAAAAACTGCAAGAAGACATCGTTTCCTCCCCCACCCAACCTCCATCTTTAATTGCATAGAACCATGGATTTGATGTGGCCAGAACGATATTGACAACCTGCCTACAACGAATTCACGGCAGGAGACGTCGTTTTTACTAGATGCTTTAACATTAACTCCAGAATCTTTTAATAGACAACGTCAAAACAAAATCAACCATAAACTGTGTTGGTAGACATTAATTGTTTATAGAAACATTCAAAAAAGAGGAGGAGAGATTTCGGATTTCCTTGTTCTCAGAATGTTTATTCCCTCTTTGTTGTTGAACCATCCCAGCGTTTCACATCCCTGGTGACGGTTACAGACACGCATAAGAAAGTATGCACAGTCCAATTTGCTACCTGGAGAACCGTCAGAAAAATAGATAAAAAGGAAGAGCTAGCTAAGAATATGCTCCGTTGAAATCTCATCGGCGCAACGCATAAACAGACACGCAACCGATCATGCCTAAACAACTTGTCGCCGCAGACCCTCACTGCTGATTTACTCCCTAAACTTGAAGGTTCTCTCTCGAATTCTGGCAGGCATGAGCTCATCCCATCTCCTTGACCTTAACAAATATCCTTGTACATTCGGCAACACCTTCATCACACAGCATATGAAATATCAGAACAGCTAGTCATTTCTTCATGAATAAAGCATGGGCACTATGTTTGGGCAAAACTTTTTTTTTTTTTTATCAACATCAGTGTAAAAGGAATATATAAAATACTATACCGATATTATAAATGTAATATAAATACCTATATCTAATATAGCATAAAAAGAAACAATGATATTATTTTACAAATTTATTGTTTAATAATAAATAGACATTAAGCCATTAGCTCTAATAGGATCTTACATTAACAAATTATGCTTATATTATAATAGAATTTCCAGTTTTATATTAACTGAGAACCATGCTTATAAATTAATCTATAAGTTTATCAATAAATATAATAAAAACTAATTCAATTTAGTAATTGAAATTGAATGTTAGGGCAAGAAAAGAATCCTTTCTTTGTTTCACTTGTATTATTTGAAAGCAAACAAGAATTTGAGAAATGCTATAAGAACCCTTATTGTCCTATTGCTTGGTCAATACCCTCATCTCTACTCGTCATTTAGGATTCGAGTGACAGCACGAATTGCCTACAGTTAGTGAATAGAGCCTAACCACTTCTTTTTGTGAAGAACATGCAGCAAATTCATGAGGTGCCGTAATCACAGCTTTGATGAAGAGATAAGCCTCCTGACAAGCATTCTCAAGAGAATTTACATGACAATCACAAAATGGCATTATTAAATTGATATCGTCAATCTAGGTGCCTAAAACAGTAATAATAAGCAGGAGAGAGTGTCCATCATATCAAATGCCAATTAGTTAATATTGCACATCGTCAATCTTAGAACCTAAAACAAGTAACAGGCAATTTGACATATTGTCTCAAATTTAAAGAGGTTGTTTTCTTTTAAAATTGACAAAAAGCAACCCCTTGAACGCGCTCCGGGACAATTTCAAATTAAGTTTCTTTCTGGATACGCCAGTATTTATCTGAAAAAATCAACAGCAACAATAAACTATTTACCACATTTATTATAGAGGAGAGATGTATAGAGAATCTGATTACAGAGCACTACAATATGCACAGAAAGAACCTAGAGTGTGACCTAGTGCCAAAACATGTCACCATATAAAGTCGAAAGAAAACAATAGATTCTACGGTATTGCAATAACTTTACATGAATGTATAAAGCAGCCTAATTGTTTTGAAGATGGACAACCACATCACCGCTGAACGGAAAATGAAGAATTATCGCTTGAAGTTCCCATTTTGAGAATCTCCTCATGGAAACACAGTATACATCTTCACATTTAGATACCTGAACCATATCAAGGCTTTACCGGTGAATGGATACATTGTAATCTCCGATTGACCATTTTCCCCCCCCCCCTGAGAACTTGAGCCTGCACTTGATGTGGAGTTTTTGGGAAAAAAACCCCTGATAACAATGGTTTATAACATCTTAATCAATGAACATTGTAAGGGTGAAATAGGAGTCAACAGCTTTTTCATGCATTTCTGCAAAGAGAGTTATTGACTCATGGACCACTTACTATCCTTACAATGGCCATTGTTCAAGATGTTATGACTATGAAGAATCCCAATGCATAACCATTTTCCAACCACTGTATTTTGTGAACTCTTTTCTATGCTAAATTCGGCTTCTCTATGCAACCAATAATCCAACCATCATATACATTGTAAATTTAAATATTCTGACATTAGCATTCAGAGCTCATACAAAAAGGTTAAATGCCAAACAGAAAAGGCAAAAATTAAATTCCCGTGGGCAGGGGCAGTTGATGCAAGATGTTTAACAAGTAAAACGCATACATTGCACGATTTCCTAGCAATTACATTTATTTTCACAAAGAATATGAAGATAAATACTGTTCCTTCCTTACAATCAACCCTAATAACGCCCCCAAATTTATCACCATTACTGATCCAGGATTCATGCGAATCATCGGATAAAATGAAATTAACGGTCCCATCAAAACTGTTGTAACTGGTTTTACCACGGCAAATCATTTTTTTTTCCAAGCAAAGAAAATTTAGATGCCTAATGCTAAAGGAGCAGAAGCAGTGTAAAATTTAGGTACTGGAAGATTCAAAGTAAAGAAACCAAAAAGTTAGCAATTAACCCAGTCGTTGTCGACGGTGAAAAGAGGCGGCTCGCTTGTTCCCCTCGTTGTTTTCCTTCATACGGATCAATAATATGGAACTGCACCTTGTGTGTCTGGTTTTTTATACTGGAAAAGAAGTCCTCCTCGCTCACGGCCCATGAGATTCATGACCGACACAGTATAGAACCCTAAGAAGCCCAAAAAGGCTATCAAGGTCACCAGCGAGCCAGGATCAAACTTCTTGTTTAAAAAAATAATCAGTACTACAAGAATATATGTTATATATATTCATATTGGGTCCTACCAAAGAAATAACACTGCAGATTTTAACCTAATATATATACCACTCATAACACACACAACACACACACTAATGTAAAACATTTTTAATCACATAGTCCGCTAGTCATTTAGCATTTTTTTTCGATGTTAATTGTTTGATGTAATTTGATTAAGTTTTAGATTTTGTAAATTTAATTTTAAAAAAATATTGGCTTATTTCATTTTTTATTTTTTTTTAGAAATAAAGAGTGCGTTTCTGGTGCTCCAGAATAGGTGTATAAGTTATTGCATTTAGGTGAGTTTTGCACAGTTGTGGTGAACTAGAGGTGGCATTTAAAAAACAAATGTAATTTTTCAGAATTTTAAGGCTTATTTATTTTTGTATTTCAATTATATTTTTAAAAAAATTTAAAATTTATATTTTTTCTTTACTTCATATTAATAATTTTTATGTTTTCATATTATTTGTAATATATTAATATTAAAAATGTATTTTAAAATTATTTTTATATATTTTCAAATAAAAAATACTTTAAAAAATAATTATTAATCATACTTCCAAACAAATTTTATATTCCGGGAGGCGAGCGGTTAAAAAAACACTACTTCCCATACATCTGAGACACAACACAACCTCCAAACATTTAGACAAGTGATTCCTAAGATTACACGATAAAGAAAAAAAAAGAGAGGTCTGGAAATTCAGGCCAATTCATGTTCATAAAAAAAAATTTAAATTTTGTTTTATGTTAATAATTATTTATTAGTTTATGTTTTTGAATCATTTTAATGAGTTGATTTCCAGAAATGAATTTTTAAAAAATAAAAAAATTATTTTAATATTATTTTTAATATAAAAAACCACTTAAAAAAATAACCACTATCTACATTTCGTATGTATTGAAAATGCGTTAGCAACCTCGTTAAAACAGCATCATCTGCTTACTTCTCCGTTGACTCATCTCTCATACTCGATGCGATATAGCATATTGCATGTAATTAAAAAAATAATCAACTGGTCGAAACATGAAATATGTTGGCTGGCTACTATCCTGATACAAGGTCATCTTTCAATGCTTCTTGGGAGCTTAAAAGATAACTACTCATTTTTTGCCTCATACACAATAGACATGGCAATTCAAAGAACACACCCTAAAAATGCGTGATGGCAGAAGAACAAGTTCAGGAGAAGGCCCGGTGAATATGGAAGAAGAGGTTCGCTATTTCGATGCAATCCTCAGCCGCTTGACGCTTTCTACAAACTCCCTGGTCAAAGATTTTTAAGAAAGAGGGACTCGCTAAACAAGATGTGTCCTGTATAAGGTAGAGAAAAAACATTCATAGACAACAGTGGATTAAGAACATACTTCCAAGGAACATCACCAACCGGTCCTCCAATTCTCCTCTCTGTCCTTGTAGGAACAAGCAGAATTGACAGACCCTGCTTGGAACAGCCTTAACCCAGATGCCAGATTGTCTTCCTGGAACAACGTAAGCTTAATCATGTTATCTTTGATTCCTGACAGAGAGGGGGAGAGAATGTGGTTTCGAACGTGTTTTTTGGTACCTACCAAACATGTCTTTCGAGCTGAAGTGCGAGGCTTTTTGAGTAACCACCATGATCTAGTATGCATATTTTCCCGGCCAACAATCACCCCACCACGTCCACGTTTACCTTCACATAATCCCACCTGTCTCTGCACTGAACTCCCTCTGCCCTCCTCGTCACTAATCTTGGTGTGGGTAAAACTATTGTAGCTTGAAGTGCAGTGTTTTTCGAGGTGAGTTTGCCTGAGGCCAGTCCATCAGGTCACCATATCCCGATCACACATACTCTCTACCACTGATATATGTACAAGAAACGTCCAGTTAGAAAATTCATATTGTAGTTATCAAAAACAAGCAGAAAAAGTGTTCTTCTTTTCTAGGCTCAAGCTTCAATTAAAATGAAATTCATATAGATAAGCAGAGGCGTTCAACATCATCCCAATTTATAATTGACAAACTACAAACAGTTGCTAGTCAGATCTCATCACAATTAAGTGGACGGCATAACATAATCCAGAATCATTTAGTACTACTGATTCTATCAAAAAGGTTGTCCATAAATAATGAATTAGCTCTTTCTGGCCGATAAAACAAATTTTCGTGTACACAGCAAGATTTGTGCTAGTCGCTGAATTTTCATCAGTTCCATGGTGTTTCCGTATCGATTATATTCATGATTTTGTCAACATCCTTTCTCCACAAATGCTACTTGTAAAGCAAAGCATGTCGCTGTCACGTTAACTTCAAGAAAGAGTTTCTTTTACCTGATGACTGCTGCAAAAATTAAACAAAAATTAAAGGAAAGGAACAAGGGGGGCATACGATTACCAGATGGATGATAAGCCTCAGGCTGCAAAGTTCTGAGACTCCTGAGGACCCCAGATCAATAATACCTATCGTCTTCCCTGGGCTGATAGTAAGTGGAGTGAAGAGCTGGAGGGTTTAGAAGTAAGCCTGATGTCATTAGAATCCATCGGATTAATATTGCAGGATTGATGAGTGGAATTAATGCTGGTGGTCCAAAACTTAAAATTGTGTTGATTTTGCAACACAAAAGAGCAGGTAGGAGAACCCATTTATACATATGCATTCTGCAATAACAATTGTGAAAGTGGAACCGGGGCGCAGCCAAGTAGACAAGCACAGTTTTCTCTCCATTTATTAATCATTGAGTGGTGCTTAACTTCTTGTGTTCTCTCTCTGATACTATACTACCAACATGGCAAGTACACCAAGGAAGTTGCTAAAAAACAGAGAAACAAGGGATGGCCTAAGTGAGTTGTAGCAAAAGTTGGTTCGGATTCTGGCATACCCGACATTACAATCAAGGGTTCCCCTTTTCAGAGTTGGAAATCCAACGGCGACCAACCAGTCAGTGGATAGTGCTCAGGATTGAACAGCTGGGTCCACAATCACACAAATATGAAATTATGTAGTGTGTTTCTTTCTCTTATATTTATTACAACTTTCTTTAAAAACTGAAAATGACACTCTTAATAAGCAATATTTTGAGTGTTTTTCGACAGCAAACAATGCCTCTGTGCACATTGTTTTTCTCCAGGAGAGGGTGGCTGCAATAATGGAAATCCGGCACATCATTATTTTTCCGTCGTGCCCTGTATGGAAAGAAAAGCAATAAGTCGTCGTGTTCCGAGGAAAAAACAATCCTGTAGAGGTTGTAGTTTTGGCTTGAGTTTCCTGTTTCTTGCTTTTAATTTTTTTTAGTTGGGCAGTCTCACTCAAGATGACAGAACAACTACTCTCTGGTGGTGACAGCGATTCTCATCGTCACCCCCGATCCCACTCTTGCCTAGCCCTTAGCTGGACATCGCTGTGTGGACGAAACCTGCTTGCACAGCATAGGATTCTTCTTAACTAGACTGGAGAAAAAGGAATTGTCGTTGAATTAGACGGATCCCATAACCACTTTGTTCTTTGGAATACAAAGGATTCTGATTATTAATACCTCTTCCAATTAGCAAAAATCAGAGTTCTGAATCCTACTCAGTACTGTAAACGAGCCATGTTTAAGATTGACGAGAAGGATGCTCAGGGTTCCTAAATCAGGAAATCTTGAATACGCTAGTCTTGTTGGGTAACCAACTTTTTGGTCAAACCACAAATAGTCTTATACACTCTCTCAAAAAAAAGAAAGATATTCCACCCTGAATAATAGAAATTAGTTCCAATGCTAAGTGGTCCGACAACAATTATTGATGGTTGTTAAATTATTTACATTTTTACGCAATATAAAAAATAATAATGTAAACTTGAAATTATAAAAATTAAATTGTATACTTTTTTCAATTAAATTATATATTAAACACTACACAAAGTAGTAAACAACCATATAATACAATTAAAAAAAAAGTAAAATAAACAATATAAAAATTCAAACACTTAACACTATATAATTTAAATAAAAATTCATATATAATTTAAATAATTTAGAATTTTCACGTGAAAAAAAATTAGCAATCTTAAAAGAAATCCATGTACTTTCAACGTAAGTTCTTCTTATTTAGGAATCAGGTACAGATGTTGTTAGACCTTGGTGATCAAGCGAAGGATTTGGAAGAGCACCAAATCTGCACGAATAAAACGAAAAACATTCAAGCTGCTACTCTTAAACTTTTTCTATAATCGCGTAAACCTGGATGCAAAATCATGAATTTAATCGATTTTTCCTATATTATACAAATCACAAATCTGATTTTACGTAGATATTAATTTTTTTTAATTTAAATTTACATAAATAGGAAGACATGTTAACGCAATTATATGAATCAACTCATAATTCTAATGATAATAAACTAATTTACCGAATCGAACAGAAAAGGAACATTTAGAATTGATATCCATTTTATTTATATTTTGCTTTCAATCAAATCCTTGGATAATATTTTCTTTCAATTCCATTCATAGGTTAATATAATTATACTACAAGTCAAGTGATTGTCGGTATATACATGCGTAAATTAACACAAAAATCGAAGAAATGAAATAAAATGCTTTGTTCTTTTTTTCCTTCTGAGATTTAATTTCTTAAAACAAAACGATAAATGTTATTTCAAATTCAAATATTTTTATAAGGAACCAAGGACCCGCAAGGCACAATTTTCACTAGACTTGAGTGTGTAAGACAAGGAAAAATTTCAGCTTCACAACAAGTGAAAAGAAACACCAGCCACGAAGAAATGAAATAAAATGACGCTGTTCTTTTTAATTAATCTTGCGATTTAATTTCTTTGAACAAAAAATGTTACTGATGATGTTTTTCAAAAATCTATAAATCATATGTAGAACCCTAGAAAAATTAACACGAGAACTTGATTTTGAAAAAAGAAAAAACAGATATTGAGAATTACTCTTGAACCAGGATTTGAGCAGATCATTCTTAAGTTCCATAAAAGTTGACTGGTAAAAGACTATTCACAGAAATCTATCAGCTTGCAATTCATTTCCTGGTAACATGAATATGCATCCATTTCTGAAACATGATATGTCATATTTAATATTACAGTTATTATTGTAGTATGTAGTTTTTTATAAATTGTTTATTATTTAGAAATATATTAAAATTAAAATTTTTTTATTTTTGATATATTTTTATTTTAATATCAAGATTTAAAATTATAAAAAAAAATATTGAAATAAAATAATAATTTTTTTTTTTAAAAGAAAAAACATTTATACGCAAAATCCAACTGAATAGCTTCCAAGCATTGAGAATTGAGGCCCTCTTTATTTGCCTGAAACACGTTTCAAATTTTCCAATATTCGAAAAAAAATGAAAAAAAAAAAGCGAAAATAAAACAAAAATTATATCGGTTTTTTGTTACAGGACAAGGAGGAAACGAAAGAAATGCAATGTCTGATGTCTCGGTAAATAATAAGATATCTCGTCGATCCCACCTGAACTTGATCTACAAAGAATTCTTTTTCAATATATCATTTCACCATGAACTACACACGAAAATTGACATGAATTGAGAAAAATGAACACATTGCTATTTAACCGAATCTTTCCTGACCTTAATTTTCCTATTATAAAACAGGACTCAAAAGTCGTATAAACTTCGATTTCTTCCCTGTGTTTAACTTCCAACCAACACGGCAAGTCTTCGCCGCTCCGGAAAGCTTCACCAAAGATATGAACGTGTTGCCTTGCGTTTGACTTAAAGCTGGACAGTGTTGTTAAATCCAAGAGGGGTATATCAAGCCTTTAGGAAAATAGTGTCTGCTGCTACTGCGCACACGAATACCATATGTAATTAAGTTTCATTTGCTGGAGACGTCATGTCAGGTCATATCGGCTAGAAAATTCAACTATGCAAAGATAAACTTGCTCCACTGACCTGTTAGGAGTAAAAGGCATATTACAAACAAAAAGCACTGAAAAGAAACTATCAAACAAGATGGTTACGCATTGCTGCAGTTATGAACCTCTTACCAGTCTCGGGGGGCCCCGCACACCGAAAACACCAAATCATTTAATGTGCATAATTGAGGACCATCCAGGTTCTCCAAACACTTTGTAGGTTTGCGCAAATGCTCAGGGATGAGCTTAACAGTTTTTCTAATGCATTCAAAATCATTCATGAGAAATAAGCAAACAGATTGGCATGTATGGAAGACATCTAAGCATGGTTACTGTAGTTCACAACACCTTCAACATCTTCTGGTGGGCATATCAGATCTCTGTCTCCTGCCTATGGCTAATACAGGGTACTTTTGCTCTTATGCAGATGATCCTGGTAGAAAAAATTTACCACTCGCTGTCACAACACAACCCACCATTTCGAAAAGCTAGTTTGTAAGCTGTAGAATAAAGTTTTTGCGGGTATGGTACCTGCCAGTAAAAATCAAAAACATATATTTACAAAATAGTACAATAGTGATGATAAAAGGAGACAAACTGACTTCTAAGAGAGATCAAATAATCAGTTTCAGGATTAACAATGGAAAGTCATCCATCCCGATTCCGACAAGTGGGTGATGGGGGTGGGGTGAGGGTGGCGAACAAAGTCTGAACAAATCAGGTTATTAAACCACCGTCAGTAACCGCATGCCAGTGCTTGTGAGACAAAAGCTTAAAATTATAGCCTGTATGGAGACAGATATTGTAATTGACGATCAAATGCATTTAGGAAATAATGAAAGAAAGATATGGAAAGAGAAAAGATAGGTGTGTTAAGTCAACTATCGTTCATTGACAAAATTGATTTCTTCAATAACAATCCCTTAGATATTCATCTAATACCAGTTTTTCGCCGTTTTAATACCTCCCCCCCCCCCTCCTTGGAAAAGCCATAAGCTCCCAGGTCAACTGCCATTAAATTGATACATCTTTTTCCCTCGAAATCATTTTTGAGGCAGTTCCAATGGTTGCATGAACAACATCTCCACTCTTCATAGGGCCATGGGTGTTGTAGAGATTATGTTTTTAAACACGGTGTTCATGAGATTTGCCCCCTCGAAAAAACAATATTGCTAAACTTTCCTTTCCTCTTTCCTTATAATTCTCGCCCGGTCTCATTACTTAATAGACGGATGTTTTCACTGTTGAACAGATCCCTTCAACTAACCCACTCATTTTCCCATAGTTCTATACTCATACAGTCAACATCAATACCGGGAACCTTCTCCAATCATATCTGGCCCTGAGAACAGTTTGTGTAATTATGGGACATTTCAACATGGCATGAATGACGTCTGGATTGCATCTATGTCCTGTATGCATAAAATATAAATTTGATTTTCCTGAGTCCCATATCCCTAATACACTTTTAAACACTCTCATTTTCATCAATGTATAGCGCCAGTGGAAATATTTATTGATTTCCAACAATTCCATACTAAAATCAGTGGATACTGTTCGCTCTGTCCACAGTCCCATCACAATAAAGAGAATTTGGCATGCACCTTACATGACAGAAAAAAGCAGGCTCCGAATCCCCCATTGATATTACAGTCTAAACAGAGAAAATATGTTCACACAACAGAAAGAAGACAAAACTGAAATAGAAAAAAACTTACCATTTTTGCTCGATAGGAAACACATGTACTCCACAAACATTGTTCAAGACAAAACACAAAAAGCAAGATCAGCAACACTGGATGCATCATTGACCTGATCTAGATATCAAATATCATTATCCAAGACAATACATAATCGTATCATATCAGGTTGAAAGAGGATATGCTGCTGACAGCAATTGCTCCCACAGGAACAACAGGTACATTAAGAGCTTGAGCAGGGTCTGCCTATATTTTCATGAGTCTCATTATTAGTATCATAACAACAAGGGTATTCCTCACAAGAAATTCAAAAGTAGACAGCTATCAATCTGACCTAGATAAGCAAAAAGATGATGTGCAGAATTTGTTTTTCAACTTACAGAGGAGGCAAAAGCAATTTGAGTCTCGAATTTGAAGGTGTGTAGTTAAGTGATGAAGCTAGAGTACCATTAGCAGCCAATCCAGAGTCTCTTCCTTCCATAACCTTGAATATGATAAAACAAGAAATGAATATTATTTGTAAAATTATCACACATTTATTTCTTTTTGTATTCAAATCAGAAAATAAAAGAAAAAAGAAACCAGGAGATGGAAAGGAAGACATTGTTTCAATTTTATTCCAAGGTTAGTAAAATCTTGCAAAATAAAGGCTAAACCATGTTTTCAACAGAGTAAACTATTTTAGTACATGTTTAATAGACGCAATCATTATTCAATGAAAAGCATGGGAAACAGTTAATACATATTTTTGAACAAGTGTGGTTTCAGATCACTATCTAACTCTACCATTCTGCAGACTTACGGCCTCGTCTAACAAATGCAGCTAGTCATGATGGGCAGGCAACATTCTAAAGTATACATATTAAACATGCAGTGTCAGTAGTTTCACCTTCACATCAACTCCAGAGTTCAGAATACCAGGAAAGAGCTGCCTTGAAATTCTTTAATAAATCTTACTTCTTAAACGGACCCAACATGATGCCGTCAAGTAAAGGAAAAAAATTAATTTGCAGAATATCACTGACCAAGCAGCAAGTATCCATAAAGCCAATCATGTTCAAATGTAGCAATGTAATTGGTGTAAATCAGTTAAACTCAGAAAGCACATCGGGTATTTTTGCAAGTTCTGTGTGAAGTCTCTCTCTCTCTGAGGTTGTCATGAGACAATATCGCAAGGTTTTTTTCTCTTGTTCCTCTTTATTCTTGCATTGTAATAATTCTTTGGTGACTTAAATGCAGCTAAAGCTGGGCGACAAATACAGACTTAAGCTTCATAAAAGTCAATGAGAGAGATGTCATCTCCACACAAGCTAGCAGTCAATTGTTAAAGATTTAGAAACAAGACCTCAAATGTCTACTTAGAAAAGGAGAAGAATCACTCAAAATATGAGATCATAATCAAAAGTAGAACATTCGATAACAGCTACAGACAGAGGAATGCACCATCTCTAAACAATATTCTGATCCATTTATTCTGCTACCCAATCCAGGATGGAAGATTTTAGGAGACAACTGAGAAAGACTTCATGTTTTTTCATCAAAAAATTCTTACTACTACATCCAGTTGGGAAGTTACAAAGAACTTGGATACTCGAATATGATCTCATGTCCCACTGAACTTAGTCTTGCTTTCATTTAAAACTTGGACTGTGGCCTATTATTTGGGTTATAGGGTACTAGCCTTTGTACTCATCTAATTCCCTTGATACCGAGAGAGAAATCCTCAGTCCCTTCACCCGAATTACTCAATCAGGGTTGAAACTTCAAACAAAGATTCCTAGCCTAGAAGTCTGGTCCAGATTTTTTAAAAACATTTGTAATTGCTAGATGTCACATTTGAGGCTTTAGAAAAAAAATTTATTGATTGGAAGATAAAAAAACTTATTAACTTAATTGTGAAGGGAAAATGACTAAACCCAGAGTCCAACATATTATGGGACTTACATGAGCAGAACTATAACGAATATTTTTTTATTAATGTGTTGGAAAAGCAAGTCTACTAAACCCCATAACACGGAAACATAGTACAATGTCCCCTTAAAAGCAGAAGATTTTACAGTTACATGACACGCAGTGGAGTTGATGGTATTCTTACTTGCAACGTGACAGCAATTGGCCCCCCCCCCCCCCATAGAGCAAGATACCTCCCATGGAGTGTCCAATAGCAAGCAATTTACCATCCTTGTGGCTTGGTTTGGGCCCTTATATACATCCATCTACAAAGATAAAGGTACAGCTTATTAAAGCAAGAGGAATCACCAAGAATTGTTAATAACCAAATTTCAATGATCATGGTAAAAACAATTATCATCAAAAGAGGCTAACTGCAAAGACAGAATGGTGGCATAGAGTCTCAGCACATAAAATGTCACCGTCACCGCAGCAGGAACAATCCCTCTTCTAGGTTAATATAACGAAGTCCCAGTCAATACTTCACAATCAAGTTCAAGTTGTTTCTAGGAAATCTTCTATGGTTGATGAAAGACGCTCTTGCAAGTCAAACAACTGCGGAGAAACAGATTTTTGACCTTCCTCGATAAACATTAAACCAGCCCTTGACTCAGATATCCCTGAATTGACCAGCCAAAATAGCTGAGTTTTGACTTGCTTCTAACAAGCGTCAAAAGCTTTCCCCGTTATCTCGGTCATGCGTTCAGATAATTGAGAATCATCTAAGATTTTTGCTATCCTGAATCGACTAGCTTTGCAAACATAATCTTCGATTGACTTTCACTGAGAAAGCCAGAGAGTCCTCTCAGACATAAAACGCATGAGAACTTATTCTGTCAACTTTGTCACTAGTTTTGTGTGTTCATCCCACACAGTTACTAATACCTGCCAGATGTGGGTCCTCTTCAACAAAAGAAACCCTAGAATCTGACACGGAACTGGGAACCTTACTTGGCTGCTGGTCTGCAGACAAAGATCCATTTGCCATACTCTTAGATACAGCCTTACCATCAGCTCAGAGACTTCATGGGCAGCCTGCAGAACAGCTTTGGGAGTTGTGATCCCTGTACTCTCAAAAACCCAGCACCACGACCCGAACCTCAAGAACCCACGTCTCAAATCCCAGGCCTGACATGTACCGTGCAAAGGAAGACTGCAACCATGAAACGAACGGCAAGAGGATAAAGTGTTGCAACGTCGGAAAATACAAAACATGCAAACGAGTAGAATTAATTTTAAGATCCCCTCCCCCCCAATAAAGAAGGAACAGTACAAAATAATAATTCAGCGTTTGTAGGGAACAGCTAACCCCTGAAATTTAAATCAAGCTCAGAAGGATAAAACCTGATTTCACTGTGTCAAGCGATTTGGAGCAGTTAGAATTTGAATAGGAGATATTCGGAAAGGTCAATCGTAACTAGAAACGTCCCAACATTTTTTGGATAAATTTCGCATTGAAAAGCAGCATATACTACAGTCAAAAGAATTGCTGTACCGTGCTTTACTAGATAATGTTTTATGCATAAAAAAAATAACTTACATGCAATTAAAAAAAATTTTTCCACATGTATCATGCTTGAATATGGAATTAAACATGACATGCAAAGAAAGAGTGTTTCCCCAGGTGAGAGATCGTAACCAATTTGCATTAGTCCCGACTCCAGACCAATAGCAATAGCGGATTATTCCTTGGAGGCGCCTGTAATCAAATAAAAAAATGATTCAAAAAGGGAGAAGATTGTTAAACGAACTAGAGCATGAAATGTAGACTAAGTAGGACCGACCTGAGTAGAAGGATGGTAGCGCCAGAGAGCGGGACGCCAGTCGGAGTTGGAGACGGAGACATAGTGGGAGCTCATCGGCATAACAAATCGGGAGCTTCTCGTGAACCTTGACTACAGTTCAGTTGACTCGGAGGAGAACGCTCTCGCTCGGAAAGACGTGGATGTCGAAATCCTACGGTACGATGATAGTAGTGGTCGTGGAGAAAAACCTCCGCGCAGAGGAAGCGATGGCGCGAGAGAGGCATGGGATTTGGGATTGATGAAGATGAGATTGGCTAACGTGTAGGGCGGAACGAATATCTTGATTGGATTGTTTGTTTGCCATTTTCTTTTTCTTCTGTATCTTGTTTCGTTTTCTATCTCCAATGTCCTTTTGATTTTTAATTAAGAAAAGTTGTTGGAATTGGGTTGTGTTTTTATGCACGGTCTCCGGATGTTGACCACTTTCTTCGCTTTTGCTTTTGGTAGATTTTAGTTGCGGTGTTAATTGTTTTTTAAAAAAAATTATTTAAAAATATATTAAAATATATATATATATATATAATATATAAATATTAACCTATAATCTAAAATATATATAAAAGAAATTAAAACTTCAAAAAAAAATAAAAAAAAAACACAACCAAACCGCATAACATACAGGCTCGCAGGGTGCGGCAACGAGTGACCAGAAAATGCGGTGGAGGTGGGGATGGCTGGTGGTGATAGGGACGGGGTTCTTTTCTTTTCTTTTCCTTCCCTTCTCCCTGCGTATTCCTATCATCTTTGATGGATATTGCATAGATCTTGTTCGCTTGTCCGATTATCTCCCCTTTTGTCGATGTGGGCCACAAGAGTCTCACAAAGCCCAATGACGTTCACCCTGTTCTGCAAACTGTTACACAAGATAGGAATAAAGATTCCTCCTTTTCCCTTCTTTTGCTCCTCTACAAATTTTAATTTAATTCTTTACCACACGAGGTTGTAGAAAAGAATAGGATGGGTTCAGTAGATTAATGGGAACCGATATAAAAAAATTTTGTGGAAAGAAAGATAAATAAAAAAAATAGTAAAGATGAGAATAAAAATGGATAGGTTACGGATAAAGAGGAAAAAATTGGAGATATGCAGTTTTTTATTTCTGAAATTGAAAATGAAATACACTTTTGACCACGTGATGAACGAGGAATATTACTAAATTTCAAACCAGCAAACGCATGTAAAAAATAACCCATTAAAACAAAAGCTAAAAGTTAAAGAGCTTAAGTACTTTACTGTATAAAATTTGCACAGTAAAATTACAGTTTTATTTTTAATTGGAAAAATTCTTGGCTAAAGTTTTTGGGACAATAAAATCTTTTAGTTTATATAAAAATAACAGGGTTACATTGACTCTTTGCATTTTTAATGCACATTAAAATAATCTTACTAACCTTGCACTGCAAAAAAACCATTAAGCTCTGGTTATGGGGTTTTTTAATATTTGACTTGTTTTTCAAACAATTAAACTATGCTATAGCCCTTAGAATTGTAAAAACCCTTGCATTTTATTGAGGGATCTTTTTGTCTTTTATATTTATTTATTTTAATAGTTATTGAAGACCAATAGAGTAATTTTTATATATATAAATAGAAAACGAAGTATGAAAGAGCACTAATAGCATCGATAGAGTTCAGATGGGCCCATTTAGTGACGTCTAATGTTTTTAAAACCATGCTTTTATAGCACAGGTCAAAACGATCTTGGCATCCCCTCCACATGCAAGTGACGCTTGTGGTCTTTTTTTTTTTTTTTTTTTTCTACTTGAATTTTATGATGACATTAGAAAAAAAATAAGACCCTTGAAGTTTGCTTGCTCTCAAGATTTTATCTCTATTATTTTTATTATAAATTTTGTTTTTTTCGAAATAGTTAATGCAATTCATAATTTTTTTTTTCAATTTCATCAATATTCCTTTTATTAATAATTTTATTTAATTAAAATAATTTAAGTGATAGATTTTTTTCAATTCTTCATACCCCGAATAAATGTTTTCATCTTGCTAAGATTTATTTCTATTTCCTATTATTATTGTTCGTTATATTATACATGGTTTTTGCAAAAACCATAATACTATATCACCAATCCTTGAGTTTTTCTGGTCAAATTATAAATTCAATTTTTTTTTCTTTTACAATACTTTTTTATAATGAATTTTTTATTATTACTTCAACCCTTAACCATTTAATTAGTCAAGTGTTTAGCTTTCTAGTTGAGTCAAAAGCTTGAGTTTAAATTGTGTTGTTGATTTAAAAGATCAACTCAATATATAAAGTTGACAAAATTACGGATTTTTTTTTCATTTTGTGTCCGTCTTTTATTATTTTGTTATTTTGTTTTCACCCTTTACTAGATTTTTTTAGTGTTTTTGAAAATTTACACATGTTACCTTGATTTTTTGTTTTTTTGGTCATTATAAATTTTAGTTTCTATAGAATAATTTTATTTTTAAATCAAATTAAATTAAATTAATATTAAATAAAATAAAAAAGCCACAAAATCACCGGGCTGAAATCCAAAATTCCCTCGCTTGTATATATGGACAACTATAACTCATTTTCTTTATTTTTGTAATTTTCATCAAGTTACTATTGTACTATAACAGATTTTAAAAACTGTTTACACTGCACAGACGGTTAACTTACATGTATTCAAACGAATGGTTTATATAATTACAAAATTGCATAAAAACATATCATTCTCAGATTTTATTTTTTTTATAATCCAAGTAAAGATATTGTAGAAAAATGTTTTAAGTTTTTTTTCATAAAGGTTTTTTCATAAATGTGCGCAGATGGCAAAATCGCCATCCTAAGAAAAAATAACTTATTAATTTCAAAGGAACCGAAGCCCAAGGAGAGATGACTTTAAAACGACCCAACTCCACGGTCCATTTTCGGAGGTTGAAAAACCGAGGGCCCCACTCTCACCCCACATTTTTTTTCTTTTTCGTCCTCAGACCCCCGTTCTTCTCTTCACCTGAAAAAACCTCGCAGAAGGTTTTGGCCCCAGCGCTCGTCAGCTCGATCGCTGCAGCAGTCAGCAAGTCTCTCATCGTTTCGAAGAAATTTTTGAGATTATTAATAATAAGTTGACGATGAGTTTGGAGAAATAAAGAAGAGAGTGAGGTTGAAGTGAAGAGCGTGTTCATAGGAGCAGGATGCAACAGAGTAGTGAATAACGTTTCTTGGGGCGCCTCTGATTTAGTTTCCTTCGGTGCCCAGAATGCTGTCGCTATATTCTGTCCCAAGGTATCTTTCTTTCTTCCTCATATATCTCTAACTATCAGACTGTAACCTTGTTGTAGTGGCATTCTTAACAAACCTGACTTTTTTTTTTCTCTGGGATAGACTTTGCTGAGATTCTGACCACACTTTCCTGGTCACAAGGCCTCTGTCAACTGCACTCACTGGATTCCAAGCACAGAGTTTGCTTTTTAAAGTTCTTTCTTTTGTATGTGTTCCTGGGCTGTTCTTAGTTTGTACTGCACAAAGCTTTTTTATGTATAATAGTGAAAACTATTTAGGATTCCGAGAGATGTTTTAAAAAAGTCAAGAAGTTTGAAAATCCTGCTTTCTGTTAACTATTTAGTATTTTGCTAAGCTCAATGCAAAGAATTTTTGGAATTCTAACTTCATGATGCCAGTTAAGATTACATTTTTGTAAAATGCTAATGAAATTTTGTTGTTTTTGTTGGCAGCAAAACAATTAGACCGTCATTACCTGCTTTCTGGAGACACTGATGGTGCTATTATTTCTATGGGAGTTTAACCCTTGCAGACAAAAAGGTAATCTGATTCTTCACTTCTTCTTATGTTTTGGTGTTGATGATTCCATCCAAAATCAGTTTTCATTTTCAATGGGAATATGGTAAAGTTTTTATTACCATTATTTTATTGCTTACCTATATAACTTGTTGAATCATGAACGTCCGGAATCATAATCAATAGCTATGATGTTTTTTTTTTAGGTAGATGTTACTCTATTGTAGTGTTTAAATAACTCTGGGCATCTCTTCCTTTTAGAAAGCAATTCAGTAACTTATATTCTATACTTTTTATTTTTCACATCGGTTGCGTTTCTTTTATTTTCAGTGGAGGCCAAGTGTTGCAGTTGCCACAATCACACAAGAAGGGGGTTATCATGCATAACTTTGAATTATGGTTTCTGAAACAGATGCAATTTTTGCATCGACTTCTTCGTGATGGTAAAGTTTATGTGTGGGAACTGGTCCTACCTTCTGCTGGAGGTAAGCAAGTAAAAATTTTTTCGATTGTTTCATTTTCATTGCTATTGAAAATTTAAGGCCAAACAATGTTTAGTTTGCTTGTTCTTGACATTGTTTTAAAATCAGACATAAGCTTGCTATTGGGAGATGACGTAGAGAATGTGTTTGTCAATTAGAACTTTCTTAGTTTACCAATGCGAGTTTCCCATGTATATAATACCTTGTTGAAACTATCTATACAAACTTCCAGTTGCCTTTAATTACTCTTAAAATTTTGTGTGAACATTGCATAGAAATGGCTATTGTAATCAAGCTACAGAGTTTGGTTGCAGTTTGACATCATAAATGTGGATTGAATTCAATAACCCCAATCTATATTATGTACAGACCATGGCTTCTCTACAACATTTATCCTACCCCCCCCGCCTTAGCCTATTTGTTGTCATCATTGATGAGACATTGAACTAATTGCTCTTGATGATGATTAAAGCTTTTATTTTTGCTTAGTGATTTATGGTGAATGTAAATGTGTCATGGTCTGGAAGACCTCAAAACACTATTTTGTTGGATTCAAAAGCCTAGTGGTGATGCTCTTTCATTGGCAGAATTGGCCTGGAAATCCTGGGCCATATGGTACCCTTGCTATGGGGGGAGTTGGGATAACAAACGTTTCATCTCTACCTGTGTGGAGGAGAGGAAACGGAAAGGTATACCCAAACTCTGAATTCTAAGTCTAACCTATTTCTTCCCAGCACACAAAATATTTTCTGTGCATCTCAAAACATGCTGGTTTTCTTCTTCTTATGTATCCAGTTTGTTCATGGCATGCGCGAATTATGAAAGCACATACAGATTGGATCAGGAGTATGGACTTCCTCATTAGCCCGATATGTAATGAAAATAGGAAGCAAACAGCATTCTCCGGCTTGTAAGTTCGTCTCAGGACAAAGGCATGCCGGCATATGGAAGATGACCCTTAGGGGTTCACTGACCAACAACCAGGGTACATATAGGAAAGAGGAAATAAGCCTGGCATCTTATATTGAGGGTCCTGTACTTGTTGCTGGCTCTTCCTCCTATCAGATATCTTTAGAGTCTCTCTTAATTGGACATGAAGATTGGGTAGTATTCAGTGGAGTGGCAGCCCCCTTCAATTACATCTGTAGAAGAAACTACCTACCATCAGCCACAAAGCATTCTGTCTGCTTCAATGGACAAGACAATGATGAGCTGGCAACCTGAAAGGAAAACTGGTATCTGGATGAATGTGGTCACTGTTGGGGAGTTAAGTCCATTCTGCTCTAGGATTTTATGGGGCCACTGGAGCCCAGATGGAAATGCAATTCTAGCACATGGATATGGTGGGGCTTTCCATCTATGGAAAAATGTTGGTGTTGATGTGGATCATTGGCAACCACAGAAAGTTCCATCTGGACACTTTGCTGCAGTGACGGATATTGCATGGGCGAGGTCTGGAGAATACATGGTATCAGTTAGTCTTGACCAGGTAATGTTTTGTTCATGATTTAGGAACTGTTTCATGACATATTTTTCCTTATTGCGAGTCTGCAAAGTTCTTTCCAGTTAATTTTAACAGGCTAAAACGATATTAAATATACAAAATGGAAATTTAATCTGGTAACATGCAGTGAGCCATTTGATGGACCAAAAGAATCATAAAACTTGACATGAATAAGAAAAGTCTCTCAAACAAAGAGGTATAACAATAATCCAATATCAGAGTGCTTTATAAATATGTTTTTATCTCATGTCTTCCTACTGTTGTTTAAGTAGACACTAGATAGGTATGTGTAACGATATGAAATAGTGCTTCTACATATGAATGGGCTGTGTGGATCACAAAAGTTGGGGCATACATGACAACAAGAACAACTCTTTGACTTATCATAACATAAGTTCTTGTCCAAAAACAAAAAGCACTGTAAGCAAAAGCATCAGAAAAGAAAATTCATACCCACTTCGGTTTTATCTTGTCAGCAAGTTGCCTGCGAATTTAAAGAAGAGAAATTACTTAGCCTTTTAAAGTTTTCTATTTTTAGAAAAAAAGAAAAGAAAAGAAAAAGAATAGTTATGGGAAGAGATTAAAAAGGCAACCTTGAAGACATTCATGATAAAAGTTGAATTATTGAATTTTTGTAAGTGTTATTCTCGTATTATTGCTTAGTAAAACTGGTTGTTTACCCCTAATAAAAATTATTTCGTTGATTTTGCATACATACATCTGAGTTTTACATGTTACTTCAGTCACTTTTGACAAGTAGTCTTCATTTCAGACAACTCGTATTTTTGCTCCATGGCAAAACAGTGCTTCTCTCACAGACAAGGAATCCTGGCATGAAATTGCTCGCACCTCAGATTCATGGCCATGACATCAATTGTGTGGCCATCATCCAAGGAAAGGGGAACCATCGTTTTGTTGGTGGAGCTGACGAGAAAGTTTGCTAGAGTGTTTGAAGCTCCTTTATCTTTTTTGAAGACACTGATTCTTGCCACTTGTCAAAAGTCTAGTTTTCCTGAAAACCTTCAAGTTGATGTTCAGATTTTGGGTGCAAATATGTCTGCTCTTGGCCTGTCTCAGAAGCCTATTTATGTTAACAGTGGAGTGTCTCTCCCCCTCTCTATATATGTATGTCAGTGTGTGGTACATAAAATCTCTGCATGTACTAATCTTGCAGTTTAATAATATCTGTAACAATTCGAAAGTCTTGGGTCATGGTTTGCTTCTTGTAGATGAATTAAACTATGTCAAACACTTGATGCATTCTTAGATTATGGAACTGACAGTTTTTAAGCATTCTGAGAGGAAAAAGTCTTTACCTCTCTTCATGTGACATTTTAAATTGCTACAGCATATCTAGTGCAATGAAAGTTTGCAAGGTACATAGTTACTATAAGTGAAAAAGGCACTGCATTAGCCTCTTTAGTCATTCTTGCAATTGTATTCTTATGCCAGTTGGCCTTTTGTTTTATTTGGACTGGGTTGATGCATCCCTACCCTGCTCCCACTCTTGAGCTCCACCCTCAAGATCTATAGATACCAAACATATTACCCAGCACATTTTGTCTGCAAAGTGTGCAGCGCATGCCTGTGCATGTATTTTGCCTCTAACAAATAAAGACTAGAAACCTGTTTACCAGGTATGAAAGTAAAAAAGTTCTTGGTTTTGAAGATAGAAGAGGGTGAAAACTGTTGGGTTAACACTTTCATAGAAATAAAAAACCAAAAAGGAGGACAGGTTTTCAAATTCATCCTCTGGACCATGCTTTGTTGGGGCCATAAATTAGATATAAGTCTCTTCATTGTGTCAGATAACAAAAACAAAAAATTAATAGACGAGCACATTTTTTGTTATAGATATCTATCTCTTAAACTGATGATGGTATTTCGTTCGCCCTACTTTTTCCGATAAAAAGAACAAGAGTTATCAATGCAACTAGCAGGCAAGTGCAAGTTATCCAACTAAAAGCATTTTAAGACTGATTGTTTTTGGTTTTGCAGCTGTGCAGAGAGACCCCAAGAAGCAGGAATGGGAATGTATGGTCCTCGATACGCCTCGAATAGCATTCCTGATGCAGATCCAGTTGTGGTTCCCCTGAAATCCTCCCATTGAATGATGCAGCTGGCATAGCCTACACATTATGGCCAGAGTCTGCACAAACTTTAATGGTCATGGAAAACGAGCTTTATTCCCTAAGCTGTGATCACGTAAAGGGGAAGACTTGTCGCTTCCCCACTCGTGTACCGTGTGTATATACTATATAAAACCAAATGTTACCTCTGATTTTCAAACTCTAGTGTGAACTTCAAACAAAAATACCATTAGGCAAGTGGGAAAGGAGAAAAAAATTTTCTTATAGCTGTCCTTGAGTTTGCAAACTCAGTATCGCCTACTTTAATTTTCCAAATAAAAGATGGAGAAAAAATTAAACGACTGCCTATTCCAGTCATGTTCCTTCCAATTTTTCTGTGCTTAGTTTGATTCAGCATTTACGCTGCAAAAGTACTTACCCTTGGGTGGATGGCAATTGCTTGAGTGCTTTACTTCAGCTATGAACGTTCAAGTTGGGAGAGATCATTTCTGGGAAACATGGACGACAATTACTCTGGTGCAAAGTATGTATTGTAACTGGGAGAAGATACTAAATCATTCAAGGGAATACTTGTTCTTTAGAAGTGATTGCACCCAATAAACATGCTGGAATATTATGTCCATTGGCTTCCATAGTAACATTTATATGAAACTAATTTGGTCTCATTTCCACTGCTATTGGGAACAGTAGGGTTTCATAAACATAACTTATTTGGGAACTCAAAGAAGTGTGAAGGAAGAAAATCTTTTTATTTGAAGTTGAAGTGGACCAGTAATGAACCATGAGGGCAGCTCATTCGAATACATCAAAAAAGTTAATTTAAACTGGAGAATATATTATAAACACAAACTAGTATGAGTGGCTCTCTTGCAACAACTTGTATAAATGAGGAGTGGCATTCTTTCCACTACATGTATGGATTTTTAGGCAAGTGCATGAGATTGTTCTAAGATTGCCACTGCAAACATACAGGATGGTTTGGGAGTTGTAAATTTTTAATTATATATTTTATGTTTTGCAGGCCCAGTCTGCCATGGTAGCAGAAATATGGCTATGGCAAGTGGGCTCCTGGAAGGCAGTTGGTCGTTTGCAGGCACATAGCTTAACAGTGACACAAATGGAATTCTGTCGTGATGACAGTATGCTTTTGGCTGTGTCAAGAGATAGGCAGTTCTCCGTTTTCACAATCAAAAGAACAGGTACCCCTTATCATGAATTTATATGCTACTCTTCGGTGTCATCATCCTTGTGCTTGTGGATTAAATTAAGGCTAAAGCATGTGCTATATGGAAATGGTCAGAAGAGAGATTTGCTTGAAAGTGAATAGCAAGAGTAAAATAATTTTTATGTTTTTTTTTTTCTTTTTCTTTTCTTTTCTTTTGAAGATCTGGATATAAGGCTGACAACAGCAGAACTTTAGACTTGTCTAGAATGTCATACTTCATTGCAGTTGGTTCCGTGGATCATTGCTTTTCTGTTGTTGACATATGACTCAGTACTAGTACCACTGCATCTTCTGGGGCATTTGATTGCATTTTCCATGTTTGTTTCTTTCATCCAAAAGGAGATGTTAAAAAGTCAGTGCACTTTATTTCATCTTCCTCACTCAGCAATAAATTGGACTCAGAAAATATTCTCTTGGGATGAAAGTACACGGTTCTTCAGAAACATGATGGGATTAATTTTATGTGTAAACTTGCCTTTATAATTCAAGACTCCATGAAACTTCATAGCATGTTATGATCGAATCTTTTATTCGGGATATTTGTATAGGCACAGATGATGTTAGTTATCAGCTTCTAGCAAGACAGGAGGCGCACAAGAGAATTATATGGTCTTGTTCCTGGAAACCCGTTTGGTCACCAATTTGCAACTGGTTCCAGGGACAAGACAGTGAAGATCTGGGCCGTAGAGCAAGAATCATCAGTCAAACAGATGATGACTTTGCCACAGTTCAGCAGCAGTGTCACTGCCCTCTCATGGGTCGGTATTGATCGTCAAAGTAATCATGGGCTTCTTGCAGTTGGAATGGAAAATGGACTCATTGAATTGTGGAGTCTTACCATCAATAAGAGTGCAGCTGCCACTCTTGCAGTCCGGTTCGAATACTTCATTGTGCCACGTGTCTTCAGTGAATCGACTGTCATGGAGAAACCCTGAAAAAGAGTGAAGGAATGCAGGCGAATGCAACTGGCTTCTTGTGGAGCTGATCAATGCGTGAGAGTGTTTGATGTGATTACTAAGTAAACAAGTTTTTTTTTTTAATCTTTTAACAAATTTTTATGTATCAATTAAAGACACGTTCTAATTTCTCAAGTTCTCTGATTTATGTTTTTCCTTTTCGTGTCCCGTGTCAGCTTGACAAAGATCACATGAAACCGATCCATTTCTTTTTCCTGAATTTTCTATATAACATGCTATGCAGAGGCTAATTCCTAGGTTTTATAATTCCAGGGTGTTTTATCCACCTTTTATTAATCAGTGATTAGAAGTGCTAAATAATCTACTTAGCCAGCGGTCATAATATAAAATTGCAATTTTAAGCAGCTATTTGTGGCCGGAATAGGTATCTTTCTTTGTGGTCCCTTTGACAGGCAGGCTGCTATTACTGCCATGCATTTTCTAAACTCCATTTTTCATAAACCAGCCATTGATAGCGTCAAAGAGGTTGAAGCCCTCACCTAAGGTGCGAATGTGAAGCTTCAACGATTTTTTTAAATATATTTAACGATATAAAAAAACAAAGGATATCTCTCTAGTCTCCTCGCATTCAAGGATGGCAAGAGAATTGTAGGCGCAGTCATTATTTTCTTTCTTTCTCTCGGCAAGCACGCCAGGCACCAGGTCAATCTTTGAGCATTGAATGTTAGATTGATCAAAGATCCCAATCTATTGCTCTACGCCACCCAAACCCTTTAAAGAGATTGCTTAGCCACTGTAAGTAACTTGTCTGAAATGCTACTGCCAGCGCTTCTTCTTCTTCGGCGAAAGAGAGAGCTCAAATCTAAGGAACATTGAGACGCAGAAATATAGATAACTTGTTAAAACTAGAAGCTCATTGCCATTAGCGTTATTTGCGCAATTACAAATTACAAAAAAATAAAAATAAAAGCCATTGAAATACTGTGATCCAACTCGGGTTATCATACAGAATATTTTCTTTACATTAAATAAAAAATTAATTATCTAGTATTAATCTATTGTAGAATAAAATGGGTTCACAATCTAAACACATATACACATCCTCGTCTCATTAAAGCAGATGATATCCTTTCTCTTTTGAGCTGCCCCTTGATTGTAAATAATTAAATATTTCGCTTTGTTAGGAATGATGGCTCGGATGACGGACAAAAAGGGTCCTCGTTTGGCACCTGAGAAAGAAGAGATTATCCTTCCTAACATTCCACACTTATAATTTACAATATATAATTGATCAATGCTATTCAAAACAAAAACTTAGGCCATGTTTGTTTTCAGGAATTCACTTCCTGGAAACCATTTTCCTCACTTTCCCATGTTTGGCAAATACAATGGAAAGTGAGTCAAAGGAAAGGAAATTCTGGTCAAAGGAAATGTTAACATTAATCTCAGGAAAGTGTTTTCCGGTTTTTATTCTTGGAAAACCACTTTCCTGAGCCTGCGTTCTCGTGCTTTGTAACTGTTCATGTTAATTGCAACTGTTCAATGAACAGTGCAATTAACATGAACAGTGCAATTACGTATATTGTTTACTAAAAAAATAGTGAACAGTGCAGTTCTCTTGCACTGTTCACTTGCTTGCGGAACTCTTTTTTTTTTTTTTTTTAAACATTTAAAAAAAAATAGTTTAGATTAAATTTTATACCTTAATATTTTATTCAATTTTATTACATGCTAAAATATTATTAAAGTTATAGTTTTTGTCGTTTATTTCATATGTAATGAAATTATAAATGGTTTCATGGAATAGTAAAAAATATTTTACAACCTTATTTCGTATGTAATGGAATTATAAATGGTTTCATGATATATATAGTTATATTTTATAAAATAAGCTATGCATGAATATAGGATATAATAAAAAAAAATTCATCATTATACATTTTAGATTTCCATTTTTTTTATTAGTAAGTGATTAAATATTTTATATATATTAGATAAATTTTTTTAAAAAAATAATTTATTATAAATTATTTTCCAGTTCATTTTCCATAATACAACCAAACACTGGAAAGTGTTTTCCATAACACTACCAAACATCGGAAAATACTTTTCCGGAATTCACTTTCTAAGAATTCACTTTCCCCGGAATTCATTTTCCAAAAGGAATTCACTTTCTGCAACAAACGGAGCCTTAAATTAACGGATCAACATTCATCCTTCCACATTTCCACACTCCTACTTTATAGTCCATCTCTCCTAACAAGGCTCTATTTTTTTTGGCCCGAAAATCTAGGGTCGCAAACAACAATCATTTTGATATATATATATAACAAACAAACTTAGGTGTGCAGGTTTGGGCTTGAAGGCTCGTCCACGTGCCTATGTTTTTCCTTGCAATGGCTCGAGAAGCGTTGGGCTATAGACCCGAGAGCCCAGACTATTTTTTTGGCCCTCTTTTTCTTTCAAGTTAAATTATAATTTTTTTAAAAAAAATTACTGAATCTGGTTATGTTCATGGGCCCAGAGCACAAGTTTGACAAGTTAAACCATAATATACCAGGCTATTTTATTTCTAATATTGATTTTCTTAATTGATATGTTTTTTAATGTTTTTTTCATAAATAATTTTTAAATTCATGTTTCAATTAATATTCCTCCTTTATAATTTTTTTATTTAATATTTTTTAGATAAAAACTTTATTTTAACGATGTTTGTCTGTATTTAGTTTTTGAAAAAATTATTCTTCATTCATCTCTATTTTTTTTTATCTTTTATATAGATTAAATTTATTTTAAAAAATAAAAAAATATTTATCTTCATATTAATATTTCTAATATATATAGCCTTGTATTTTTTTTTTCTTTTTTTATTTAATCAATTTAACGTGTGTCTATTTCTATTATTGTTTGATTGAATAAAAAATAAAATTTTGATAAACAAATTCAACAAGGACAATCAAGTAAATATCCTGTCTTATGAAATTAAGTATTATGACCTATACACGTTTTTTGATTTTTTCAATTTTATTTTTTAGTTATCAGTAATAACTTTTTTCCCTATTTATTAACACATACAGTTCTTAATTTATTTAATTACGCGTATACATTAACTTTCTATTTTACATAAAAAATAAAATTTAATAAACAAATTAGTATGGTTTTGTAGAAAAAAAATAGTTGGCCCGTAGTGGAACACGAGTCAAAGCAACTAGTTAAAATAAACTAAAAGAGGTGTTTTTGTTCTTATTGTTCACCTACTCACACAACAATATGGATTGGAGCGGTTTTTCTTAGTTTTTAATTTCATCCTCAAGTTTTTATTTAGTATGATTTATCCTTTTTGAGCCAAAATTAGTGTCCAGTTGGATATTTTTTTAGGAGAGATAATTGAATTGAAATGCATGAGACTAAAGTAAAATAACAAAACAGGTAGAATAGGTGACTGGATTTAAAATTTGTTTCAAGAGTTTCATTTTAGTCCCTTATTTTTTTGAGCTATTAGGTAATTGGTCCGTGTAATTTTCAAAAATCATAATGTGATACCAAACTTTATTTTCCTGATTTTTCAGTGTTTTTATTATTTTCAATTAACTATCAAATTGAAAAATTTTTGTTGTCCTTTAATTAATTTTTTTTTTGGAAAATTTAACCCCAATTATTATTATTATTATTATTATTATTATTATCATCATCTTGTATTTTTTATGTAGTTTTTTTGTGTGTAATTTCAACCTGCATAATTTTTTTATTTATAGTGCTTCCAGTCAAATTAACTTGGGTTAGTTATTTCAAAAATTATTAAGGGTTTGAAAAAAAAATTTATCTTTGTTTTTTAATATCTTTATTCGACTTTATTATTTTATTTATTTTTTGTTGCCTCATAATTATTTTATCGTGTGATCAAATTTAATTTAAAATTTGAAACGTTATATTTGAAATTCTCTAATTTATCTTCTCATGAAAACATAATTGTTTCCTGACTTATTTTATTTTCATGGATTGAAAAAGTTAATCTTGTCCGTGACTTAGCACGGGGGCCCACCTGCAATATAGGACAAACTAAATTATGATCAAGGAATGCGATGGCGTGGAGTGGAGGCAGCATCAAGTCCTTGCTTAATGAGTCCAAAGACGAGGCTGATTCTGTAGGAAGCGGGCAGCAAAAAAACACGTGTTTTGCTTTGATTAAATCAAACACAAACAGCTTAATTATCTCTCCATCTCAAAAAACAGAACACAAAACCTCGTAACGCTAGTTTAATGCAGAAGTATAAAACAAAATAGAATCTAACGTATAGCTGTGACAGTGCAGGTCACATGACAAATCAGTGACTCGCAGTGAGCATACACACAATATCCCTCTCTCTCATCGTCTTGATAAGAATTTTGATCTGATCTGATCTGATGAGATTGTAAGGAAAAGAAGGACGCAAGGAAAGAAAGAAGAAAGCGTAGCCTTTGTTTTTATGGAAACAGATTATCTCAAGACAAGCGAATGCAATGGTGGTGATCAGTCAAATCATGTTGAGTATTGATATAAGGCAGTGTCTTTTTTCAAAGAATCAAACAATGGCTATAATTTCATAGCATAGAATGGAGTCCCCTTACTTTAGGCAAGGCCAAGTACTATGTGTCTCATTTCGTCCTCAAAGAATCTACTTGAACGCACCTTCACGCATAAATTTCTTTGTTTTAAAGTGCAGCACAAGAGCTGATTGAAAAGATGGTGCTTACGTGAGCTTGGAAAAGATGATTGAAGGAAGAGGTAAAATAACAGTTGAAGGGCCGAAATCTAATTGTGCATTAATACCTTCATAATAATAACATCAAAAGACTGGAAAAAAAGAGAGCACCAACCCAATTATTACGATATCAACTATCAAACTCTGAACCACTTTTCCTGGCAACTTCCAAAATGAAACGGTAAAATTGAGGGCATGTAATATCAAAAGTGCAGCAAAATGCAAGTTCACTATAAAGAGGCGAATAAGAACATGACAAACCATAAGAGATTCTTATTCGCCATGGTTTAAGCAGCTGCATAACACCAACAGAAACGCAGTTTCGAAGAGAGACACTAGGTGGTGGGTAGCTATAAGAACTTCATGAGCAGATACGAGACAGTTTAGCCAAGGATTTCTCTAAATCCCGTTTTGTTTACATTTGCCAAATTTATATTGTTTCGAGAGTTTCTGCTAGTTATGTTTCAAGTAACAAAGAAAAAACACCAAAGACTGAATCAAGTGATACGCAAAAAAGGTACAGGCCTCCCTTAAACATAGATTTAAGAAATTCAAAGCTCTTACAACTTTTGTAAATGTTTATTCAGCAACTGGTATGTGAACTGCACAATCACACGATATATGAAGTTTGAGCTTTTACAGTATAATCCCAGACCACTTTCAATTCCTATGACAGTAACATCATGACGGGTAAAAGAAAGAGTGAAGACGAGCAGAGTTCCTTATTATCTACCACACGATACATAAATACAAACCAATACCAATTCCAAGACAGACGCTAAACCAGAAAAAAATGAAATATCTAAACCAAAACACCCTTCTTTCAAAATTGTGTCTTCTTGTCCTCTTTCACCTTCGACTTACATTGCCTGCGAACTTCTGATCTGCTGCTTGAGATTTGTCCACTAGCAAACAGTGTCGGAAGATTCCTGGACATGGCAACAGCAGTAGCTGCTGTCATAGTTTGGTACTGAGGCATTGAGGGTGCCATAGGCAGGCAATAGTAATAATCTGACCTTGTGCAGGATCACCAAACCCATAACCATAATTAGCAGTGCCAGCAGAAGTAGGGGCAACAGACTGGGAAGGGTGATGAACTTGAGAGTAACCAACATATTGCTTGTTGATGCTGGTTGGAATGGACCTGAACTAACTGTGGCGTGCCTGGAGTTTGCTGTTCTATAAGCAGCCGAATTCAGCTTTTGGCAATGTGAGCATTTCTCATGGGATTGAAAGTATGTGGGAGTTGGGTAACATGTTTGGATTGGGAGGTGTTTGAGGGCGGCTAGAATGGATGGTAGTTGTTGGTTCATTGATCCCATGTTGATGGAACAGTTAAATTGTAAGCATTGTGGTTGGCCTTGCCTGCACATAGTACACAGGGTAATGCCTGATCAATCTGAGGATGGTGGTGGTGTTGGCTGCTGGGGAGGGTATAAAAACAGTGATAATTATGCCTGGACATTGGCACTGCCCCATAGGATGATATTGAATATAATGAGCACCAAGCATGCATAAATTGGCTGCTAGCTGCTGCTCGCTGCTGTTGCAGTTGCTGTTGATCGAATTGGTGCTGGCAATACATACCCAGAATCCTGAAGCCTGTTGTTGGATCTGAACTCGAGTGTTCGGATCAGAGATAGTATTGATCTTCCGAATCAACAGGATGAGCAGCAACCCTGTTGGCTCCAGATGGGATGTTTGCACAATTTGCTCCTGATAAATCATGGCCCGCATTTGTCGATTTATAGCATTGCTTAGACTGCTATCACTGAAACATTAAAACAAACACAGACGAAATAAAAAAAGAAAATACCCAATTCATAATCTAATCCTTTCTTCACAATTAAACTAACAATCTACATAAAACAAAACCATTCAAATTTAATAAAAAAGAAAAGCCTCAAACCAATATAATAGCAATCAATAAATTAAGTACCAATTGAAACTGAATCTGGGGAAGGGCAAATCAATCTAGCACTCATCGAGCACTGCAGAGACCTCAGTTGGGTTTCTGAGGAATCAAAGTCTGCACCTGAGTCTGAGGTTGTGGTGGCTTTCTAAAACCAGCAGGAACCCCAAGATCGGATCTCTCATCATCAGAGAAAACCCTAATCTGATACTCACCAACAACCACTT